>VXAX01004703.1:1093546-1220680 GCA_013399835.1 Leptocoma aspasia
AAAGAAAGAAAGAAAGAAAGAAAGAAAGAAAGAAAGAAAGAAAGAAAGAAAGAAAGAAAGAAAGAAAGAAAGAAAGAAAGAAAGAAAGAAAGAAAGAAAGAAAGAAAGAAAGAAAGAAAGAAAGAAAGAAAGAAAGAAAGAGAAAAAAAAAGAAAAGAAGGAGAAAAAAGCAAGCATGTATTTCTGATGACAGCTGCACAAATGTGCCTTATTCTGGCAGATCTCTCAATTAAAGTCAAGGCACCCTAATTTAAGGGGAAAATAAACACAGGCCTTATGTTATGTGCTTTGCTTTCAAAAGGAATCAGCCTGAGGAGAGGCAGCAGGGCCCTGAGCTGGGGATGGCTGGTTGTGAGGGGGAGGCAGGTCCTGCTGGCCCCAGTGCTGAGGGCTCTGTGCAGAGGAGCCCCCACCCTGCAGTGCTTCTGGGGCTGAGGGGAGGTGGCTGTCCCAGGTGGCTCTGGGGCAGACACTTCAGTGCAGTGACCCCAGCTCCTTTTCAACTTAGTCCACATCAGGCAGAGGCCACAAGGGACAGACTGGACAGTCTGCCCTGACACTGTCCCTTAGGGTGAAGAATTAGGAAGTTCAAAGCACAACAATGTATTCTCATGTTTTTCTTCTCCCACACTTCTGAGAAAAAATGAGGATACTTCCCTTGCACACAGCTATTCCAAAATTATTGGAGAACAGCATGAGGGGCTGCTTTCTGAGGAAGCAGGCTGAGTGCCACTCACAGGGAATCCACACAGTCCCTGCCATGCTCTGCTTTGCTGCAGTACTCCTGCATTCTCCAGGATGGAAAAGATGAGCCCTCCCATAACTGCATGATGCCTACCTCCCTACCTGGGTATAGCAAAACTTGCTGAAAACCTGTCTGTCTTTCTGCTGCTGCCTTTTTTCCTCTTCTCACTTTATTCATTATGAAATAAAGAATCACCATCCACATTTGGATAATAAATAGCTGAAATCAAATGAGTTAGCACGCAGAGTTCCCACTGTGTTTCCCATGATTTTCTTATAAATTTAATTATGGAACAGTAGACACTCTCTGTGCCACATAACAACCAGATGACACAGTACAGGCAAAAATCTACAATTAATTCTGGGGCTCTTGTAGACCTCTCCCAGCTGGGTACAGCCTCAGCCTGCACAGGGGATCTGCTACTGAATTGGGATGGAAGAAACAAAAAAACAAATATAGGGATGTGAATGTCCAAGGGTCTGGGGAACTGTCAAAGGGTCACTTGCCCAGGCTGGACATCTAAACTCCTCATTGCTGCACAGAAAAAAACTGCCAGAAGTTTCAGGGGAGAAACAAAGGAAGAATTTAAAGGGTGTAATAAGAGGAAAAAAGTGGAAACTCTTCAGCATAAGCTCTCATGGATTTGGGTCTGGATTGCAGAAGTTCAAGAGATCAAAGCAGTAGCAACCAGAAGGGGCAAACCAGAGACAGCATGCAGATAAAAGAAGAGATGAAAGCCAAAGAAAGCTTGGACAGGAGGCTGACATTGGTAAATGAGGAACTGGAGCTGGATTAAATGGGTAGTGCTTGATGTGTTGTCTAGTGCCTTTTTTGGCTTCATTGGCTTCTGCAGAACTGAAGCTTTGGGGGCTGGGGGGAATGAGAAAAAAAAAAAGCTATTTTCATTTTCTGTCTTTGCCAAGAAAAGCTTCTGTGTGTGAATAATCTCTGTGCTGCCTGTGGAAGGAGCCTGTGGAAGGAGCTGGGACAGCAAGGATCCTCCCGGGGGTTAAAGCTGCTCAGGGGGTCAGTGGACCCCAAACTGAGCATAGGCTGCCCAGAAGTCACCCTGGTGGGACACACCTTTGTCCTGCATGTTTGACCAGGGATCCAGAGGCTGCACAGTGCTTCTTACACCTCAGATATGGATCTGGCCCTTAGACAACAAGGAACTTATTCAAGCTGAGAGGTTATCTTTAGCTTTTTAATATGCTTTAATACAAAGTATTCCCGTTGTCTGGCTTGGATGGGTAACCCAAGCAGCTGCATTAGCAGAGCCCATCTTGGCCTCTTGAGGAAGAAGCAATTATTCAATCAGTGCATGAGGGACTGGGTGGATCCTCTCACATTTGCAGCTCCTCAAAGCCATCTCCTCCGGGTGAGAAGGTGTGGATGGTTCCTTTTCACAGTTGCTTTCTGTGGCACAGCTCACCTGGGCTATCAGCTGGGAGGAGGGGGAAGGAGAATAGAGCAGAGAAGAAGGACATCTCAGAAGGTGTGGAGCTGGGATTGTGCCATGGGACGGTGAGTGAGTGAGTCTCATTGCAGGACTGACTGTGGTGGAGGGAGGGACATTTATGGGTGGTGGGACCTGAAAAGAAAGAAGCAAGGACTGATAACAGGGTAATGCTTGTTTCTGGGGAACTGCTGTAGTGATGGGTTCTGGGTGAGGCTTTGGTGGGGAGGGAGAGCAGGGATTGCTCATGTCCTCTGAGTTACCCTGCCTAAAATGCATTTGAGGGCTGGCTGGGACCTGCATGAGTGAGTTTTTGCTGGAATTGGGTTAGAAAATGATATCTAAATGATTCTGTGCCTTGAGAGGTTGAGCCTGGAGTGAAGGGAGATGTGGCCTGTGAACTTTTAGAATTTTTTTTTTTTAATTCTGTTTCCAATGTCTGGAAAGATAAGCACCGTGTCTTTTCCCACCCTCTCCTCTCTGTCCTTGCTGGGGCTCCTTGTGCATCCCCCCCAGCTCGGGGTGAAAAGCGGGGAGGACCCATCCCTGCTCGGTGGTGAGACCGTGTCTGTGCCAAGGTCACCCAGGATTTGTGGGTTGTGCTTGCAAGAGCAGAGAACGCCCAAATTTCCCTCCGCGATCTCCAGCTGCCATCTGCTGGTAACTGCTCCCGCGGAGCCTGGAGCCACCGCATCCCTGCCGGGCGCCGTCCCTGCTGACATCCCTGGGGCATCCCTGGGGACCAGGAGAGGCTTCCAACGTCAGCCGGGGAAAAGCAGGGCTCGGGAGATGGCAAAGAGCTGAGCTACAGGGACCCCGCTTCAAGGTGTGCGGGGGGAACCCATCCCTTCTAGCAGAACACTGAAGGACAAGCAGGGTTTAAGAGCTGCAGTAATTGATGATTTATTATGGAATAATTTTTTTTCTCTGGAGAGATATTAAACCTGCCTTGGGGAGGCGGGGAAGAGGTGGGAAATAATCTGTTAAAATATGTTTCTGCTGCTTTCTGCTCACTTAGTCACAGAAAAGCAAGTTAGCAAAAAGTGAAAGAGGTTATTGAGAGCTTCTCTTTGACTGGTGGAGTTTGGGAGTTGTTTTGGTTTGTTTGGTTCTAATTGAATTGTGCAACTTCAGAACCGTTCTGCTGCATATTTCCCAATAAAAATATGAGTCAGATCTTAGGTTTATCACAAGAATACTGGCTCAGCACATGGCCCAGGCAGCACCAGCCCCTGTAAGACCATTCCTGCCTTCCCTGTGTGTAGGAATCTTGTAGGTGAGAGGAGAAAAGCCACAGATACTGCCAGGAGTGATCTGAGGAATTAGTTTCCCTCGATTTGGAAGGGGGATTTCCTGGGGTGATCACAGGGAGGAGGTTGCAAGGGTCTGTTGGTCCTTGTGGGCATCACAACCCAGCAGGTGCCTTGGTTAACATCAACTACATGTGGTAGAGAACTGATAGCTTTAAATATATGAAGTCTTTACAAGGTTTATGAAAATAAATCATGGATGAAAAGAGAAAGATTCGATTTGTCCCACCACAAAGGAAAAAATAAAGTGTAAGCTTAAGCCTCCTTAGCCAGGAGAGAATGCATAGCAGCAGTGCACTCTGACCATCAGAGTGATCTGTGAGACCCCACACCTTCCTCTGACACCAGAGCCTCCTACACTATGATGGACATCCAAAAAACAGCTGTTTTCATTGGTTTAATTGCTCACTTGTTTCTTGAGGCCCTCTTGGAAAGCCACCCTTGGAGCTGCACTTGGAATGCTGCACATTTCAGAGCAGAGGCTTTGCCAGGAGAGTGGGGGAGTGTAAGAGTGGAGAGGGGCCTCAGCTAAGCACCAGCATTGGCAATTCTCCTGTGAAACTGGTGAGATTTATTGTTTTCCCTGAAGGCCTAGTTTCTGCAGTCATGGGAGTGCAGTAAACTTCCCAAATTTCATGCATATATGAGACTTGCTGCTAGAGCTCATTATGATGGAGAAAAGTATAAAAATGCACCCTCTGGGAACAGAAACCAGAAAGAACAAAAAACCTCTACTGCTGAAAAAAAAAATGTCCTCATCATATCTAAGCCAATATCATTCCATTTTGGCCCCCGTCTCAAGAATTTTTAAGGCTTGGAGTTGGCAGTAATGAAGCTTCACTGATGCATTGGCCAAGAACAAGGGCATTATTTCCTATGTCCTGGCCAATGTCCCAAACTGTGTGATTCCCCTTCCATGTACTCAAAATCCTCCCTGGAAACTGAGGTCTGCAGGGAGGAATCTTTATCACATTTTGTCCTCAGCTTCTCTGGGGCATCATGAAACATCAGCATCCTCCCACGCTAGGTCTCATCACACTGTGCAAGTTGATGGCAGTAGTTTATCAAGTCTGATTTATTCCTCAGGATATGAGCTGCTCAACTGTGGTATAGGAATAATATAAGTCATTGTTGTTATTATTATTGTTATTATCGTGGTGAAGATTAGCATTAGGGAAGCTGCTGGAGAATGTCAGTGTCTTTCTGTCTCTTAACAATTATTTTTCTTTTTGGTAGTGCAGCTAGGTTTGAAGCAGGACCAAAGAGGCCTTTTACTTTTATTTTAGTTTTGTTATAAGAAATCTCAGCCCTGGAGGGAGCTGTCATTTTGGGATGCTGATTGTGCAAGTTGACAGGGAGCAAGGCAGCTCTGTCTGTAGTGATCCCAAGTCCTTTTGCCTAATCAAGCCAGCACTGCAGGCTCTCTGTGGAGGATGTGTAACTCTATCTCACTGCCTGACAACTCCTTCAGTTCCAGAATTTGTGTCCTCAGTCCCCACAAACTGCAGCAAGCCATTAAGTTTGATTTTACTACTTTTTCCTTCCTTCCCCCCTCCCCCCCCCCCTTCCTCCTCCTTCATTTTCTCAGCAACCATTTTGTCTCAGCCTTCCTTTCTGTTTCTTTTCCTTAGGGATAGTAACTCTGAAGACTGTACTCACTTCCTATATGTCCTTGACCCTCAGAGCTTTTCGACTTCTATTTTATCAACTAGTCAAAGGAAATTCAGCATCAATTCAAAAATGCTCCTTTCTACAAAAAAAAAAAACAACCCTATCTTATCTGGCCAGTTTTCTTTGAAATGTGATCCAGCTAGAAATGGATCGACAGACTTTGTAGAAAAGTTCAGCTCTTGCTGAAGCTTAAAAGGGGGTGTTGCATCTATAGGGTTTGGCTCAAAGGCATGGATTTCCTTTCCAGTTCTGTGAGTCCATAACACAGTGACTGCAGGGAAATGACAGTGAAATACAGTTGTCTTTCGTTGAGCCTGGATGTGAAAAGAAATTAGATGTGTTGATGGACTCCTCACTGGAGCAAGAGGAGCTGCTGCCCCTGGTGCTCAAGGCTGCCTCCCAGGGAGCATCAGCACCTGGATGGTGCTGGCAGAGGGGCTCTCCTTGGGGCCCTGATGCAGATGTGGGGAACAGACACCGAGTGAGGGAGCTGTTTGTGTATGAAGGAGGGAAAGAAGGAGCACAGAACTTCATGGAGGAACACCCTGTAACTTTAATAAAAGCTCTGCAGAGCTCTGGGATGAGGCCCTGGCTATGAAGAAACCATTCCTTCATTGCTTCTGTTGGACTTCAGTATTTCTAGACAAGTGGGTTTGTACCAGACTTCACCCATTCTCCCAGTGAGACCAACCACCAACCCCCAAACACTCACTAACCTGTCATAAGGGAGAATGCCTTTAGCCTGCCTCCTAAGTTTAAAAAGAAAGGTCTGATTCTACTTTGCCATTTTTCTCCTGACATGGAGGAGATGGATTTTTTAAATAGTTACCAAGCAGAGATGGATCAAGCTGTTGATACCTGTCTGAATTCACAGTTCCAAACCAGATATTCACATCTGTGGTTTTGCCATGAGGCATTTTCTTTTGAAAGGGGCCACAAAGTGAAAATTTAAATGCCTCAGATTGCTTTTTAGTTGTGTTTAGGGAGTGCTTTTTGGGAGAGCACAGATCAGAATCATTCAGCAAGGACAGTTTTCTTCCCCACTGTGTGATCTGTAAAAGGATTGTGTGAGGTCATAGTGGGAAACAGAGAGGGGCATCCTATTCCCTCCACAGGAGCTTACCAGGTGATGATGCACCACCTCCAGTTTTACCACTCTTCCACTAAGTTCCTTGTGGTTCTCAGCCAATGGATTTTAGGAGAACATCAAAGGAAGCTGGTTGTTCCTGTAGTACCAAACATGCTCCTGCAGGAGCTGTGAAGCATCACCTCTCCTGCTTTGCTGTGGAGCATTACTGCCCCAGCCACCATGAGTTGCTCCCCATGGCTTTTGTCATCTTCAGAGGGACCTAGAGAGGATCAAATGAAGTGAAGAAGCTTTTACTGCAACTCCTCCATCTCTTCTGCCTGTTGCTCCAACATTACTGAGTCTGCATCTTGCTGGTGGAACCAATGGTCACACCTCACACCACATTTATCGTGGAGCATCACCATGAACGTGCTAATTCACTGCTTGGATCCTAGGGCTGATGTGACTTTCACTTCCTTGGTGTTTCTCAGACCATCATTTAGTACTCCAAACCTGAGACATCCTTCCAGAAAAGCAAGACCCAGAGTCCTAATACAAACTACAAATACATCTCTTCATGTCTTAAATTCATTTAAAAAATGCTCTCAAAAAAAGATTTATTTCCAGGGTTTTTACCCAGACTTCTGCATGGAGTTGGCAAAGACATTATGTAAGAGCTAAATCTTCATTAGTTATATCTGTTTGCTTTGTGCCTTCATGACAATGATGAAAGCTGTAAATAAGTATATTGTCCCATCTTAACAAGGATAGTGTATCCATCAATAAGGACACTTACTCTGCTGAGATCTTTGCAAGGCTGTAGAGGGGAGTAAATTAAAGGGAGAACAACATCCTTCATCTAAAGTGTCCTTGTTCTGTCACTTAATGCTTTACCCTTGCTAATATTTTTCAAAGTCTGGCTGTTAGTCAAAAAAGTCACTCAATAAATGTGACATATTTTTTCCAGCCTAAGTCTGCTTGGTCCTAGAATGATTCTTCTAGGTAGCTATGGCTCAAAGTGTGACCTGAAACTCCTTCTGTGTCTTCTCACCTTAGTTTCCCAGCAGCCACAGAAGTTTCCCAGTGGGATGTGTGGGGATGGAAGGGGCAGTCAGAGGAGGTTGTTCAGCTGAACAGGGAGGTGCAAACCCTTGTTTGGGGCAGTAAGTGAGTTGTGTGAATAAAGACAGCCAGGATGAGACTCCATTCTTAGCAGTCCACCTTACCCTGGACTGACAGGTTGGTAACACCACTCTTAGCCCAAGGTGTGTCCTCACACTAAACTCACTTAACTTAGGTCCCACTTAGGTGCAGCAAAAGCTGTGTGGTAACTGGAAACTGTCCTGTGTGTCAGGGCTGTCCTTGGTCCACAGGCAGATTCCAGGGTTATGGGCCCACAGTGCTCAGGCAGGAGCTACAGGTGATCTCTGGGAGAGAGTGAGGAGAGGGTAAGAGATGGTCAGTGCCGCTTGCTGGGAGAGATCCACGCTCCCAGCTCCCTGCCAAGGGAGCCCCAACATGGGAAGCACATCCCACGTGAGCCCACCTGCACTGCATGGCTGGAACTGAGTCCACACAGCCTGCCCAGGGAGCTCTGCCCATCCCCAGGAACAGAGAGGAGCAGTTTCCAGCACACAGAGCTGTGAGCTTCCCCCTGATGTGGCAGGGCTCAGAGCAGCCTGACAAGGTACTGAGGTTCCCACTGAATCCAGCTCCTTCCCTGGCTCCTCTGCGTGGAATTTTATCCCTGCCCCAGCACAGGTGTCCCTGACTCACCCGGGTTAAACAAACAAACAAACAAAAGTGCTGCAAGGAGCCTTGAAGTGATCGACTGCCTCCAGGTTTATGGGACAGTCCAGGAGTGAAAATCAGAGTGTGGCCTGCAGAGGGAAGAAAAGAGCTGTGGTAGCACCGCTGCGCTTCCCGGGGGTCTGCTCTGCTTCCCGCTGCTCCTCTGGAGCAGGCTCCGAGCTGAATAGCTGCCTTTAAACATTAAATACATTCAAAGCCCATTCATATCACACCAAAATTAAACTGCTGGATTTCATTCAAGAGTCATTCCCCTGAGAAAGAGCTGAGAAGAAAATAATGGTTAGCTGAATGCCTCACCCATTCAGCACACAGGAAAATCCCCCAGGAGGAAAGGTAAGGAGTGAGGCTGGGCTAGCGCCTCACCTCATTGCGTCGGTATCTGTGTATAAGCCAATTTCTCAATCCATTTAGAAATTCACTAATTGTCATTGGAACTATTTGCTGATGACTGTGAAGTAGCTTGGTAATGAAGAGGAAGTCCATTTATTCGTTAACATTTGTGAAAATAATTGCCTGTCACTCCACCGAACATCCTTTGCCCCAGAAACACTTGCTCTTCAGCACCTTTTTATTTTTTTCTGAGCTGCACTCTTTGAAACGCCACTTACAATTTCCAGTCCCTGAAGGGCTCATTCTCAGCCTCTGTGACAGGAGTGAGAGTGAACACCCCACAAGGGGACACTAAATGTCCTGTCACTTCTGCTGCAAGGAGAGGAGAGTGTATTAACTGTGCTGCAGGGTCTGGCTGCCTGGCTGTAGCTCCCAGGTACTGCTGAAAATGTGGGTTTTCCAGGGCTGCTGCAACTCTGCAGCCTGCCCCACACGTCTGCCTGGCATCACAGCAGGGCTGGGAGAAGCCATGGATGCAGGGCTTGGTGACAATGGGTCTGTCTCTGGCTGAGGAGACAAGGTGGCCCCAGAAACACCGTGTGAGCTTCAGAGGCTGTCTTCTGCCCCCTTTTTGATAGCCCTGCTCTCAGTCTTCACTAAGACAACAAAAACTGCATAAAGCCAGGCATGCACCAGGAGGTGAGTCCTGGAGGGAGGGGAATGGTTTTGGAAGGTACAGGAGTATGTCTCAGGAGGGGAGGAAGGGGGAAAGGATGAAGATCTGTATTCCTCAGCTCTCTGTGCCAATTGCCCCGATGACTGCAGCCAACACCTCTGCCAGCACCTGATCCTGCTGTGGGTGACACACTGTGGGGATGGTTTTGTCCCCTGTGCTCACTGGCTCATCCCTCTCTGTCATGCCCAGCACTTCCTCTGCAGCCACCACCACCCCCACCAACACAGGTAACATAAACCAACTCATTCCTTCACTTTGGGCAAGCAAAATTCAGCATTGTGTGCCCAAGAGGCTCTGAGCCCTCTGCCAGCTGGGGGGGTGCATTTGCTACTGCAGGTAACCTGCACACTTGAGGTCCCTCGCCAGGTCCCTGGAGAAAAGCAGGAGACAGAGTTTGCCACCCTCTGAATCAACAGACATCTGCCAAATGGCACCTGCTGGGCTTGTGCTGCTGTCACACCTTTCACTCCACGGCCCTTGTTTGTTTGTCAGCTGCGATGAATTGTCATTGTTTCCTGTGTCTGTGAACTCCCACATCTGTGCCCAGGGCAAGGAGCACTGCAGCCCCTGGGCCTGGGTGGCCACTGCTGCCCTGGCAGTGCATGGAGTGGGAGATAAGCACTGCCCTGCTGCTGGGGCCGGTGGGGCCCTGCACTGGGCACCTGCTTCTTGCCCAGGGCTGCTGCAGCAGGGCTGGGAGCCAGGGGAGCCACGTAACAGCAGGATGTGTCATGCTCTTGGCTGTGGCCAGGGACAATGGTCACATCCCTAGGGAGGAGCACACCTCTGCACCTTGTCCTGGCAGTGGGGAGCGGAGTAACTCCTGCCTGAGCAGGATGGGGGCGAGGAAAGGACTGCCACAAATGCACTCAAGGTGCCATCCATGTTTGAGGTGCAGCTGCTGCAATCCTGCCCAGCAATTGGGCTGGCCACTGCAGTTTGGGATGATCCAGGCTGTGTGATAACACGTGACAACATCCTACTGCCATAACCCTGTATCATTCCAGTGTGTCAATGGATTCGTGGTAGCTCATGGCTCTTGGGAATGGCTTATTGGATGTATTTGCTGGCCTGGGGTGAAACCTTTCAAGTGTTTCCAGGTGTTTGTTGCTGCAGATACAGCACTGTGGGCAGGTGGAGTGAAGGCCAGGTCAGGCAGGTACTTGGAATTTGGGCTTCCCATGTGGAGGAGCATTCCTGGTTTGGGAAGCCTGGAGGCACTGTGTTTGCTTCTTGGGCAGGTATTTAATGCATTTTAGGATTAGGCAACTGTCTTTTGCTTTCAGGTGCTGAGGTGTTAAGAGAGAGAAGTGTGTGGGTGAGTGTAAATCAGCTCTGTGCAGGGAGAGCTGCCTGTTTATACCAGGGGATTTAGGCTTCCAGATATTTAATTTCTGGTAACTGTACTTCAGCTTGTTGAAACATTTCAGTTTTGAAAAGCCTCTTGTGGATAATGAGCCTACAGGGAAGCACCACTCCCAGGGAGCCTCAGACTGGGGAGCAGGGGTGGACGTGGGCCTCATGTTAGCAGTGCAATTAATGAGCAAGTAGGTAGCCAGCATTTGCAAGAAAAATCTGGGAGAGAGGGGAATAAAACAAAGTGAGAGAGAGAGGTTTTGTTGCCTGCCTTGAAGCTAAGATCAAGCACAGCTCACCTAAGTTTAAAATGTTCTATGTGGTATGTCATGGGGTGAGGGATCACAGAGGGTGCAGGTTGGGGGATGTAGGAGATGGTTCTGCTTTGAGGTCTGGGGTCTGCCTGGAGAAGACTCGGGAAGGGCTCTGCCAGCCCCAGTAGGAACCTTTTGTGATCCTCCCAAAGCTGTCCCAACACAGGCACAGAGGTTTGGTGTGACCCACTCCCTGTGCCCTGGTTCAGGGGGCTCGTGCTGGAGGGTGCCCTCCTTGTCTGCAAGCCAGGATGAGAAATGTCCCTGCTGAGGACCTGGGTTCACAGTTTGATGTGTC
The DNA here is from genome assembly GCA_013399835.1 of Leptocoma aspasia. NCBI lineage: Eukaryota > Metazoa > Chordata > Aves > Passeriformes > Nectariniidae > Leptocoma > Leptocoma aspasia. The sequence continues at coordinate 1,104,644 of VXAX01004703.1, forward strand.
ATGGGGTCCAGCCCTCTCCTCCTTCCTGCCCATGTTCTGGGACACAAGGTTCCTACTGGGGCTGGCAGAGCCATTCCAGAGCTGGCTGTGGGCCACGAGCCTTCTCCAGGCAGTCCCCAGACCTCGAAGCAGAACCATCTCCTGCGTTCCAGTGGGTGTCACCAACAGGTAAATGGGCAGGAGAAAAGACCACTGGTAAATGGACAGGAAGGGGAATGAGAGGAATCCTCACACCACAGAGCTGTGTGGTGGCCCTCACTGATGAGCCATGGAGACAAAGCTCCTGCTGGGAAATGTTACTCAAAGTCCTGCCTGGCCTCTGCTCCCCACTTACACCTTCTTGACCCTGTTAATTATTACAAGGGAGACGATGAAGGCCAATGTGTATTTAAGTCCATTGTGAGGGAGAAAACCATCAGATTGCTCACAGCCATGAGCCAGCCGACCACAGCCACCACGGAGCTGCCTGAGCTGCCAGGGGACACGGCAGCAGCCTTTGCAGTGGCAGACATCATCGTGGTGGTTCTGTACTTCGTCTTCAACCTCGCTGTCGGGATATGGGTGAGTCCATGAGGGGGCTGGGTTTGGGTCTGCCTGAGCCAGAGAGGCTTTGATGCTCCCTGGACTCCTCCTGGGCACAAAGGGGTTTGCCTGCAAATGGCTTATCTGCACAACTTATCCCAGGGCCTATGGAGCAAATTTGGGGGTGATGGGAATCCTTCTGTGAGCCTTCACTTCCTCCCCACATGGGGACAAGTGTGGGATCACTCCCTGGAGGCTGTTCTGATGCTCAACTCCTGTGCTGCAGAGCAGTCTCACATCTGGGTGTGGACAGGCAGGAGGCAAAAACAAAGCCAAGGTTGTGCTGGAGAAGACTGAAATGAGACCTTAAAAACTTTGGAAAGATTGCTGCTAACGATTTGTTCATGCTGTTTGGCGAAGGCCTCTGTCACAGACACCTACTGAGTTCTGCTTGGCTGAACTGGTTTTTCTTTCCCAGTTGGTACAGTCACAGAGAAGTCATTACACAGGTACAAGCAGCTTCTTTCCAAAGCACGACTATGAGAAGCCTGCACAAAAAGGGGCAGAAGCAGTGTGTGGAGCCTGGCATGCTTAACAGATCCACAGAACTATTTTGGAGCTGGTGCTGAGGCCAGGCACTAAGGGTTCTCCTGGCTTGGTCTGACTCAAGGAGGGTGAATAGAGGAAAACACTTTTTCTGTTCTTTTTCCTGTGCTTCCAGTCATCGATACGAGTGAGCCAGGGGACTGTTGGAGGCTATTTCCTGGCTGAACGATCCATGTCTTGGTGGCCTGTGAGTGAAATCCTTCCCTCTGTTTCTCATGGTTTGAAAGCAATTCCAGGTGTGATAGCAGCTCTGGTGAGGAGACCCAGTCTTTACATGTTCTGACTGTAGTCTTGAGATGAAGGGGACAGATGAAGGATCCATAAGGAATCATCCCACACATCTTTTCCAGTGGGCTGTAGCATGGAGCTGCCAGGCCAACAGGGTAGCTCAGCACCTTCAGGGTTTTCCAACTCTCAGCTTCTCTGCTAAAGTCAGCAATAAAAATGTTCCCATTGATGAAAGTTAGGGAATGCTGGCTGCCTAGCTGGGCTTGAAACCTTTTGGCCTGAACTCACCACTGGTGTTCCCAAGTCAAGAGAGCATTAGGTAATCTAGGAATGTGTTATCCACTAAAGAGCATTTAGACACTGAATTAAAAATAATCCCTAATCCCAGGACTTTCTGAGCCCTTGCTATTTAGAGCAGAGTTGAGTTTATTGACTAACAATGTAAAGGATATAAACTTCAAACCACTGAAGTATAAATCTTCACTATGAAGGAAAAAATAATCTATTGAAGGCGCCTTTTCTTGGGAGTGAAAGGTACATATAAAGATAATTTAGAGTTGGAAAGGAATAAAAGTGTCACAGGAGTAAAGATTCTTCTCAGCCAATGCCAGACTCTAGAACCATATATCTCTCCAGTGAGTCGTGGGCAACGGAATGCACTTCTCAAACAAAACAGGTTTTTTCTCTTTTTCCTTTGGCTGTGCATTGCCCATAAATTCACTAGGCTAGATTTTCAGCCTCTTCCACCAGAGACACATACACCTCTCTAAAATCTGTCATTTCTTAAATGTTCTTTAAACTTCTTTCTCAGCCAAGTAACATTTAATGCAAAAGCTTAGCTTGATGGTTTTCTCTAATTAGGAGGGGGGAAATTAAAAGATACTAAAATGGAATATTTTTTTCCTCGATCTTGCTCTTTTGAACAAGATTTCTGGGGTTTTTTTCTATTAGGAAAATCCCCCAAACAAATCCCAAAGCACCCTCACTGCTTTTGGCTCCAACCCCAGGTGGCTACAGAGGCTGTTTGGTACAGGTCAGCTCTTGCCTGTTCTGAACTCTTTTAGGTTCAGAGCAACCTCTAGTGCTGTTCACTTCCCAGATTTGTTTGTCAGAGCTGATTCCACCTCTGCAGCTCTCCTGCAGGCTCAGCTCCCTGTGGCCTTCACCTTGAGTACATGACTGGCTTATCTGCATTTTATTACTGCTTTTATGAGAGGGACAACTTTCAGCTGTGCATTAAATAGCCTCAACTAAGACCTGATATTAAATTGCAACACATGGGGAGGTAGAGCAAGGGTCAGCAGGGTCAGAGATGGCACCTTGCTGGCTGCCTAACAAGGGAATGGAGAAATCCACCACGTTTCATGGACACTGAGGAATCTGTGGTGTCACCAGCCTCCCTTCCTTCTGCTGTGCCCCTGTAACAGGTGTGCTTCTCAGGAAAACCACTGGCAAAGTGAGCTCTGATTCTGAGATTAAGCTTTGCACTGGAGTGGGGGCAGTGGAAGGGAGCAGGAACATGCTTTAAGATACAAAAATGTAGGGTTTTTCGAGAGGTGAAGGAAAACTCAACTCTTGGTTAGCACCCAGCTGCCTAACCACAAGGAGATGAGATCCTGGGGAAAGACACTTTCTGTGGGGAATGCTTGGGTTGATACAGAAGCTCCTCAGAGTGACTCTGTCACTTTTATGCCCGTGTTTCAGATTGGAGCATCCCTGATGTCGACCGACGTGGGCAGCGGATCCTTCATCGGCCTGGCGGGCACGGCGGCGGCCGGGGGCCTCGCCGTGGGGGGCTTCGAGTGGCACGTAAGAGCCAGCTCTGCTGTCAGCTGAGATGTCACTGTTTGCAAAGGGGTTGGGGCTTCTCTCCAAAATCAGGGGTTTAACAGTACCAGCAGCAACAAGTGCTCAGCTCTCAGGAGAGAAGCTTGCAGATGTTCCGACAGCCTTGGAAACATGAGATCTTTATTTTAGTTTAAGTGGAATTCACTAGAATTATTAGCTCTTTGGCCTTCCCAGTGGTGCCTGGCCTTATTTTTAAGCTTTAGTCTGCACTTGTGGAGATTAAAATAAAGGATAATGAATGCTGGAAAGGTACTTGGATAATCACAGGATTTTGGGTGCAGGGAGATGACAAAAAAAGCAAAAAGAAGCAGCATGTGCTCCCATATTCACTGTAAATCCATGAGAATCAGCAACCCACTCTTCACCTGGCAGCTGCCAAAATGTGGCATCTCTGGGGTGAACATCTGGGTGTGAAGGCAGGTCTCATTCTGCCCTGTTGAAGTGACCTGGAAAATTGCCACTGATACCACACAAGAGCATGAAAACCAGGCCCTTGGTGTGTGGTGTTAATGAAATTTCTCAGCTGATGAGGAGTGAGATTAGTGCCAGCCTCACAAGAAGCATCACTCACCTAACTCTGAATCTCTTGCCCACCTCAGCAGAGGGTGTTAGCAGTGCCAAGCACAGGCAGGGCCCACCAAAACTCTCTCCTGCGGTATGTATTCACTGCAATGTTTTTTTCTAGACCATTAAGGTCACCTTTAAATCCTTTGTGAAGAAAACAGACTGTGCTCAGCCTGGTGCATGTAGGACATAATATTGCTGTACTCAAAGGAAATCTATTCAAGTCACTTTAGAAGCTCGTGAAGACAAGATTGTGTTTCAGGGCAAATATAACTTCATGAGTTCAGATTAATTTATTTCAGATTGGAAAGAGAACTTACATATGCCATTACTCTCTCCCTGTGCCATGGGACAACATTCAGCTGGAGGGATCATATGAGCATCTTTCACCACAGCCAGTCTCTGCCACTGCAGGAGCCAGGCTGTTCTCAATCAGTCACTATCTCTGCTCACAGGGATCAGGTTTTTTCTGAAAACTTAAATAACTGATCAAAATAAATGTAAGGATGAAAGATAATGGCTGGAGACAACCAGGAGGTGTGGTTTGGTGATCCAATGACTTTCATTTACCTTTAAGTTTTCCTGCTTGGGCTTTTGCTGGGAATTGGAGAAGGAATACATGAGGAATGCCTTTACACTTTCCAAAAGACTCTTCACCTGTGGCAAAGCAACTAAAGTGCCTCTTTATCTACCAGTGACAGAAGCACATCTGCACCAGCCTGCAAGGAGAACATCCCAGCAGAGTCTTGCTGTTGCTTATTTTTATGCTCCACAGGGACAGTCTGCTGCCTCAGCCTCATCACTTGCTAATCGAGCAACAAACAGATGCTCCCATCCTGCTCTGAACCACTTAACTCTTCACTGCCACAGCATCAGTGGTTTTAAAGGCCACCAAATACACCACCATCTTTCAGAGAAGCAGAGCAACAGAATACACCACCTTGCTCAAAAGACCAGGGGATGGAAGAGGAATGAACCCATGACAGGGAGAAATACAGGCCTTAGGAGGAGATTTTAAAAAATTATTTGTAATAATTCCTCCAGCTGCTGGCTCATCTCCTGAATGGAGAAAAAGTCAGTGTTCTTCCCAAATAGATTGCATGGCATTGTACCTTTCTGCTTTCTTAGGATGGCCACTGACAGAACAGGGGGAAAAGCTGTTCCCATGTGTTGAACGCTGTGCCTTTATTCTCTGTCTCTTTAACAGGCCATCTGGCCACTGCTGGCTCTGGGCTGGATCTTCGTGCCTGTTTACATCGCAGCAGGAGTTGTCACCATGCCTGAGTACCTGCAGAAGAGGTTTGGAGGGCAGAGGATACAAATCTACATCTCCGTGCTGTCCCTGATTATCTATATATTCACCAGGATATCCGTATGTATCCCGCTGAACACAGCCCTTGTGTCTAGGGCAGCGGTAGGGCATCTGGTACAAGGCAGGGCTGCTCAGAGAGAGCTCCTTGAAAGGACCAGCCCTGCTCCCAGGAACAGCAGCAGTGTGTTAGTGTGTTGCTCTTGCCTCTAATTGATCATGGAGACCTTTCCTAAGAGAGAGATAGAGCCCTCATTAAACAGCAATGCACAGTGAGAACTTTACAGGGATGTGCAACTAATTACTAAACAGTGTAAGTACCAAGTCTGCCTGCTTTTCCTCTTCTATCACATCAAACCTTAGGCATCAGAGATAGAGGAAGGGCTGCATTACCCCATCTGAAAATCTGGCTGGCTGCATCTTGTAGAGGTGAAATTCTCTTAAATTATCGTAAACCTGCTGTTCTTGTAGTTGAGTTTTCAGCATTAGGTATTTTACGGTTGTTCCTTTTTCATTCTCTCACTTGTGTTGCACCAAAAGGGTACAGTGAAAGGGAGGTAGGTTCTGGCTTAAGACAAAACTCAGCATCTTTTCTGAATTGCTTGTAGCATTGTACCCTGCTGGTAACCAAAACCAAGTGTAGCCTACTGGGTATTTTCCGCTTTTAAATGCCATTCAGAAAGAAACAGAAGTTATGCTCACATATTTACTAAGAACTACCTGTGTCCTTGGAGGAAGAGTATTTGAGAGTCCATTACAGGGACTGAAGATGTCAGCCCTTTGTCTCCAGCTGATTATCCCAAGGTCAGTACAAGCCAGTTTTCACTAGACCCTTCTGAAATATTCAGATGTCAAATTGCCTTGGGAGACACTGACTGGAGATAAAACACTCCTGTGGCTTCAAGGTCCTTCTCCCAGGCTTATTATGTCTCAGCTCCTGGGAGGGGCATTAAGAGCAGTTCAAGGCTGGGAGTGTGGGATAGATTCCTCCTCTAATGAGCAGCTCTTGGTCATGTCACCCACTGCTGTCACCACTGCCTCCAGCTTTGCTCTGTGGGACCAGAGCATAGCCCTGGGTGACAGAGTGAGCGAGGTCCTGCAAAAAGGCACTTAAAACCTCTTTACCTGTGAGGGATAAATGGCAACTCCCTCCTGCAGCAGCCCACAGTGAGCACAGCCACACAGTCAGGGTATGAAACAGAGCTGTCTTTCAGAGTGACCTTCAGCAGAGCAGCATTTGCCAGTGCTTTTCAGAGCAGGACCCTGGCCCCCATCGCTGCTGTTTCATCTCAGTGGTTTCTCCTCTGTGCAGCCAATTCACGCGTGGCTGACGGATGTGGCTGGGGGAGTTTATGGCCTGACAGGTGCTTTCTATTAAGCAGAGCTATTGTTTGTGGAGAGCTCATTTAGCGGCTGGCTGGACAGCAGGCACTTGGTTACAAGAAGGATTTTTCTCCCTGTGCTTTCTGCCCAAACAGAGGTCAACAACCAGGGCACTGCAGAGTCTTCTTGGCTTGCAAAGAAAACAGAGATCTCAATGAACAGTGTTGTCAGAGGACTGACCCTGCACGGCCACAGAGTTGTGTTTCCTGTTGGGAAGCCAAACCCCAGAAGGGGCAGGGATTCCTCTGGGGTACTGGCTGTGCCTGTTGTGTCTCAGGCCTGCAGAGGTCAGGGGTTGCACTGGCTCCTTGCTTTTAAGGTGCTCATTTCAGATACAGCAAATGGAATTCTTGCCCCATCCCTTCTGTCTCCCTTGGCAAAGGTCTTCACCTGTATCTCACCCCATACCAGACTTTCAGGTGTCCTTCTACCTGCTTTTCCAACATAAACGTCTCCCATATCACCTTCTGCAATTTTGAATTATGTTTTCTGTGTAATTCCAGGTTTCACCCAGTTTCTGGTGTCACTCTCTGTCAGAAGGTCCAAACAAAACACAGCTGATGGGGATTTCTGTATTTCTAGTGGGGTCCTCAGCAGGTATAACCTGTTTTTCTGGAGTCACTTTAATATGCTGAACTGAATGTACAGAAAAACCACCTGCTGACCTTCTCAGATAAACAAATCATGGTACAAGACACCAGTGACTCTTTAGGAGTCTTTCAAGAAGGAGTGTCTCTAGACCATGAGCCCTGGGAAGAATAAGGTCTCTGCTATCTCCCCCTCTTCCTTTCCTGTGTCTGCCTGTGGATACATGGGCTCTGCTATCCAGGGATGTGTTCACAGTCACCAAAAGAAGTGACATCTTACACCAGTCCTTCTCTGTGCCAGCCAGGATTCTATGACTCAAGCTGGTCTTTATTTTGATGACTTTTTAGTCCCTTGGCGTAGCACCTTCATTTTCACCCTTCTGCTCTCCCAGATCCTGAAAGCTGTCACCTGGAAGAAAGTTTTTTCTTACAGCAAAACAAGGTTCAGAGCCAAGAGTCCCACCAGCTCTTCTCCTCCCCTCCCAGTTCACCTTCGTGGTGTCCTCCCCTGTCAGTGCTTTCAGCTGCAGAGGGCTGCAGGCTGCTTTATTAGATTTCACTTGCACGAAGCATTGCTAACACCAGACTGCCCTTGGGTTTTTTTTTATTCAGACAGATATTTTTGCTGGAGCATTGTTCATCCAAACTGCCCTGGGCTGGAACCTCTACTTGTCCACTGTGGTCTTGCTAGCAGTGACTGCTGTCTACACCATAGCTGGTAAACACCTGGTTTTAAAGGACACATTATAAACTGGAGACTAGGATATAAATTTCCCATTTCCTACAGAGGAGAAAGAGTAGTCAGGTCCTGGTCTGAGGGAGAGATTGCCCCACTTGCTGGTAGTACCTGCCTTGTCACTCCCAGCTGCTGGAGACCTTTGACTCTTCCCCTCTCCCCTCCTGGCCCAAGGGAAAGTGGTATGGGGGGAGCATCACCGTTTTTAGAGGATTTTCTAACACTGCACAAGGCTCTTGGCTCCCTCTGTGCAGGAAGTTACCACTGCCCATATTCCCTATTTTGTTCCCTTTCTGCAAAATTAGCAACTTTAGCTGTTAAGATGCTGAGCTGCCTTCAGGTTCTCTCATGAACATGGAAAACCTTCCACACTGCTCCTCATGGGAGGGCTTGTGACAGCTGTGGGCTCCAGGGGACCAGCTCAGTGCCAGCTTCTCCCAGTGGGTCTGTCCTGAAATCACAGGGCTGGGGCTAAAGAAAGATTTTTTCCAGGTGAGGTACCTGTTTCCCTGTGCATGCTGACACACTGACTGCTGTCTCTGGTTCTCCTGGCAGGGGGTTTGACTGCTGTGATTTACACAGACGTGCTGCAGACCCTGATCATGGTGCTGGGAGCTTTGGTCCTCATGTTCATAGGTAAGGAGAACCTGCAGTGGCACCATACAGCAGTTTAGTGGTCCCAAGGCCACTAGACCTTGGCAGGGTGCCTCACCCTTTCATGTGTGCTGCAGAAATGAGTTTTAACCACTCACAGAAGTGGTGTCAGCACAAGTCTTATTCTCCAAGCCATCATACTTTTTTCATCCTTTGCACTAACTTTGCACTGTACGGAGGTGAGGCTCTGGATAACTTCACCTCACTGGAGTTGCCAAAGAACTTTGGGACATCATGTTCTCAGAGCCAAGTTCAGCTCTCATTAAGCCTATGTCATTTCAGAGTAATCCTGCTGACTTCCACTGTTGACTTTTGGAGTTACTGTGGATTCATGTGGGTGTAACTGAGCGCTATAAAAAATAAAGGGCAACAAGGAAATTACCATCATCAGTCTTTGCTTTAAGCCTTCTTGGCAAACAGAAATATCTAAGCCAGGTATATATTTTCTCATGTTATACTTTCCTGCTCTAGCTCTTGGAGGGTGTATAAGAAAAAACTAGATGCTGATGACATTGCAGGGATTAGGATCATGCAGATTTTCCTGAATTGATCCTCTTCCAGAATGTGTTGTTTAAACCACAAGGGCTCTGGGCAAAATCCAGCTGACTTCTGTAGAAACTTTGACTGCAAAAAGCAAGGGTGGAATGGAAAGTAAAGGAGATAAGAGGAAGATAAAAGAAAAGTAATCACGAGACTCAGATAAGATAATAACTTTGCAAGATGCAGCAGCCCTTAAATCACCAGCATTTTCTTTACAGGATTTGAAAAAGTTGGCTGGTATGAAGGACTTCAGGAGAAATACAGCACAGCAATACCAAAGATCACGGTCCCAAACACAACCTGTCACCTCCCACGTGCAGATGCCTTTCATTTGTTCAGGGATCCCATCACAGGAGACATTCCCTGGCCTGGCCTTGTATTAGGTCTCACTGTGGTGGCTCTTTGGTGCTGGTGCACTGACCAGGTAAATAAAATCTTCCCCTCAGCAGACAAACCACCACAGTGTTATTTTCAGTCCACTCCTTAGTCTGTGGGTCTGTGAGCTGAAAAATCACTGTGCCTTAGTGTGCAGAAGTTGCTACTTTTTTTTTTTTTACTGGTCTAGACCAGAATGTCTCACTCCTTCCACCTTCTCAGCAAGCTGCTAATTTTATGCACTTCTTCGTGCAGTGAGAACAGGTTGTTTTCATCCATCTTTATCCCACTGTGGGCTGGTGAGTACTGGGAGTCTTCATGCAGTTAGCATGACAAGGATATAAAAATGTGAATCTGGAGCTGGCTGTGCTGTGACCTTGAGTAGACCAGACAATATTCCTCCATTCATATCCCCACGTCTCATGTCCCTTATTCCTTTTCAAGCTACAAACAAGGAAAGCTGCATATGTTTCTTGAGATGCAGTGCTTCTGTACTTTCAGATGGGATAGTTATGAAACCCCACCACTGAGCTTTTACCAAAACACCCACAGTCTGCTTCATTCTCTGTCCCTTGCTGCCATACAGCTGCTGTCTCCAGCCCTCAAGGTGGCTTCATTTCAGTCAAGGGTGAAATTATTCCTGTAAAGGAAATTTCCATGCTGCCCTCTCCTGTAGTCTGTGGACTGAGCTCTCAGTGGTGGCAGCAGGCTGCAGTCAGTGAGGTGGGAAAGCTGTCCTTGGCATGCAAAACACCCTGGGATCCTGCAGGATGAAAGTCATCCCTGAGAAGGAGAGACAGAGAGAATGGATCCTGCTCTCTCTGCTGTGCTTCTGTTTCACTCTCTGCTCCCTTTCTGCACTGGTTGCAGGTGATGGTCCAGAGGTCTCTCTCTGCCAAGAACCTCTCCCATGCCAAAGGTGGATCAGTGCTGGCAGGATATCTGAAACTCTTCCCTGTGTTTTTCCTTGTCATGCCAGGAATGATCAGCAGAGCTCTTTACCCAGGTAAGCCTTCACATCATCCTTGACACAGGTCTCCATACCTGCTGTGACCACTAATCCCACACAGGCCTGCCAGCACTTTTACATCTTAGGAACTGCTTTCCTGCAGGCATGTTCATAGAGATTCCTGTTGCACCATGGTGTTCCCAAGCCCTCCCTCCACCTCCAGTTCTCCCACAGTGGCGGAAATCTCCAGGAGTAGCCATAAGGGGCATAATTTGCCATTGGGGGCATATAGCTCCATGCTGTGGACACTGCATTCATCTGTCTATCTGGAGGGAGTCAGTGAAATTAAATTCATGGAGCACTGAGGTTGTCCTTCACATCCTATGGATTACACCCATTAGGTATTTTGGAGAGTTTTAGCAACGTACCACACAGATTCGTTTAGGTCCTGGTGGATTAGGCTAAATGATCCTCCCTTACATCCCAAGGAACTCTCCTTGCTGGTTTCTCCAGAGCTTTCCCTTTTCCAGGAAGAATAACTTGGTTAGAAGGAACACTCCCAGAGGAAAGAGCCAATTTCCCAGATTTCCTAAATAGGAGTAAGCGAGCCTCCAACATCCCTGGGAACCCAGCTGACAGGTTCATGGAAACAATCCAGTTCCCACAAGTGACAAATCATCAAGGATTACAGTTATGCAACGCCCAGGAGAGTTTTAGCTGTATCCTGAACAGAATTTCAAAATGTCATCTCAAAGTTTCACCTCTATTATATGATATAAAGCATTTCCTTCTCCACTCATTGTTGCTGTATTCCACCTCTGAATTTACATGAAACTGCACAAGGCATCAGGATTTGTTCCCTTGATCTAAACAACCTATGGCTCAGTGAGGTTTGCACTGACTCCTTGTTGTTTCCCTGTGTTCCACAGATGAAGTGGGCTGCGTGGACCCAGAGGTCTGCAAAAGGATCTGTGGAGCTGCTGTGGGTTGTTCCAACATTGCCTACCCCAAACTGGTGATTGAACTCATGCCTGATGGTGAGGAACACCCTTGTGGAGCTGGGCTTGAGCCAGGCTCTGCACAGGGGGATCAGGCTGCCTTTACCCATCCTAAGGATGTGGAAATCTTACTGCAGATACCAGACAGCAGGATGGAAAAAACAGTGCTTGGAGGCCCAAGGACCAGTCCTGATTCCCTTTCTGCATTGTGCTCCCACAGGGCTGCGGGGTTTGATGATTGCAGTGATGATGGCAGCCCTGATGAGTTCCCTCACCTCTGTTTTCAACAGCAGCAGCACCCTCTTCGTGGTGGACATCTGGCAGCGGGTCCGCAGGCAGGCCTCCGAGCAGGAGCTGATGATTGTGGGCAGGTCCTTACATTTATTTATTTCTCCTTCTTCTCATCATCTGTTCTGAGTGCAGCTTTTACATCCTCCAGGCTGGACTCGCTGAGAAAAATCTGGTGCCTGCAATACAGAGCAGGAGCACGGCTTGGGAAAGAGCATTGTGTTTTCCAGCTTCATCTTGGATAGGTCTGGCCAAGGAGAAACTCTGGGTGTTCCACTGAGCTAAGCAGATAATTGCCTCTCTTCTCTCTAAACTTATTATAAATACTGCTTTAAATGTAACTTTTAGGAAAGCCAAAAGTGCTCTTGAGTCATTGTCACCAGAGGTCTATAAAAATGTTATTTTTGCATCAGACAGAAGTGATATGTTGCAATTACTTCTTTTTTTTTTTTTTTCCTTTTTTCTTCAGGGAAAGGTGCAGAGCTGAGCCTCCCCAGCTTTCTGTCTCTGTGATAAGTTGTAGTGTCCTTTGCAGATAAGTTTTGGTGCTGTGTTATATCAGGGGCATATAAAGTTCTCCTCCAGACAGGTGAATTTAGGCTGTGTTCAGTGTGGAAGTTTTGCTCTCCAGCCATGAGCATTAAGTTCTAAACTTTGCTGAGGTGTGGTTGAAGGCTGCAGACAAAGTCACACTTCAGCATGGCAGAGTGGGTAGAGGACAAGCACCTCCTGTTCAGCAATATGGACAAACCTCTGTGGCACACAGTGCAAAGGCAGAGGAGGGTTACAATATTCACCTGAGACCCCAAACACAATTTTAAAAAGTAGCAAAGGAGTTGGAATTTGGCAAAGGCAAGAGACTGAGCCCATTACCTGCTTGGAGAGGTGGCAGAAAGATTGCTTCCAGAAGCTACCAGCCCCTCTTTCTGTCACATCCAGAGCAAGGTCATTGAAGACCACGTCACAGCAGGCTCACATTGGGAGAACAATTTTCTCTTTTCCTGTGTACCACAAGGAAAGGTTCTTGAGAGTGGTCTGTGGATTTTTTCTTAGAAAATTGCAAGATCAACTGGGAGTGTGTTTTGCTGCAAATCTACCTACAGAGTTAATACAATTTTATCCTTCTCTTTCAGGGTCTTCATCCTCATCCTTGTGGTCATCAGCATTCTCTGGATCCCAATCATTCAGTCAGCCAACAGTGGAAAGCTCTTTGACTACATTCAGGCCATATCCAGCTATCTGACCCCACCAATCACAGCCCTCTTCCTCTTGGCAATCTTCTGCAAGAGGATTAATGAGCCTGTAAGTGAAGTGTCAACAACCAATTGATACATGTATTTAATTTGATAAAATAAATAAATATCTCTTCCCTCAGTACTTAGCCTTTGAGACTCTTTAAACTCGGAGCCAGTCCAGCTCAAGAGTGACAATTAGACAGCCTTTCCTGGCACACAGTGGATCTTAGCCCAGTCTCTAGTGTGTGTGGGTTTGCTTCTAAGAAATCACTTCAAGTGGTACTTTTTGGCAGTCCCATTTGAAAGCATGAAAGGGAAGTTGTTCTGCCATTCAGGGATGACGTGTCAAAGTCTCATCGGAGGAGTGTTGTTAGGAGGAGATTCTTGCATTGTTTGTGCTCTGTGTGCTCCATGTTCAAGGGCAGCGAGAGAAAATGAGGATTTCTACCTGAAAAAATTCTCCTTTGATGCACCTCAGTGTGGATTTCCATCAGGCATAAAAAGTCTTGGGGAAGAGGGAGAGGAGACGGAAAACCACAACCAGAGGTAATTTGCAGTGACCTGTTCTCTGTGCTTGCCTTTTCTCAGGGTGCTTTCTGGGGCCTCCTGGCTGGGCTTGCCATTGGTCTGGTTCGGATGATCATGGAGTTTATTTACACTGCCCCATCCTGTGGGGAGGAGGACAGGAGGCCAGCTCTGCTAAAGGATGTGCACTACCTCTACTTTGCTGTCATCCTCTGTGTCCTCACTGCCATCGTCATCGTCCTTGTCAGCCTCTTCACCCCACCGATCCCTGAAGAAAAGGTGAGTGACCTGCAGTGACACCCTTTTCCCAGAGCCCCCACTTGGATACCAAAAATCCCTGAGATCTGCCCTGCCCTGCTCCTGCAGTGGCTAAGGAATGGTGGGTAATGCATGTGCTGCCAAGGAGCCCTTGCTCCTCAGCTCTCCCTGTTCCCCAGGTTGCAGAGTGTTAATGCTGCTGAGCACTGAGTGCTTCAAATTGACTGTGAGTTCCCCTGCTGTGCCCAGAGCTGGGCAGACACCACAGCCCATCAAAACTGGAATAGAAAGAAAAGAAGAAGGGGAAGGAGATGAAATCACATTACAGAGCACTGCTGAGGAGGAATTAAATATATCTAATTGTAGCATCTAGCCTGTTTCAGCAGAGCCAGCATCAATCTTGCAGGCAAACAAGATTAATATCTTTTGCAACATGGGCATTTAGGAAAATAACATTTTGTCCCAATGTGATCTCAATTAAATTTAATAACTTTGAGGGAAGTGCAACTTTCTTTTACTTTGCACATTAAAATGGTGCAGAGTTGGGAGCTTTTATATTATAAAACCTTAAAGCAACTCTTCCCAGTCTCAAGTTTTAAAGCAGCTGCCAATATAACAAAACTGCCACCTACTTCTCAGCAAAGGTTACTGGATAGATTAAAAAGACCTATTTTTTCCTGTCTAACTGCATGAGAGAGAAAATGCTGTGATGGCATCAATCTGTTGCTTCCTCATAACTTGTAAAGCATTAACCAGCTCCATCAATGTTTGATGGAATGTTATAGGTGTCAAAGATACCCTGCTCCTGAAGATTACATGAAAGCAGGTGCTCAGATAGGGGAGAGGAGGGGGGAGAGAGTCTGTCTTTGTGTCTGCTTGGAGATAAACTCTCAGCTTTTATTAGCTATCAGAGGATCCACATGGGAGAGAGAAATACTGGCAAGGAGGCACCATTAGTTCTGCTGCTTACGTTGTTCATGACTGCTCAGGGGTGGCCAGATGGTTGCCAGCAATTAATTACTGTGGTTTAATGAGTTCCCACTTATCATCTGACCTGTGATAGCTAAACATGTGCAGTGCTCCCTGCCCACAGCAATAGCAAGATAAGATGCATTAACACCGCACTGGTGAACAGTGAGCATCAAACCAGCAGTTCAGGAGATGGAGAAACTGGCCCCAGCACCTCCAGGCTTCTTAGTCTGACCTCAGAGGTATGAAAACATTTCAAGCATCTTCCAAGAGGGGCATTTCAGCATGGACCCCACTATAAAAGAATTAGAGAGATAGAGGTCATGATCTTAAGAGATTCCCCAGGGGAGATTTTCAGTGGTATTTCTACTGAAATGTGTGAGTTTATAGGTGCTGGCTGGAAGTGACCTTATCTGACACAAAGAGGCAGGGGTACAGTCAGGGAGGGCAGGATTTTGTCTGAAGCAGCTGTGTGCAGTTATCCCAGAGGAACAAAGGATGGGAGGTGGTGGCTGCCCTGCCTCAGGTACCTCTGGAGAGCCAGAGAGGAAGGAGAGATTGCTGAAAGGCAGCACTGGCCAGGAACTAACATTAGCTGGGCTTTTTGGGGGAATTTTTCTCAATAGGGATCTTCAAGATAGCCTTTTGGTATGCCATGGACCCCACATAGTGCTGAGCTCAGTGCTTGACCTCTGTGTGAGAGATTCTGTTGTAGAAAATGAATGAGAATTAATGATACTGCCTGTGGCAGTGAAAGACTGGACACAGAGACCCAGATCAATCATCTGATATTTGTGATGACCATCCCGTGTGCCCCCTGCCTCTCAGTATCCTCCCACCACAAGGAAAATGGGATGGACTGCCAGGAAATTCATGCCACTAAGCAGCAGCTCATTCCCTCTTTCCATACCTCAGTAGGAATGGGAGAGTCCCCATTTCTTTTTGTCTGATTCCATTCAGTTTCTACTAAGTATCCCTGATTCCATCAGAAAAAGTCTGCCCTTGCTCCTCAGAGAACAGCCAAAGGGAAGGTGTGGGGTTTAACTGAAGCAGGAGACAACACTGCTGGGTTTCTGCCTGTCTGGCACCAATCTGAGTGGGCAGCACTGAGACCAAATTTTTCATTTTCCTGGGTCAGATTCACCCCAGGTGTTGCCCTAGACATGAGCAGAGGTGTGGGTTTGGACCATCACTTCTGGCGACATGGATTCTCATGGTTTGCTCCCTCATCTCCAGCAAGTCTGTGGCTGTGCTGTGCTGGCTCAGGGACAGAAGCATTTGGGGAAGGAAGGGCAGGAGGTGGAGATCAGGGTGGATGTGCCAGGCTCTGACTGTCTGGGTAGAAACTGGCACCTGGCCTTTGTTTGGCCATTATTTACTTGGCATGCAAGTGGGCAAACCTGTGGTGAAGAGCCTGAGTGTCCCTATGACAGTGGCTGGGAGGGGGACGCTGTGCTGGGTGTCCTGCATGAGGATCTCTGAAGCTCTGGTGCTTCCTGGTTAATCAATTCCCTTCCTGAGCCTCGGGTATTTCTCTCCTAAGACTCGTGTGGGGCTGGTTCTGCTCATCCTTGACTGCAGTGCTTGGGGGTGGAATGATGAAAGACGTGGTACAAGAGCTAGGAATTGTGTCATTTGTTTTGTCAAGCAAAAAGAGTAGAAAAACAAGCCAGCAAAGCCAAAGCTGAGGAAATACAGTGATAGATCATACCTCAGCAGATGTAAATCACCACAACTCCATTGCCTTCAAAGACCAGGAACAGCTGTTGAGCACAGTTATGTCACTTTGCACCAGCTGAGGATCTACACTGGACAACTTTAAATATTGAATCTCAATGCTTTTGAGATAGTAAATGGGAAAAAGGAGAAAAGAGATTTGTATCTGATGTTAGAGTGGTACAGCTAATGTTCCTGGCTTTAAATGAATTACAATCACAGAACTGCAAGCTGTAGCATTTTCTCCTGCTGTTTTGGACACTCTCCCATCCCTGTGGTGATTGATGCTGTGCTGGAAAACAAGTATGCAAGGAATTTGTTTGGTATGCTCCAGAGTTCATATGTCTTCATTGTAGGTAGTCCATATTGTGTCACACCGTCCTTGAAAACCCTGCAAAAGAGCTTACAATTAAATTTGAGACTGTGAAGCTAAAACACAACTGTCAGGTGCCAGATGGCATTTTGGAACAGAAGGATTTATTCTAGTTTACAAACAACAAAAGAAAAACTTTGCTGAGTTCTTGCAAACTCCCTTGCCCAAGGAGACTGTGAGGGAGAAAAGGGAGGGGAGCAGCCCACACAGCACTGAGTGCTGCAGCAGCAGGTCAGCTCCCCAGGGCTCAGGGCTCACCCAGACAGGCTGATGGATTGGCAATTCCACCCGGTCTGCTCTGGGCTTGGGATGTTCTCCCTGTGTCTTGAGGTCTGGCTTCAGTGGCTCCTCTTGGTGCACAGCTTAGGAGGAGCACCAAGCCCACCTGGGCTGGCCTGAGCCCACCCTGAGAGCTCTGAGGTGCTGCAGCTGGAGCTCCCACAGCATCACTTGGTGGCACTGAGAGCCAGACACGCTCAGCTCTGTGGGTGCTGACAGGAGCAAACTAAGGGGGACACAGGGCTCCCCCAGCAGTGCCCAGGGGTGACTCTGCAGATGGGAGCAGAGCCACAGGGCTCCCCAGGACCCAGCACAAGGCTCCCTCCTGCTCTCCTGCCCTTGGACGTGGTGGCCTCAGGCAGCACTTCCAAGGTCCCAGTCAGTAAAGGTGACACAGCTCCCCTCTAGGCAATTCTCAGTGAAGAATTTTCCTGCTTTCTCCAGGCACTGCCACCATCTGCCTCCCCTCCCCATCCCCTTGGGAGGCTGTGCCAGGCAAGCCCAGCCAGCCCCGTGGAGGCCTCCATGGCCACACAGAGCTGCTGCTCTGCCCCACACCAGTGACAGAGGAGAAAGGGGGATCTCCAGGAATGCAGCCAGCCCAAACACACTGGAGCTCAAAGCTGGAGTGCTGGTGTGATGCTTCACCAGGAGCTCTCTGGGGTGGTAGTTTGCTTTATTGGCCATGGAATAGGCACCAGCTGCTGGGTGGGTCCAGGAGGTTGGATGGTGATGCCATGAGGTTCCTTGTGTCTATGCTGCTTTCCATTGGGAATTGTTTCCCTCTGGTGGAGTCCAAGCCCCAGATACACCCCAACCCTTGAAGATTTTGCTGCAATGTGCAGAGAGAGTGGTTCAGTGACATATGAGAAGAGGAGAGAAAAGGAAAAAAGTTTTGGAAATCCTTTAGTACCCTGAAACTTTATTATGTTCCAGTGACATTTCCTAAGTGATTTAAAAAAAAAGAATCCCCAAGAAAGATGAGGATCATCAAATCAAAGCAATTTAGCACTTCATGACAAGAAAGATTAGCCCTGCCCAATGCTCATCTTGGTTGAAAATGATTTAAATAAAGCTATAAATCTTCTGGAAATTATGCAACATTCTGTGTCAGCTGGAAGCTTCTGCCTGGATTTGTGTGTGCAAAATTCAAAAATTAAACTCACGTTACTTTGTAAGTGACCCATTGGGGAAGTTCATTTCCATACAGGCAGAGCAGGGAGGCAGCTGCTCCTGGGGCACTTGTGTGACTTTGCCTGCCCTGCTGTCACCACTGCACCTCTGCACTGTCCCCCCCGTGCTCCTCTGCCAGGCAGCGTGGGCTGGAGGGGGAGGGCAGCTGCTGGACCTGGCAGCTGTGTTTGGGAGGGATGGATGAGCCTGTCCCTGCTGCCTGGCCTGGCCAGGGCAGGGGTCAGGAAGAGCCACCGAGATCCTGGGCATGCCAAGGTCAGCCACAGCAGCAGCAGGCCTGGCTTAACCCCAAATCTCTGAGCCCTGGGGTGTGTGAGCCCCCCACAGCTGCCAAAGGCCACCGAGGTTTGCAAGATGGATGTCTCCTGTGCACTCCCTGTGCTCCAGGGAGAAGACTTTCAGGCTTGCTGTAGGATAAGAGTTTCAGAACTTGGGCATTTGTAAAGCAGACTGATCATCCTTTGTGGCTTTCTGCAGAGACAGGTGATGTCTTGTATTGGCCCATCAGTGAAACCTGGAATTTAAAAAAATCTTTTGGGGGCACAACAGCTGTCTGTGACTGACTGTATCCAGAGAGGGTATCTTGGCTTCTTTTTTGATTAAGTTTTATTTATTTGACTTTATTACCCTCCCTTGTTGGAGGGCTGCCATTCTGGATGCAGACCATCATTATTTCAGATCAATCACATGAGCCTTGCAGATAGGAAGCTGCTTCTCCAATGTCTGCTAAAGGGCTGCTCCTCAGAGACAGGGATGGAACAAGTTATTTTAAAAATGGAAGGAGAGAAACCAGATTATTTCACATTTTTTTCTCAGCTTTTCAACTCCAGCTGGATGGTGCCAACATTGTTACCCAGGGTGTGGGCACCTGTGCAGGAAGGGAGGGAAAGTGGGAGATCACCCCAAACAGGACTCAGCATCACCTGTGCCCCCCAAGGAGGGAGATGTCTGGGTGGCCACACTGGAACAGACAGGCAGTGACCAGTTTCTCTCTGTTCCACTTGGCAGCTGGATGGCCTCACGTGGTGGACCAAGCACAAAAAAGCACCTGCCACAAACCTGGAAAACAGTGAAGCAGCACAGAGCAACCCAGAGCATGGAGAGAAGGAGCTGGTGGAAACTGAAGCTTCAGGCAATAAGGAGGGGGCAGGTAAGGGTCTGTGTGTGAGCAAACACACTCATGTGCCTGGGAGTGCACAGCCAGCATCCCATAAAAATCCCTAAAGTTCATGAGAGGCCACCTGGTGCATTCACTGGAGCTGTATTTACAGTTTTAAGGATGTGATAAATGAAAGTGTTGTGGCTCTTGGTCTTCCCAACACACCTTGATGTCACATCCCCCTGAATGGCTCAGAAGAGCTGCCATTCCTGAAAAAAAAGAGCACCAAAATAGCAGCACAGTCTGAGGGGACCAAGAGACCCTGGGAGCAGCCATGTGCACTTTGGGGATGCCCCAGAATGAACCCACAGGCCTCACTTTTCTCCTTTCCATTATGCCAACAGGATCTTTTCATCTTCCCTTAGGATGCAAGCCATGGTTAAAACTCAGACCTTAAATAGCTCTGTGCCCTACCAGAGGTATTTAATAGGAAGGAAGGCAGAGCAAAGTGAACTGAAAGAGCTGTCAGGAGACAGAACAGTAGCAGGAGACACTACATAGGCTAGTTCTTTTCAGAGTGGACAGAGCTTTATTCTCCAAATCTATTAAAAAATGCAGCTTTCTGGTTTTGAGCTTAAGCTTCAAAAGTTACAGAGCAGGAACCTCAGAATAAAGACACACACAAGATTTTTTAACTCCTTCCATTTGCTGGTCAGTCCAAAAGACACTGGAACCAATCACAGCCAAGCTAAACAGAAGTGAACATCTAAACAAATCCACTTTTTTCTTCCCCAATAAAATAAATTTGGGTTTAAGTTGAATGCAGTTATTCAGCATTATTTCTTATTTCTTATCAATTCCTAGTTCACTAGCTCAGATTTTTATAAACAAGTATCTTGGTATTTTGGTAATTAGCAGAGATGAGGAAGGAAACGTGAAACACAGCAGTTGACAGTTTAATGAGGGTTGTTTTTTTCTGCGTAACACCTTTTTTCAAGGCCCTACAACATCCTGCATTGCAAAAAAAGGTTATATTTGGAAAGAACAGCGAGTGAAATACAGAGCACAGAACTGACAATTAAAACACACACTTCACCTGGCATGCCATGTGTAATAAACAAGCTGGGATATCTCTAAATGGACCATCATGCTGTCAGGAAATTTTAAAAGTGGATGGAATCTGGGTTGGGAGGAGGGAGAAGAGATTTGTTAATTAACTAATGAGTGAGTGGTACAATCAACTGACTGCAATCAGGCTGTGCTGTACATGGTCTAGGGAGAAGTTTCCTTTTCCTTTTCCCCTTTTCCTTCTCATTTTTCTTTTCCTTCTTTTCCTCCTTTTCCTCCTTTTCCTCATTTTCCTAATTTTCCTTTTCCTTCCCCTTTTCCTCCTTTTCCTTTTCCTTTTCCTTTTCCTTTTCCTTTTCCTTTTCCTTTTCCTTTTCCTTTTCCTTTTCCTTTTCCCCTTTTCATTTCCCCCTTTTCATTTTCCTTTTCCCTTCTTTCCATCATCTTGCATCTCCCATGCAAGGTGCCTCTCAAGCCCCACTCCAGACTGGCCAATGCACCTCCAAACAATTGGGAGAAGGGAAGGAAGAGTCCTAGTAAATTCCAACAGCCATGTTTTGGTCCCTCTCTCTCAGCAGCCAAACATCCCTGGTGGAAAATGGTGTACCTGTGGTTCTGTGGCCTGCCCACCGGCCCCACGCCCACGCTGTCCCAGGAGGAGAGAGCTGCCCTGGAGCACAGACTCACCAGCACTGAGGAAAAGCCCCTGTGGAAGGCTGTGTGTGATATTAGTGCCATTCTCCTGATGGCCATCAACGTCTTCCTGTGGGCATATTTTGGCTGAGCTGGGCTCAGGAATGGCTTTGGTTGCTCTCATCCTTCTGTCCAAGCTGGGAGCATCAGGTGACAGAGCAGCAGAGCCCTTCCCTGGAGGCGCCGCTTGCTGGGAATGACTGTGGGGCTCAGTTTCTCCATGAGGGGTGACCAAAACTCAGCACTGGTCACATCTGGGGAGCAGGGGCTGTGTGGGATAGCACGTGGGACAAGTCAGGAGGTTTGGGGTCAAGTTTAAGGGTGCAGAGCTGAGCCCACAAAGGAGCAAAGGCTTTGGAAAGCCCAGCTGTGGCACGGCTGGGGCCTCTCTCAGGGCTGACTTTGCACTGCTGGGCTTAGGGGAAGTTCTGGTTTACAGTGGTGTGGGGGAGGAGACTTAAACACTAGCTGGTTTTTATATGGCCAAAATTCAGATGGGAGCAGTTGGGGACCACTGGATTAACTCAGCAGTGACAACCTTGGCTCCCACAGCCTCCCCACAATCTGTGAGACCCCACCCCTCCCCACTCCACCCCTCACTGGCATCAGCAGTGGGTACAGGGGGATTCTTCCTGCTCCCTGAGCCCCCCATCCTGCCCCCTCTGCTGCAGGAGGGCTGGGCTTACACCAGCCTGAGCCTGTTGCTCACAGGGCTGATGCTGCCCCTTAACAGCATTTCCAGCAATAAAGGTGCCTGGGTGACCAAGCCAGTCCTGACTGTGGGTTACTGTGGTGATCTGTCCTGCTCTGACACACAAAGGGACCACAGCAACCTGGCTGTGGCAGGGAAAAGAAATATCCTTCCTTGGGGCCTGGATCAGGATCTCACTTTCTTGAGCAAGTTTGGGCTTTTCTGACCCATCTCGGTGCCACCACGTAATGTGGCACAGCCAAAATCTTTGAAACCACAAAGAGACAGCAGCACCCACTGTTAACATCTGTGCCTGGAGAAGGCTGAAAATGCCCACAGGATGTGACCCTGCATTCAAAGGGCAGGTCCAGGTCACTGTGGGTCTGGGGAGGTGAGGGCACACAGAGAAGCACAGCACCGTAAAGATGAAGAAAATGAGTCATGAGTCAGCAAGGAGGGAAGAAACAAGGCTCTGTTTCCACCAGGCACAGGAAAGTTGGGCTGTGATTTCCCTGCTTATCCTCAGTTTGGATGGGTCTGTGCTGGCCTCATGCAGGTCAGTAAAAGCATTTGCTCATTCTAAGAGGAAAAGGTAGATTTCCTTTGAACAAGGGAGCTCTCAGCACCATGAGCTGCCCGTCCATCCCCATGGGAAAAGGGACACCACACAGAGCTGGTCTTGCCTTTCCAACACTCAGTTTCAAGCAGGCCGTGCTCAGATTAGAGGGTGCCTCAAAACATTTAGAGAAAATCAAGTTACCAGCAGTGATTAATAGCTGTCAAGTGTCTAATAATAGGTACATTTTTAGTGCATTTAGAAATACCAGGGCTCTCACCTCCTCACCGTGGGCCACAGAGATCCTCAGCAGCTCTCAGCTCAATGGCTTTATCGGCTTTTTTGGACCACACATCCCCTTAAAGCATGGGAAAGCAACATTGAGCAGGATGAAGAAGAGGCAGCTTTTTAAACATTTGAGATTATTTTTTTCCCCTAAGAAACATTCAGTTTTGCAGAGAGTAGAACTAAATTTTACTAAGCCTATTTTTTTTTAATGACAAAATATTTTTTGATCTTTGGTTATGTGATGAGTTCTTCCCATCTCACCCTACGGATCCTTGAAGGTAACACTTCCTTTAAAATGATAATGCTGATGTTGGCTAAACAAAATAATGCACTTTGAAAGCTGTGACTGCGTCTCTGAGCTTGGCCCTGAGAAGGAGTGGAGGCACCCACACTGCCAGATGCAGCCAGCTGTGCACCCCCAGGAGGAACACGTTTCACAGGTAAGCTTATTTGCCTTCACTACTCTGCTTTGAAGCACTGAAGTGAAACAAAAGAGAAAAGAATGATTGGGGAGGAGAAATCTGAGAGGTTTTATTGAAATAAAGCAAAGTTGTCTCAAAACATCTTGACCTTTGCTTATGTTTTCTAGGAAAACAGTATAATTAGCTGAAAAAAAAATTAAAACCAAATCAATCAAAAAATGAAACTCCAGCTGAACAGGAGCACTGTGCAAGCTGGTTGTGGCAGCAGGGGATGAGTTGTGGTGTCCTAACAAGAACACATCACTCTCAGGCTGTAACCAATATCCAAGTGCATTGGCAGCAGATGTTATTAATGATGCCAATACATATTTTCTTATTAATCTTCCATACTAGGCTTGCGTCTATCTGCAAATGATTATCATTCATTTTCCTGACAAATCTATCAAGATCATTTATTACTGTTCGGCAAAGGATCTTCTTTTAAACAAAGATTAATAACATTGCATTTTATCTGGCTGGCTGAGCCAAAGGAAATGAAATTAACAATGAGCCCTACAAACATGTCATCACTTTAATTTACCGGAAAATATTTAAAAATGTTATTTAAAAGAATATACGCTGTGGTGGGCACAGTTTATTACAAAGGAAAGGAATCAAACCACAGGCATTTTAGCAGGGTGGAGAGTAAGCAAACAGGGCACTGTGAATTCTCTGGTTCCTCACAGGAGTTCTGGGACAAGGAGGGAGAGGCACCCACAGCACCTTTGGCATGCACAGATGGGGAATTGCACCTGGAGGTCCCTGTTCCTCAGTTAAAGTGGGTCCTCACCAGGATCACAGCTCTCATTCCTGCAGGGAGCACTGCCCTCCGTATGTTCCTACAGAAGGGAACTCCACCAGGGTAAATCTCCTGGGGCTCTCAGGGAGAGGAGGGCACATGTGGGCTGAGTGCCAGCACCCTTCTGTACTTCTGCTCCCCAGGAGGAAAAGAAACAAACTCATTAAATTTATGTGGTTTAGTTACCTTTCTTCTGCACTTTCGTCCAATTTTCCCTTCCCATCTTTTGAGTAAAATAACAAAATAAAAATAATAGCAACAACAAAAACAACAGTAATAATAATAATAATAATAATAATAATAATAATAATAAACATACACCAAAGAACCTATCAGAATTCCCTTTGTACTTTTACTGGTACAGGTCTAAAATCCTTCCAGGGGAGCAGGGAGGCCTATAGACACCCAGTGGCTCTTTAATTCCTGCCTTAGGATCCCGTATCACACCTGAAGCCACCTTCATGCTCCCTTTGTCCCCCAGGCAATTCCAACACCTCTGTGTGTCCATCTCCAGCACAGCTCACGGGGGTGATTGAGGTGTGTTCCATCTGCCACAGGCTGGCACCGAGCTGCCAGTGCTGCCATCCCAGCACAGCCCAAGATCTCATCAGCAGGGGCTGGAATTCCAGGCAGTGCAGGACCACAGCCCTGCTGTCCAAGCAGGGCCAGATGGCACCACCATGCCAAGGACAGAAAACAGTCATTAAGTTGTCAGAGCCTGAAGCAAAGTCAGCCTGAGCTGCCGAGCTGGTGCCATTTCTGATTCCCAGGAGCAAGCTGTCCCCAAAAAAGCTGCAGAGAGGCTCCTGGAGAGGGCACTTGAACAACTGTGAGCCACAGGGTGTCCCCCAAGGAGTCCCTGTGCCACAGGAGCAGCGTGGAAGAGTGCACACGTGTGTGCACAACAGGAGCATCTGCACACAAAACACCCAGTTCCTGCTCTGGGGTTTCTCTGCTGGAATGTGATGGGGCTGCTTGACAGCACTGGGGATCAGGCACTGGGATGGAGATCATGGGGAATGGCTCCTCTGCCACTCTCTGGTTTAGACTAACCCAGCAACCTTTAATTCTTCATTTCTTTAATTCTTTATTTCTGTGGGAAGGACCAGGGCAACCATTTTAGGAACCCAATAATTACTGCAGCATGTGTTCCAAACAGAAATGCTGTTCTGTGACTTGCTCCTGTGGCTTCCACAAAAGCAGCATCCAGTTTAATATGTGAGACTCATAACCAGCTCACACAGTGCAATAGTTCACTTCAGTTTGAAGAAAAAAAAATATTCTGCTGGAAGCACAGCAAGTAGCAGTGTCAATTTTTCATTAACCTACAGCCACTGTCTCTGTAGACTTACAGCTATGAGTAAGATTACTGTTATAATTTTTTCTGGTCCCTAAGGGAAGGGGGAAAAAACTTCTCAAAACTTTTAAGGTCATTAAAAATCCACCTTTAAATTGGAGGTAGTTTCAGTTTACTCTCATATTTCAAAATCAAATCTTAGCTGCAGCCTCACATCAAAGCAGAAATGTCAGTCGTTTTGTTTCTACTTCTGTGAAAGAAGTTCCAGCTTCTACACGAGTTGAATGCCAAGTAAATAGATTTTCCTGGGGAACAAAGGCAGCTTTCTTTTGTTTGTTTTAAACATATGTAAATAGAGTCCCAGGGGCTGAGCTGCCTGTCACTTCAACCAGGTTCATACTCATGTCACTCCAGCTGGTGATTTCTGACCGACCTCAGGTCAGGACTGCAGAAGTTTCCCTCCCCACTCCTGCACAGCCACATCAAGCAGCTGCTCGTGCCCTTCCCCTCCAGCCTCACACCTCAGCAAAGGGGAAGCACACTAATATGGATTCCTTTTTTGCCAGTTTCTTATTCTTTTGGGTCTGGTTTTGTTTTTAATCACAGAAATACTCTGGTCCTCTGTCAAAGCCACTGTAGTGGTCCTGAAATCTCTGGGCAGAGCAGAGCAGTGCCTGGAATCCCTGGATACCACCAGGGACCAGCTGGGCTGTGCCTACACACCAGCCATGGATTAAAGGTTGATGGCACCCACTGGTTCATGGTCAGGATGATGGGGCCAGGGAAGAAACAGGAATGGATTGGTAAGAAAAATGACCTTTTTTGGGGTTTGTGTGTGTTTGTTTTAGCAGAAAGGCACCATCACTCTTGAGCTTCCTCTTTCCAGTACCAGACACAGAAAGAGTGGAGTGTTATCCTCACAGAGCCAGAAGACACCAAAGAGGAGCAGGACCCCTCCACAAATCCACCTGCTCCTGCTCCAGGGGTCAGAGCTCGGTGCAAACAACACTGAGGGCAGGCTTTGATCCTTGCACGAGCCACACACATCAGAGCTGCCCTCAGTGGTTCTCGTGGGTCCCTTACAGCTCAGAATATTCTGTGGAATCTACTCACTTTTTTTTTTTTTTTTAAATTTAGACCAGCAGATCAATGCAAAATTGAGCACTTCATGCTTGTCATTTCCAAATGACTCGGGTTACAGCTCAATCTTCAGTGCTGGTTTTGGGTGTAAGACTGGGTAGCACCGAGGGATGCATCAATTTATAGGCTCTGCAAAAGCCACAATTAAGGAAAATCCTCAAATACACGAGAAACCTCAATTTTGATTGGCCACGTTCCTGTAACTTCTTGATAATTCAACTCACTCGAGTATTATTCAGTGTTTTCCTTCTCCCTGCTTTTTTTATCTCTTGACAAGTTTACAAAGAGAAGAATGGAGCCGAGCTGAGCTGCATTCCATCCAATCTGCTGCCTCCACAAACGGCAGAGAAGCTAAATGAAGCCCAGAACATATGGCACTGTGCTGACAGAGCTCCCAAACTGGTTCTGCATGAGCAACAAGGAACATCTTGAAACGCACAAGACATATGTGTTTTAGGAAGAAGATTGAAGTGTTTCATAATAAAACAGGACAAAGTGAAATACAAGTGCTGTATAAAATTTTAATTAAAAACTGGTTTTACCCCTCGACGTGAATATACAATATGTTTCCCAGATGGATTTCATATTTAAGTATTATCCAAACCAGAAACATAAATGAGACAAATAAAGCCTTCAAAAATGGCACAGAGGCTAAAATGTATGTAAACACTAGATGACTGTGGTGAAAACAAGGCAGGCAGGGAAAGCAACCTCTTAGCAAGTGTTTACTACTGGAATCCTGAATGAAACAGTTCCTACAGCTACAGTCAGGGTAACAATACAAATACAAGCATTAGAATTCACCACCACTCAATGATGTAAATGGTGTTTTTGTCACTCAGGAGTTTCCAGGCTATTTCCTACACTGATAATTCATGGTATAGAAGTGCACAATTCATGGCATGCCAGGCATCAAACACTCTCCTGTCTGCCCTGCTCCCAGCCTCCCACCCTGCTCTGTGGGTGAGCATCTTCATTCCATGCCATCAACTCCTCAGTGTTATGCAAAGGCCTGGCCACAGAACAGAATTTTTGCGCTGTCTCCTCAGGATCAGTAAATCCTTATGAACCAGGAAGGATGTTGTTTTGCACCATGAAACTCCTTTCCCTGAGGAGGTGAGAAGGTGGCTCCAGATCCCACTGCTCAGGCTGCAGGGAGTTCTCTCCCTGGCCAGAGGCAATCACCCAGAACGGAAGGGAAATGCACATGAAGAAAAAGCAAATCTCCACACAGATCAAGCAAAGAGAAAGATTACAGTTCCTTTATGCTGCCATCCAGACAAATTATCACCACACTTCAGAGAATTTCTCACAAAGATAAAATGGGAACAAACCCCATGCCTTTGGCAAGCCAACACTGATGAAAGGAGCTACAGCCACATCTCTGAAGGGCTTTGGTTGATGATGTTTTGAATTTCATGGGGAAAGCAGCAGAACCCAATGTAATCAAGGGGGCTTGTGCTTAATAGCTCCTGTGCAATGGCAACAGGAATATTGGGGGTTTCAATCACTTCCCACAACACTGCTGTGTTTGTTGGAACTGAGAGGAACTGGGCAAAGACCAATTCTCAGCTGCTCCCAGAGACATCACCTAAGGCAGACATCCCTTCTGTCAGGGAGGCAGCTCATCAACATCAGCCCTAGAAGTGCTGTCCTCTCTCAGCTTCAAGTGTTCTCACTGGAACCAAGAGGCTCAATTTCATTGACTTGAAAGTTTCCTCAAATTCCTTGATTACTAAACAAATCTCATGAGAAATTCTGACTGTCCTGATAATGATCACTCCATGACCACTGAAGTAATTAACACCACGGCCTTTCCTATGGCCCAGAGATTCCAAATTACCAGATTTATACAGCAAAAGATCACTCCTAAAAGGCTGAGAATTCTGTTGTATAGTTCAGTGTTTCAGAAAACATTCCAAGCTTAAAAATTGGGAAGAGCAGAATTATTTATAATAGTGTAAAGGTATATAACAGTTCCAAGTTATTCCTTGCACATGGAGTAGGAAGGCAGAGATTCCTTCCAGCTCTCCCTGACAAACCCATGGCATACCACACAAAATTTTCCACTGTCACATTGCACCCTTTGTTCCTGGGCAGAGGATGAGGATAAATGATGTGAGAGATGTTAACAGTGCTGGTTAGTACACAGAGCAAACAGCACTAAGACATCAAGACGAAAAAAATAATTTACATTAAAAATAAGATAAAATATAAGAGCAATCAGTGTGAGGATATGAACCTGGATCATGCAGGAGACAGAAGCTGAGCAAGATACCGACTGCAAGGATTAGCTCCTAAGAGCACATGTAGTAAAGCAGCTCATTACCTTTCCTAGCCCTCTCTGATCAAGATAGAAATCTATTAAATCTGATTAAGATTTGTTTAATAATTGTCTGATTAAAACATAATAAACCTGGGAAAATTAAACTAAAGACTTTTTAGTAACCTGGAGATGAGATGGGACTTTTCAGCCAGGCTTCCATAAAATAATTTCTTTAACATTCACCTCAGGATCCCAAAGCACTTCACAGTCATTTAATTAAGCTTCAACAGAGCACGAACTCCCCATTTTACAGCTGAGGTAACAATGAGAAGGAGTTTGGAAAAGACTATTTAATATTGAGCCAAGCTAAATGTTCTGTTATTTTACCCCAAAAATAGATTCCGAACATCTCCAGGTAGATTTTTTTCTCCCCTGATAATTTTGGCAGCCTCTGAAGTAACAGTAAAATTCAAATATGTGATGCACAATCTAAAGAACAGCCCTCATCACTTCCCAAACTGCTCAGCTTTGGAGCACAAACACTGTTCCCCATCTATCTTACAAAGCTGCTCCTACCTGTTCCCATTACTCCAGCCATCCCTATGCTTCTTACCCTCAGTTAAGCTTCTCTTCCTCTAAGTCAAAAACTTAGATAAGGCAAATCATTAAAGAGTTTGACATTTTTGCCTTTAATTCACATCAGGTCTTAGTGACTTAGTGGTTTCTAAAGCAGCTACTCCTCAGCCAAGTATTTATTTCTTCTGAACACAGGCAGGCAGTTTGTCTACAGCCAGCCCAAGATCCTAAACTGTACCAAGTTATTCACAGGAGAGATGGAAAGGAGCAAGTAGGAAGCAGAGTCTGACTCACTAAAATGAAAGTGATTAAAATATTGCACTGATTGCATCCTGCAAGCATCATGGATGCTGAACAGCTTTTGGTGAGAACACTCGTGGGTTATAATAACTCAGGGAGGGCAAGAGAGAGATACAGACTGCACAGAAAAGCACCAATTCACTCCTCATCTGGCCCATTATTGTCAGATTCGAGTAGGCAGCTTTCCTTTAGGAGCTAAAACGACAGGGGTGGAATTATGCCATCCCACTGTCACTGAAACTTTGTGGATTGCAAAAGATAAGGAATGAGCAGAGAAAATGCTATTTAAAGCTCCACTTAGGAACCTAGAAATTTGCATTTGATAGAAGGCATTTAAATTGTATTAGAAGGCAAGGTGCACTACACAATTACAGTTCATTGCTGTGTTGGTTCAGTGCCTGAACCTCCAGCTCTCCCAGGCTGCAGGGGCTGAGCAGCAGCCGTGCCCAGAGCTGTGTGTGCTGGCAGGGCCACCTGAGCAAACAGGGAAAGGGAAAATGCTTCTGAAAACAAAGTGTCCTGAAGATTTTAGGGACAGATCAGAGTAATTTGGGTCTGAAGTCACATTCCAGAGGAAAGTTTTCCATTTACCAAACTGCATTTGCAGCACAGTGCCTGGAAGAGAGCACTCTTTGCTGTGTCACAGCATGAACTGTGGAATGACTGACCCAGGAGAGGAACATCTCCTGCAGCAGCTGATTCACAGAGACACTGAACACACATCTCCCTCCCAGCTGGAGCAGGGCCAAAGATACTCAGTCTGTCTGCTCCATTTGATGTTATGCTGCAGAAGGCTACGCTGAGAATATTCATACTGGTCAAAATTCAATAATGACATTTTTTTCTCACATACAGTTTTCACCTTTGCTGAAAAAATTTTCATCTTTGATGAGAACTGAAGGTTGCCATATTACCATATGCTTCCTTTTTTTAACTAGGGGAATCAGACACATATCCTCCAGCCATTCCTTGGACCCTTTAAAAGCACCACCTTGCTTGTTTATAGTGGCCCCCAACCTTTCTCATCCCCTCATGTCTTCAGTTCATGGCAATTTGTGTCCTTCATCAAACATACAGAAAAAACCCACAACAATTCCTCAGCATTCAGGCCTTCTCACACACTGAAATCTCCTGGATTGCTGGGGAGGGAAAAATCAAAGAGGTTTTCTATGCCACAGAGCCAGATCAGGCCAAAGGGGAGCAGCCAATCTTCAGAAGACTAACTTTTACTCAGCTGTAACACTGGGGAGGGAATGCACAGAGAATATTGAATGAAAACTGCAGGATACCAGGAGAACATTGAATCTTATGGCTCAAACACAGACAAGAAACTTCAAAAACCTTCAGGTTTCAACAGATTAATTTTACACCAAAAGCTTGGAAAGTATTTCTCAGAATCTGCCTTGCCTATTTAGGATCTACTTCAATACAGCTACTCCTGAGCAGGAAGAAAACTACTCCTTTGTGGACTAACATGTGGTCACTGGAGAGGCCAGTGAACACCAGGTCCTGGTAGCACAACCCTCCATGGCCTTCATGCCTTCAGGGACACACCTTGGGCAAGTTTTACTTTTCCCTTCTGCAAAATAAAGTGTCCTGCTGCCTCACAGAGTGACTCGGCACTTCTCCATAGCATGAGAGGCTGCCACAAATGCCCTCTGAAAGCACTGATGTGCTAAATGGCAGCAGGGACAGGAAGCTATCAGTGTTAATCCACTTCAGCTGGTCCAACAGTTACAAGAAATAGACATGTCTGTATGTGAGACACTTCCTCTGAGAGTGCCCTTGCTTGAAACAGCGGCACACAGCCCCTCCACGTGCTCTCCCACCAGCGGAATTGCTCACCAACTGCTTTCTCCAATCAATTATGTTGTCTCAGCATTGGGGGGGGAGGCAGAATAGACCAACTTTTTGTTTATGTAGGCATGCTGGCAGGTTCCAGTCATATGTTGTGCCATCTGTACTGTTAGCTTTATCCTCTGTCTAATCACAACAGGTAAAATGGCACCGGTGGAGCTGCCTCTGTTTGCTCAGAGAGGGAGGCAGCCAGAACAGGCATTTGTTTTTTCCGCATTCTGGGGGGAAGCAGGAGATGGACACTCTTGCCCTTTTAAAACATTCAGCTTTTCAATGGATGGGCAATTTGCCCTGGTCTGCTAATGTGGGATCTGCTCAGTGCAAGGCTGAAAAGGTTCCATCCCTGGGGAAAGCATCGAACTGCTGATGAACATTTGGTGGCCTTTAGCAAAAATGAAGTGATTGCTGCCAACAGGATCCCAGCAGACCGGGAAGGACAGGCTCCAAATTAGGTGGGATTGTGATGCAGGAATTTCAGAAGGCCTGTACAGAACACAAGGAGCTTGCTGACTAGCTCTGGTCTTTCCCCCTGCACAGTCCTCTCTTATTCATATTTTTAAAATGACAAGTGTATTGGCAAATGTCATGGCTGCGTTTAGGAGAACATGGAAGCTTTCAAATGTAAAGGCTGTGTAAAGATAACCTTTCATCTCACACAAAGGCTGCTGGGCTGGGTGATTTTCTTTTAAAATCTCACAGTATTACAACACTTGTGACTAAATGTGCTCAAAACCATTTCAAATACATGGCTATGGGTCCCACAGTACCAGAATTTGTGCTGTTCTCCAAAATAAACAATTCAAAGGCAATTGTCTAGAAAACAATTCTCTTTGTCCTAGGTGGGCCACTTTTCAACACCCACATTCACCTTCCTCTTTAGGTCCCCTCTCTGACCACCAGGACGTATTGCTTCTTCAACCAATTCTGTTAAAGTTGCTAACTAGATTCAGATATTTAATAAGAACTGGCTGCAGCTGAAACCTGAGTTGATGTCAGACAGGAATGTCCAGCAGACCTATCAGTTTTCAAATGACTCAATGTTCAGTCTCTCAACACCATCTTGCTTAACTGTGGAGGGGATTTTTTGTTAGGGATTATTTGTTTCTTTTTTGGGGGCTGAATGTTAATTATTTTCTTTTTTCAGCTCAGGCCAAATCCCCATTTCTCCAAAACCCTGCCTAACCATAAGACACCTTAAAAAATAAAGTACAAATGTTGTTGTATAAAAATAGGTTTAGTTGCAAATACTGTACACTGTGCGTTTTCAGCTGAGCTGCTTTCAGGAATGTGCTCTGTGGTCTGAAACAGCACCAGCAGTTTTTTCGTACATGTCTCTATATATTTTTGCAAGAGTCTCCTCCAAAATTGCTCTGTGAGGCTTCTCTTTGTACACAGCTGCAGGACCAGACCAATATTCACCACTGTCCAAGTGAACAGGAGTGTTCTGCTGCACTGGAGAACTGTCAGAGGAAAGAAGATAAGAAACAATGATCAAACCAAGATATGGAAGAGGAATCAGCAGCACAAAACCAGCAGAAATACCAATGCAGAGCTGCTTAGCACGGATTACCTTCCCCAAACCAAAATAAAAACTGAACTGCAGCTACTTTTAAGAAATAGGAACCCCCCCACCACGTTATTCACTCACACAAATGCTCCCCCACTGTCTGAGTACACTTCGTAATGCCCCCCAAATAGAATTAATTTTCAGAGAACCTGCAGTAATTTTGCTGGCTGTGTGACAAGGCAAGGGGAACACAGTAGGATTTTTGTGTCCTTTGAAGGTGAAACTGTAACCACAAGCAGCTATTTCAATATGAAGACAATCTATCAGGGGGATATTAAATTACTGTGGCTGCAGCTGTAAAGTGCTCTATCGGAAGCATCATGGATTAAGTTTTCTACCAAATACATTTTGATATAGAGGCAATCCAGGGTTCTTTCCCCACCCCATCTTCTGTGTCACTGTTTTAATACTAAACACAAATACAGGCTCATCTTTCTGTTGCTTTGAGAAATTATTCCTTAGATCTATGAAGTGAAATTTATACTCTGCAAATCATTACAAAACACTGACAAGTCTGAATAGTTTATATCTAAACATCATAACTATCTGCTTCCTCTTGATACTTTCAAAACAAAGGTTTGTGTCATATAATTAAATGAGCAATTTCCCTGTAATAAAGCATGAAACAAGAAGCTCAAAAATAATCAGAAAAAAATTACAACTGAGATGACATTTTCCACATCTGCTCAAAGATTTAGGCACTTAAGACACTTAAAAATCAGTACTGAGTTATCTTCAGCTTTTGCAAATGTTCTCTGTCTGGGAAATAAAACTGGAAATGTGAAGTGTAAGGTGACCAACTTCACTTAGGAAATGAATTACATTTCACAGGGAAGCTTTACAGTTTCTTATATACATGTCATTTATTAATGATAGTGTCTTCTGCAATCAAACCAGTACTTAAAACTCAAGTTAGTATCAGCCAACATGTGACAAAAGCGAAAGAAACCTTATGCCAAATCCATGAATACATGTATCCAGCTGCATCAAAACACAAGGTTTCCATGTGAAGAACAGAAAAGGGGAAGAAGAGGAAGACGTAGGTCAGTTTTCTAAATTTACATCTCTAAGCTTCTATTGTCCCATGGGAAAAAAAAAAAGGAACAGCTTTTGCTTTTAAACTTCTTACATTCAAATATTAGGATGCTGCCAACTAACACCAAATAAAACAAGACCTCTTGTGTGGCTCCAATATTAAAAAGAGACCAAGGCCACTTTCACACTTATTCAAACAGGCTCCATTATTGAAAGTCAGTCAATGGCATGGAGCAAATTTAAACCTGTTTATCATCTCAGGTTAACTGTGCTTCACAGTTTGGACACAAAGAAACCAACCTACCAACCAAAATCAATACAGCAGTTATACAGGCCTGTGTCAAATGCAGACAAGTCAGTACCCTGGGGACTCAACAACAACTGCAGTTTCATCTCCTCCTTCCTGCAGTTTGTGGTACCTCACTTTTGATGGAGAATTCTCAGCACAACAAGCAGACACAACACTAGTAACTATACAACAAACAGCTCTGACATTCTTTTCCTTGGAATCCATTTCCAGCAACAGCTTTGTGCTTGCCTTTTCTTTTTCTAAAAGCTGAATTTATCTAGAGACACTCAAAATCCAACACTTCAATTGCAGTAAAGACTCGAAAACCAACAGTAACTTCTACAAGTTCCTTATTCTGGTACTGACAAAGACTTATAAAAATAATTTTCCCTTCTCTTTTTGGAGGGGTGTGTGTTTTCATGCATTTCCATTAGCCAGCCCTTGTGCATGTGATACCTGGACAAAGCTACAGCCAAGTTAGGGAAGATTCCCTTTCCTGTCTCAACTGGAAACCAGCTGACAACCTGAGCTAAGCAATCTGGGAATTACACTCACAAATCATATTAACAGCAGGATTTCTGCACGCAACTCCCTGCTCTGAAATGCCTGTCATATGCTTTTGTTCCCTCATACATCTCCTTTAAGAGTCCCAGAAGTTCTTTTCTGAGTGAATCATATACTAAATATTTCACAAAACACAGACCTTTTCCTTACTCCCAGCGGTTTTCAATCATCCATCTACTTTACTGCCAGCATTTGGTCGACAGCACCCTGTCCTTCCATGAACTCTGTCCTTGTACCCTGTTTATGAGCACTGTGGCAAACACTCAGCAATCTGACAGTCCTGAGGCCTTTATGTCTCACCCCCAGTGCTGCTGGCCTCTAAACCCAAGGAGCAGTCCCTTCCCAACCTGAGTGCCACACTTCACATCCCATCACTTCAGGATTCTATTCAGGAGTATTAGGGTGTGTTTTCCATTTTTTTCATGGTCTGCAGTTTCAGCATAAATCTCAAAGTCCCAAAGCTGCCTCAAAACAAAAACTTGCACTTTCTCTCTAACAAACACATCTTACACAATTTAATTGCCCCAGCTGTCAGGACAAAGGATAAGGGAGCAGGAAGGCTGCACAGAACACAGGAGTGAGCAAAGGAGCAGGGAACACAACTGCAGCAGCAACTTCACAACCATATGGAAATTGGAGTAATCCCTTGCACAGAGGGGATTTCAAATCACAGGGTTTTTTAAAGAAGCCAGCAAATCATAAATTAACTTTTTGAAGCTTATAAATTTAAAGTAGAAGTTTGTTATGGTACCCATATTAAAATACCCTCCTTTCAGGAGTATACAGTGGTGATTTGGGGTGCCATTGTTGGCAAACAGTGTGTGATATTTAATTATCAAAATAAAGCCTTTTCTAATGGCAACACCTCTCAAATATTGCACCACAGTTCTAGGACCTCTCCCTTAATATAGAGAAAACCAGAAAAGCCATAGGAGCCCAAAAAAGATTTCCAATACTTAGTATCTTTCCTCCAATAGGTACCCAAAATATTGTACAAAATACCATGTGCATACACACAGAACATCAATAATGGTTACCTATTGGAAACTTCTACTGCAAAAGTAATCAAAATCAATCTAATTGGTATCTTATAAGTAAATTATTCAAATTAAACCCTGGTCATGTATGTGAGGAGTTCACAGAGTAATGAATGGACATAAACCAGGTTTTTAAGATCTCAGGTTTCCAAGACAGCTTCTGAAACGCAGCATGCTGAATCACTAACCTATACCATATTAGTTTGCTGTATTTTTTGGAAATGCTTCTCTTTTCCAAATATCTTTCTTGCAAAAATAACAACAACAACGACAACAACAACAACAACAAACCCCCCAAAACAAACAAAAAAAACCCCACCAAACAAAAAAACCCACAATCCAAAAAACCCAGCCTCAAACCATATTACTAAGCAAGCTTAAATTTATTTTTGCACTTCCATAGTTTTAAGGAAAAAAATAACCAAGTCATTATTTTAAAAGTGACATTTGCTCTCTGGTTGACAAATTCCAAAAACTTCTGCCCAAAAATCATTTTTATATCTAAGTCCAGTTCCAAAACCAGTGTTTCATGAAGACTATACTGACACAGTGCCAAACAAAATCAAAGGCATAATTATATTTTACTGTATTTTGCTTTTAGGTGAGAAAGCTTAGTATGAGTAATGCCTCCTGAAACCTTTTCCCTGTGCAACATAGGACAAAGCTCAAAAATGGGAAGAGAATTTTTTAGCTAAATGTCAAGAGCAATATTGAGTATGACTGTTTTGTCTTGGTCAGAGAAAAACTCCATACCTGCTCCGCAGCTCACTCATGGTTAAGGGCGTATTATCTGAAAATTCTCTTGTAAGAGGCAAATCATCCTAAAAAAACCCAGAAATCAAATTCTCATTACCTTGGTTTCTGATTACAATGATCTCATTTCAAAAATATTTTCCTTCCATTTAGAGGACTATTAAAGTGCTTACATTTCTTGGGGGAGAAAGGGACAAAGTGTAATGAGCCAAATGCCATTTATGAACACTTTTAATTAAGTTCAGTACAATTCAGCTAATAATTTTCAGGTAATAAACTGGAAAGAATTTCCAGACAGTGTAGATCTAGAGAACTATGCAGGCAGCAGAAGCTTGAATAAACCCCAATAAACACATTGGCAAAATGCTATAAAACCTATTATTTACTGCTTTTGTGCTCCTTGCAGGAAAGGGGGAAAAAAACCCTAAAACTTATTATGTTATCCATTTCATGTGTTTTACAAGGCAGACGCATTCCACACATATCCATTCTTCAATTTCATATCCAAGGTTGAGTACATGCTTACTCAACTTTAAAAAAAATCTGGTACACTTAATGACCCTTCAGTCAGGTATTCTCAGTTGCTAGAATGCAGTTTTACCTTCCAAAAGCTATCTAGACATTAATTAACCCAAATTTGCCCTCTTAAGTAAGAAAGAAACAAAACACCCATGTGGAGGGAGCCAATTGCTCACCTGAGATGGGATGGTAGAAATTCCAGCACACACAATCATGTTCACTCTGAAGAGCAAAGACCCTACTTAAAGGGTGATATTAAGTGATGCTTTCAGCACAAGTCAATTGCTGTAAGGATTACTAAACAAAGTCATCTTTCATGCTATAGGAGAAATAATTGGAAGAAAGACTGCAGTAAAAATAATCACACTTGTTGGTAACACAGAACTGGGAGAAAAGACAATAAATATAGTGGTAGAGGGCAATAAGATGCAGAGCAAGCTGAACAGCAGCATATGGATGAGGAAAAACCTGAGAGAATTTATTGTGCTGAAATACAAGGTAATAAGTGTGTTTGTAAACAGGAGAGCTCTCTTCTTTCAGCAGTCACAGACTACAAAGCACTGAAGAGGAAATGGGGTACAGTGGTAAATAAAACTCTGCAGCATTTGCCAGAGGCAAATTATGTTCTGGAAAGCAAAAAAAGATGGAAACATTATGATACTGTCACAATGTCACAGCAGAAGGGTACAGTGGACACCCCAAGGAATCTGCAGCAGAGCTCCAGTCACACTATTTTTGCAGAGTGCTGTGAAAATGAAATTTTGGAAGACACAGCTGTATGCTTCTGGGAGTGGTCATTTAGCATTCGGCTCTTTGGAATGAAACAGAGTAAGAGGTACTTTTTAACCTTTCAAAGTTTGAAGAGGATCTAGATTGGAGCCAGAATCTGCTCACAACACTGCAAATATTCTTGCTTTACTACTCCCTCACTTTCAAGATGACCCATTTACCTCAGCCATCTGCTGGGCAACACCACAGCCTTGATTTTGGGCCATGTGGGGAAGCACAACCAATCCTGGTGTATTTTACAGCACTCACTGCAAAGAGAACTGATATTTTTTTTCTTTTTTAATCAGGTCAGCTGCTGTTAGCACAGCTTTCATGAGCCAGCTCTACACAACTATCCGACACCACAAGACTTCTCTGTAACTTCCTTCCCGTCCTTTTGCTCAGTGGAAAAAAAAAGAGTGAGAAAAATGGTCCTTTGCCAGCACTGGTTTGATTAGGTTGGTAATTAAAGACCCAATATCCCAATAGCTGGATATTTTAGGGCAGAAACACAAGGTTTTCCAACAGAAAAGGACAAAGCATCATCTCTGCTTATTAATCTCTGTGAGGATTCAGCAAGTGTTTGATCCTGGAAGTGACAAGGTGCACCAAGAGAAAGCCAACAGAAAATATCACAATTCAAGAATTCCACCACAATGTTTGCAGAGTCTTTTTGACTGTATGGAGAGCCCATGTAACCAATCATCCACCTCTCCTTATCAAAAAGTCATGGTCTGCTGTTTGAGGAAAGCAGTCAAGAACCACTGGAGATAGTTCAGGCTGTGCAAGCCTACATTAAATGTAGGTGCTGGACTGTCAGAAAATCCAGTTTGTTATCTTAAGTTCATTGAAACATCAGAGGAGCATTTGACATGATTTGTACCTATTCTGAGTGGCTGAAACACAGAAAAATGTCATAGACATCTTCTATTTGAGAGGCAGCAGCTCACAAAATCATAACATTCATAAAAAAAACTCAGGGAGGTACAACATGAACTAGATAAAACAGCCTTAGTATGCATGAGACAAGGTTTTTCTGAGTTAAAAAAAAACCACAACAACTAAGCTAAAAATGAACATCAGAGAGAAATTAGAAAATAATCAGATTAAGTGAGAACAAGGTGAGACAATGAGCTGCCCAACATGGCTAAATCTGGGGACATGAATAAACAAACAAACAAACAAACAAACAAACAAACAAACAAACAAACAAACAAACAAACAAGGACTTCAGAGAGAAGACAGATGTTCTTCAATCCATCTTGCAGGACTGGATCAAGACAAAAAATATCACTTCTGCCATGGGTATCCTGTGGCCAGTGCTGCACCTGCCCTTGCTGTGGGGAATGGGAGGGGGGGACATCAGGGCTCCCACACTTTTTATCCCAGTTCCCACTGATACAGGGAACTACAGCCAAGGGGAAAGCTGGACAGCTGGGGACAGTAGCATCTTAAAATTGCACCAACATAACATTCAAGAGCAGATTTCTGTCAACATTCTATTTTCTAAGAGAGAAACTGAAGCAAAAAAAGATGCCTTTCTCCACTCTGGGAGACTTATGTCTCTTCTACCCCATCAATAACATTTCTGATTTAGATTGCCAGAGCTCCTCATCATCTTAGATCATAATCATCATCATCATCATCATCATCATTGTATCACAATCATCTCTTATCCTTACAACCTTTTTATCCTACCTTTCTTTTGCCTCACCTTACACTCAAGATTCTAAATTCACTGCAGATGAAGAATCTTCTTATTCAGCTGGCACAATGCTCTGGCATTTTTTTGAGAAACTGTTTCTCAAAATCACAATAGGAAAAATTCTTGTCTGTCTCAAACCACACCTCAAAATTTCATCAAAGGTAAAATATTCTGTTCCCAGGTGTAATCTCATTAGACAAAGAGCTCTGTTCATTGAAAGCCAGGTAATTAAGGGGAAAAAAGCACACATCTGAAGAATAATATTAGCTCTAGGAACAGCTGGATACATGCAGCTGCTGATGTGCAGCTGCACAACATGTTAAGCCTTGATGTCCTACACATCTGTAACATTCTACACACCTGTAAACATTTTTTGCTTAAATTGGGAGTGGAGAGTCAGAATATAAAAAAACCCACACCCCAATATAATTGTTCTCAATAAGCCATGAGAGGGTTGCCTGTACTACTTGCCCATAAAGGCAAAAGATAAGGAGGCTTCTGAAATCAGTGGGAAACAGTTGAGCTCACAAACCAAATCCATATTTCTACAATCAAGGCTGTCCCAAAGGACAACATAATAATAAATCCAAGACTGTAAGCACAGTTCTCTTTTTCAGCCATTTTGGGGAAGAGAAAGGATTGAGTTTGCAGTCAAACTTACAAATGTTAGGCGCTGTCTAGCACTGTGTGTCCTTAAAATATTTTTCACTCTTTTATGGATCTCAAGTCCATTTGCTGGTGAAGGCCAACCAGTGCTAAATCTGCAAGAGGAAGAGGAAAAACAAAGTGAAGAAATAGTTTCTTGTTGAAAAACTCATTGATTCAGATTTCTTTTTCCTTTTAATTATGAAGCATGCGTTACCTCCTTCTGTTTGGAACACACACAATGTTTTGATTTGATTCTTTTTCTCCTCTGGGGTACAAGTAAAGAAACATTTCAAAGCAGTGCATAAACAGTATGCAGCCACAACACCAACAGAAGATGAAAAACATAGAAAATGTTGATGATTTTGTAAATTGAGTAATATTTCTATAATGCTTGTGAGGTCCCTACAGAATAAAAAAGCTATACTATTCCCAGTGATCAGGTTTCATTTGCCTCTCTTTAAAGGAAGTATTGCACACATGAAGTTCTTTTCACTGGAAAAAATCAAAAGGAAGATAACCCCAATGCATGCAAATTGGAAAACACATGAAGTCAAAAACTTACCATTGCCGTCTTTATTTTGCAAGAGGAACTGCATTTTAAGTTTGGGGTTTTTTTAATATTAAAAGCTAAGCAGCTTGCTTGCTATGAGTCATTTAAAACAAACAGCTACTTTTGGATTTTACCTTGTTATATTTTGGATTATTTTTTTCCACTTTACTAAAAAAAGCCCTCATCCTTCCAAGTAAGTTCAGAAGCTGGCAGAAATTTCATATCAATAGTTATTCTCACTCTCTTAAAGGAGGCAACTAAGATTTTAAGAATAGGATCGTTTACATGACAACCACGTTATTACTTTAAAAAGTATATATATATTTTTTTAAAGAGACATCAATAGAAGGAAAGAATAATTGGAGGAAAGTTATGAAATGCTTATTTACACAAGCTCATCACACTGGAAAGAAACAGAGCACCAAATGAAGATTGTGCATCTTCATTTCAATGTTGCCTAAGCTC
Organism: Leptocoma aspasia; assembly: GCA_013399835.1. Lineage (NCBI taxonomy): Eukaryota > Metazoa > Chordata > Aves > Passeriformes > Nectariniidae > Leptocoma > Leptocoma aspasia. The sequence continues at coordinate 1,145,771 of VXAX01004703.1, forward strand.
TGAGAGCTTGACTTGGCACCAAGAAAATCCCAGCTCCTGATGTGGTATCATGCTAATGTGAGCATGGATCACTGGGCAAGCTGTGAGCTGGCAGGGCTGGCACTGCAGTCTGGGCTGCTCAACAGCAGCTTGGAGCTGCCATTCCCTGCCTGCATCAGGAGCACCAGCAACTCCAACATGCTTTGGTGCCTTCCCAAATTTGATGCAGTGGAGAAACAGCATGACTGTGAACCCTGAGACTGCACAGTTTGCTCTGTGCAGGGACTGGGAGTGCCAGCTCTGCTGCCCTCCTCTCTCCAAGTTATCACATTCCTTGAGTTATCCAGTCTATCACTCTCAAATCCCCAGTCTGATCGTGCCTGGCTCAGTTCACCTTCACCAAACCTCCAGAAATTTCAAGAGAGCTAAAGAACTGCCCAGCTCCTTTCAAAAAGAACAAACCAAGTACACAGAGAAAGCTTCAGTACAAAACAAGCAGCCTGGCAATGTAAAAATTAATGGAAGCAGGATCCCAAAAATGGGAAGTGCCAGATTATCTTGAAGGTTGCAGGCAGGGCATAAGAGTTCTTTGCAATCTTTTGGATTATTCCTTTTATTACCAGAGACAGAGATTGAAATATACCAGTTTTCTGCTTTTGAGTAATCTTCTTCTGTTTTATCTAAGCAACTTATTTGGACTCACTTATTATTGCTTGTATATCCAAAATATCTCTCTTGGTTCTAAACAGCATCAGTATTTTCAGCTTATTTATGAGTTTCTTTAAATCAATTCATCTACTTGAGAACGAATCTATTTTTCTTCAGGAAAGGGTGCCAAGAAATGACACAATATTGGAAGTATATAACATATAATCTATATGGGGATGTATTTCACACTTCTAATGATTTTATCGTTGTTTATCCTTGGATCACTACAAACAGGAATTTTCACCAAGTTGACTACTAATTCATATTACTATCCTGAGAATTTTACAATTAATTCCAAACCCAAGAGCATGTATGGCAAATTCATACTGTAAAATTCTTTTGCATACTAGAATCCAGCAATCTGTTGCACTAAAAGATTTCGCATAACTTCTTCTAAAAGAAAGTAAAATGGTTTGAGAATTTTGTGAAGGGAGAAAAGCATTGCCTTTAAATAAACAGAAGTCTGAGTCCCTTAAGCAGGGACTCAGGAATGTTCATTTCCCTAATGCAGTCAAACCCCATTTGATATACTGCATTACAATGCATGTGCTCTACCACCTGTGTTTTGAAAAAAAAACCACTTTCTTTTTTTAAAAGGAGAGAGGTAAGGGAAAGGGTCTGCAGTGATACCATCATCTTATGGCTTCCCATTAGAATTTACAACATTTACTGATATTAAAGGACCTCTGAAATGCATGTTTAAAAATCTGCATCCTAGATGCAGTAAGAGTGAGTCATTTCCCATCTGACAAATAAAAGATAGAGCCATGAAATCATGGCATTTTCACTTATTTATACAGCAGCTGCTGTTCTTCCAGCACTCAGGTTGCTTGCTCTGGGAAGTTGGAACAGATTGCCTTTGGGAAATAAATTTTATGAAATTCGTATGTAAGATTTCAGGTCATTGTTATTAATCGTAAATTTACAAATATCCTTGGAGATAAATGTATTTACTTTTGGGGGAAAAAAAGAAGGCCCAGCTTGCTATTGTATTCAGTTAGAAAATACATGGCTATGTCTGCAAGAAGATTTAAGTACTTAATTCGAGAACTATTAAATTCTTTCTCCAGGTGATTTTATGGCTCAATCCACTAGTGTGCGCTGTGGTATAACAAATGTTGGCCCCTCACACAGGCCCCAAACTTCATTTACCAAAAAAAGAAAAAAAAAAATCAAAACCTGACGTGTGATTAAAAATGGTATCAGCTTCTTTTTAATTAGCTTTTCTAGTATTTTTATTGTCTAATTTTAGCAACAGCTATAGGATCTAATCCACGTTTAAAGTATAATGTTAATATTTACTAACCAAAATGCAAACTAAAATAAAATCATGCCTGAAACACAACAACTATAATCTGAAGTGAAACCTTTGTATGATATTCTAACTCTCCTCTTGGAAATACTTTATAAAACGGACTTTATTGCACAGCTTCTTGGAGTATAAATAAAGGGATTCCATTTGCCCAAAATCACCAATAACAACCCTTTAAAATGACCAGCTACTTATTTATGTGATTAAGGTGTCACTATCATATTGCAGTGTTCAAAGGAAAGTCATTTCATTTCAATGACTGTTTGTCCTGATAAACGAAATAAACTCCCACAGCTGTATTCTTTGTCATACTTTCAATTTTCCCTGGGACTTGCAAACATTCTGCAGTTACATCAGTTTAAATTGTTTATTGATTCCAATAGATTGTATAAACACTTTGGAAATATAGCTCAGTGACCTAGAAAAAGCCAGATCAATCAGAGAACTTTTCAAGATTAATTTCAAAGATGTTGTGTTGAGTCCGATCAAGGAAACAGAACCATTTTCCCTTGTAATGTGACTAAAAGGCATTTATTTTCTTTTATGAGAGAAGGATTTTTTTAAGGTCATACAGACAACATCTACCTTGATGAAAAAAAAAAAAAGAGAAGCCAAACAGACAGTGTAGATTTTGTGCTAAAGATTATTTTCATGTATAAGTTTATTCATTAGGATGAAATACTCCATTAGAAATGCAAACAGGATACATCCACCCATGTACTCTACTCAAACAGCAGCTTGCAAACTTGAGAGCTGTAATAAATAGGAATTTTTAAATGTCAGACAATCCAATCATCCACTTGCACACAGCAAAAACATTAATATCACATTTCAGCAGGAGATATTAATACATTTCACATCAGCAGAATTAATGCCAGAACCTTGTGCAGAGTGTTTGCAGTGGCTCTGGTGACCCCTTCCCCCACCACGGCACCCCCCTGCCTTGGGGACAATTCCGTGTGTGTGGCCTCCAGGAGAATTCATCAGCTTCAAAGCCACATCCTCATGCTGAGCAAAGCCACATACAAGGACAAACTATCAGAGGACAGAAATCAATCAAGTCCTGGAGTAGCAGACTCACAACTGCAGAGAAGGCTACTGCAATTGGGGGGAAGAGGGAGTAAGAACACTTAAAGCTGAGTATAACCTGAAAAAAACACAGTCTGCAAGAAGTTACACATGGAACAGGAGAGCTTCATCAAAACCAAAAATATTTAACTCTGAAATGAAAAACCCACCTCACATATTTTATATCCATGCAGGTATTTATTCAGCTTTCATAGCAGGGAAGGACACTGCTTTACTCTCATTTTAGAGGACATGAGGTGGTAATTCAGCAGTATGGACCTGGTTTGCAGTGCATACTGCTCTGTAAGGAGGCACAACAGAAAAGCTGGGCTACACTTCAGGGTTTTCCTGGTCTATTTAGTCAAGGACACAATTTTGGTTTGCTTTTCCTTAAAGTGACCGATGGCTATGATGCAGCTCTGAAGTGTTTCAGAGGCTCTGTTTGTACACAGAAGCCTGAATTGTAATGAAGTTATACCAACACAAACCCCCTCCATTCTCACAATGTTGGAAGTGGAGGAGGGTGGCTGCTTTCACAGTGGCAGGATATTACTACGAAGCAGGAACAGCCACACACAGACAGGGCCTTAAATCAGAGCACAGAAGCCTAAATATTTGGAAGCAGAAGCTGACAGCTTAGCTGTGTACCAATTTGCTCTCCCTCTTCAGCAGGACATGAAAAAAAAGGTAAAATTTCTCATGCTTTCTATGTAGCTTCTCTTACTTTCAAAATCCCTGTTTATACATGGCCCTTGAAGCACTTGTGACACGTTCAGTGTTGAGTTCTTAAATTAGTAAATGCTTTTTTTCCTCTCTTTTTCATATCCAGCCCTTAAAACTGTGGCAATATACATCATGTAAAAAGAGAAAGTTAATGGCAGACAGCTTCCGAAATTTCAATGAAAGTCAATACTCCAGCTGAGCAGCTGCTCCCAAAAGGTTGAAGTCATTGTGGTACTAAATCATTAGTATGTCACAAATTGGCTGCACCTCCTTATGCTCTTTGCAAGATTTTCCATTACCTTCTATCTTCTCTGAATTTATTAATTTCTACACAAAATGGCTCTGACAGCAATCAATTTCAGATTTACTTACTGCTGCAGCAAAATCAACCAATGAAGATGACAAATAGTACAGATGTTGGTCAAAAATATGAAAAAAGGCTTAGGTATTGCTCACTTTTGTAGAATGCAGTATGAAATAACTGATTTTCAAGTACTGATTCCAGAAGTTAATGTTTAAAGGATGCAAAAAAAGTAAACTTTCCCAAGAGACTGGTAAACCCAAAACCTTCCTACCAAAGAAAATACCAAAAATCAGAAATAGTGACTTTTAAATGGCTAGAAATAGACAGGAAACCAAGGTGCAGCCTCTCCTGAGAGCAAGTTTTTTCCTAAGAAGTCTGCAATATTTTTCAGTGTTTTACTTTGTAGTAGGAGTTCTCAAAGCTTAAAACATACCATCTCACAGAAGCAAACCCTGTCTCAGGATGCATACCAGTCTCTAAAATATCAGGTGAACCACCTGTTTCTGCTTTTTGCTGTGCAATAAAAATAACCCCCAAAATCCTGGGACTATCATTTCCAAGATCACTAAAGCCAAAAATTCTGGTAACAGCTGTTTTCAAGGACTTCACATAGGATCTAGTACTTCATTAATATCTATTACTATCTGTCATTGTATCTATCATTACCAATCTCTAACTTCATGCTGTTATTTCCCTAGTACTAGGAAAATGAGAATATAAAAAGATGGTAGTAAAACAAGAGAGGAATATTACAGAAGGGCATCTGATCCAGACACTTAACCTCTGTCTCACTTCAAAGAGAACTTAGGTTTTTGTTAAATTTTATAGCAGGTAAGATCACATTTCAGCAGCATAACCAGGAGAACATGAAAAAAGCTATCGAACTGCACTTCAATCTGGAAACAAAAGCAGAAGCAGGCTATTTCCAGAGTAGGAAAAAGACTCCTTTGATCCCAAATGCACGAGAAGTAGCTTTGCCTCTCACATAACAGAAATAGTCAAATACTCCCATGATTGTTGTAGTCTCTTGAGGAAAGGATTTTTCTTGTGCCAGCACACAGCTCTGTTCAAAGGACTTCCTGACCTTATGGAATCCATCTCACTATTTCTCCTTTTCTTTCTGACAGGTACTTTGCTGCAGGTTTCAGTGCTGCAAGGAAGGCTTAGCTTGTAAGTCCCCAAGAAAAAACACATCTTCCAGGAGTGTGTGAGGATGTCTGTGCACCATGAAAGCAAGGACTGGACTTAAATTTTGCTTTCCTGAAGCAGCACTGATAGGACAGAGTATGAATGCTCTTTCCCAAAGCACCCAGGATGCTCCTCTCTGCACAAAAGGCCATTGATCTCTGCACAACCAACCAAACAACTGCCTTGGCACACTGTGGGGCACACACTAGGGGCAGGAACTCGAGGGTGTGCAGATGCCACCGGTCTGCACAGGAGCTGCAATCAAACCTCACAGAATCATGGAATAGTGAGGGCTGGAAGGGACCTCTGGAGGGTTGTGTGGCCACATCAGTGCTGAGTGTCAGCTTCCAACATCAGCAAATGCTTTCCTCAGATGATGTACATAACAAAAAATGTAAAAAGAAAGTATAAAAAATCAATATTCAAAACTTGGCTGTCTTGTTCAACAGTAAATCTATTTACAGTTCTGCTTCTGACTGAAATCCCAGAGGAAAGGGGAAGAGGATTGATTTGTGGTGTCTCTAGCAGGCTCAAAGAAAGGGACTGGAAACTGCCAGGGAGGATACAAAAGGGCTCAGAGGACCTTGCACAAGACCCCAATTTCTGTCTCACTGAAAAGTATTGCAGTGGTTTAACACAGCAGGGCTCTGGGATGTACTCCCAAGAAGGCAGACAATCACTCCACACTACTTTTTAAAAAAGAAAGGGAAAAGAGGGAACTAAAGGTCGAAGTGGGGAGTCAAGCTTCATATTGACTGTGGGTTGACTAGCATTAAAAACAGTAGCCTGGATATGCTAAGCAATTTGTCTTTGTAATTCAAAATAAAATTGAGGAAATAAACACCAAATACTGTGAGATAAGACTCCATATTCTTGCAATTACACTAACACTGCTTTACTTTCAGTGCACTGATTTCCTCTGTATTTCTATGATCTGAACAGCAGCGTTTGCATGCATTTCCAAACATTGACCTCTAAACCATGTTTGTCATTCCAAGTATAACTCTCAGTACACAATCAGCTAAAACCATTGTTATCTCAGTAGCATGAAACAGAGATCAATTTTTTTTTAGACTATGCCCTTTATTTCTCATTTTGATTTTTTTTCTGATGACAGAAGTAAATGGTTACATATTTTACATAAAGAGATGTTACAGCTCTGAAGAGCTGAGAACATTTGCTTTAATAAGAAGAAAAAACATAATTTCACAAGATCAGAAATCTCTTCATAAAGAAAAAAAGCAAGAACATTCAGACAAGTTCAGAATTAAGTGGCAGACAACTGAATTACTATGCATGTAACAGCAGCTCACAACATACAAGACTCTCCTGCTATCAACAGAAGGCACCCCATCAGCTCTAAATAAAATGTGTATATAATTTAGCCCCAACCCCCCCAAAAAGAGTCCAGTTGAGAAAAGGATAAAAAAGTTACCATGACAATATCTCTTCCCTAGATATGGGTAACTAATGCACAAACATTGTCAGAGGAGAGTGAGGAGGCAGACAAGATGACAAAGAAACCTCCTTCAAACCCCAGATACATCCTAATCTCTGTATAACACTTCTCAAGATGCACTGTTACACAGAACAACTAACAAACAAGTTTTCAAGCAGAGGAAGATGTTAAAACACCAACTTGATCTTTGTGAGTATTAAAAATTCAGTCCCCACCTGCCATATGTCATTTTTCTTTTTAAAGAAAAAACTGAGACAGTTTTTCTATTTTGGAAACAAGCATTAGGCTGTGTGTAGGCTGTAAAATGCAACCTGCAAGCATTAACTGACTTGGTACCAATGGTAACAGAGTGTGAACTGGTCAACCAAAGCACATCTTCAGCATTTAGGATGGGTCATCCGTTTAATCCTTAGTTTCTCCCAGTTATTTTATCTATTTGCTTACTCAGGCCTAGCTTTGCATGCAGTTTTTCTGTTCCCAGAAAGCCAGCCAGTAACTTGCTACTTGAATGTACAAGAGAAGCAACAAGAACATTCTACTCAGCAGGAAACAGGCAATACTCTCCTTGAAGGACTGGAGGGCTTAAGCATGAAACCATCTGTTGCTTTTTTGACATTTCTTCCACCCCACCCTCATAAGACACTGAAGCTGGGAAGCTGGCCCAAAATACTAACCCAGGGACTGAAATCCACTAAATTAAAGGATATTTGAAACTATCCCCAGCCCAGTCCCACTGGTATCAGTGGAGATAGCCAAGAAAAATAATTGAAATATAGCAATTAATAAACACACAATAGCTGCACAGGTCTACACTTCCACTCAAAAAATCAAAACCAAAATCTTAGGATGTCAACAAAGTGAAAAGATTGGAAAATAACACACTGAGTAGATTAAAGCTAGCCCAAGCATGCTGTGCACACCAGTCACACATCTGAGTACAGCTCAGCCACAAGTGCTCAAAAACACCTGTGAGAAGTCAGATGGAAAACAGGTTTCCAAGTACCTACTGTGAAGGTTACTTGACATTTTTACATATCTGTATTTACATTCCTGAGATTCCAATCACCTCTGAAACATTGATGATTCATTTAAGTGATGATTTATTCATTCTCTATTCCAGATAGACACTGGCAGCCTAAAATCCGGGGTGTCGCCATTTTAGAGACTTTCACTGCCATGTTACCAGGATTGGAATCATGAAGCAGAGGCAAACACAGCAAAAGGAAAAGTCAAACAACAACACAGTTGTTGCAGGAAGACTTTTCAGTATCTTCAGCCCTTAGACCTCCAAACATGCAAACTACAGTCATGCAGGCACTGCTGTCATCAGGTCCTGTTCCTAGCTCTGGAATGTCATGAACAAAACCAGGGCTTTACCTTTCCCTCAGAGAAGATCGACTCAGCACAGAAGTCAGAGAAGACCCCTGAACTGCTGGAGGTGCTGAACGCTCCAAGGAAGCAGAATGGGACTCTCTGTTGGGTGGATCTGGGCTCCCATCCTCCTTGCAAACAGCAGAACTGTCCAAGCCTTTTCCACTGGTAGATTTTGCCTGAAAAATACGCAACCAAACTAAAAGTTATTACGAATATCAAGACGTACAATTTCCATGTTTTTATTTCTCAGCCCGAAAGGTTAAAGATTGTATATCCATTCAGGAATATCTGTCTGCTGGGGAAAGAACAAGGCCCTTCATTTAATACAAAAATCCATGGTCTAAAGAAAACCAACAAGTCTCTGAGGAATCTGTTGGTAACTAACAGACCATCTTATGTGAAACTCTACTGCAACAGCCCTTTTATCAACTTTGCTGAGTGCACAACTTAAAGGCTTACCCTTCCCAGGAATCTCACAGATTCAGAATAATGCCTGAGAGTCTAAACAACCCATGAACAATCCAGAGGCAGCACAATATATTAGACTCACATGGTATACAGAACTACAGTCCTTGGTAATAAAGTTTAGAGTCTGACAAAAGTGTGCTTAACGTATATATCAAGGTTTATCCTCATAATTCCCCTTCTCTCCTCGTCCCTATTATCATCAGTTTTCCTAGCCATTAGGAAATCTAGGAGGGCACACATAACTAAATGCCTAAACTCACAATTTTTACAGTACTTCAGGAACACAGGCAAAAAACAACTAAATGAGGATGTAAAGAATAAAATCTCCCAAACCCAAAACAACCCTGGCATTAATCTTTAGTTTCTTCTAATACAGAAAGAAGCTAAAATCTGAAAAAGAAAGGATGTGAAATAACACAACAGTGGCTTCCCAGTTGTACCAGTGCCACCTTTGCACACAGTTCCAGAACGAAGAATGCTCTCCAGAATAATATACCAGAATAACTGGTAAGGCAAATGTAAACAGCCTCTAAAGGCTCCTCTATGGCTTTGCTGCAAGCCTTAAGGCCAAGGAAAAGCAAATTCTGTATGTCCAGGCATAAGCATCTTTAAAGAGTGCTAAGTTTCCTTCTACTGTTTGTAAATAATCTGTCAGCAGGCCTTAACTGGGCTAGATCAGATTTAAAATGTCCTTTTTCTTGCTTCTGATACTACAGTAGATAAAGTTTCAAAATACCTATGCAAGCCAATCTAAGAAATATTGGGAAGCTTGGAGCTTCCCAAAAAACAGTGTGTAAGCAAAACCACTTGAAAGTACTCACTTCAGTTTTCTTGGGTCTGTAGCTGTCGAGAAGAGAAGGATCTGGAAAAGGAAAAAAGGTCCATGACAGAAGAAATCAAAAATACATTTGCATTTCCTAAATTCTATGAAATCTTTTACAAAGCATTCTATCTGTCCTCACAAACAAAAGTAAAGCAATTTTTTTTGTCTCCTCAGTATATTTCAGGAAATCACCTTCTTTAGCTGAAAACCATGACTTCCCATTGAAGGGAATGCAATGTTTGCAGTAATGAATCAGTGCAGGCACCATCTTCTGCACAGACAGAAGTGGCACATTTTGTTACACTATTCACTGCTTAAATCAGCATCAAAACAAGTCTACCATTCCCAAAAAATCCCTTGTAGATTGCTCTACCTTACTAATCCTCTCTGAACAAGTTTTCCTGTGAGCATCTCTCCCTCCTCCTATCACCTCTGCATTCCTCCCTTCACCACTGACTCAAGAATACAAAGCCCAGGGAAACACATGGAGAAACTCTCAGGTCCATACTGGGTTAGGATCCCTGCACCTGAGGGACTGACATTAAATCTACTTTCTTGATCTGTTCTACCAGTTTGTACTGAACAATCCTCACACTGTGACCCAGGAAAAGCAAAAAGGGACTAAACTGTACTGTCTGCATTAAGATTTCTAATCCTAGGGATCTGTTCCTTTCAGAAGTTACAGTTAAGCCTCAAGACACGGGCAGGTACCAAAGAATCCTCTGGATATTAATAGTGAAGTAGATTTTGGTCTCCTAAGTACTGGCCAGAAACTACCAGCTCATTTTGTAAGTGTGCAATGGTATCAGATGACCTGGTCTGTTCCATTATCCAGCTATCACAGGCTGGCAAATCTGTTCCCAAAGGGGATGTGAAACCTTTAAAATCCAGCACCCAGCGCAATGACAAAGAACAAATGTAAAATAACACGTTCATAATGATTTGCTGTATAACAAATTATAATTAGTGAGGAAATGAAATAAAAATGAGGCAGAGCACACATAAACAAATACTGATGAGACTCATTAAAATCCTCATATTGTAAGACGTGCAGTAAAATCAAGTTTTAGGGCACTTTCTTAAATTTCTGGTCCCACACTTTTTATTAAACTCTCACTTACTGATACCAAAGGATGCTGAAGCAGATACTGGAGCACGTGCTGGATGCTCATTAATAATGGTAAGTCACTGATCCACTACTCACAAATACTGCTGAAATAAACATTACTCATTTTTGAAGGAACAGAGCCCCTGAACTTCAAAATAATCAATACTTCCAGACTGATCAACACACCCACAAACCACGGTGCAGATTTTCTCCACCATCCAAGTCAACAAAAAAGGGAGTGAAACAGAGCACTCATCTGAGCTTTGGAATTCTCTCCTATTTTCATATAATGTAGAACAATGTTCCAAGCTTCATGAGGTAAAGAACTATTCAAGGGCACCCTTTGAAGCAGTAATTTATTCAGCATTCTTCCTTTTCCTAGGAAGAACTAACAGCTTTTTCTCCATCACAGACTGACATTTTCATAATGAATAAAAAACCAAAATAATAATAAAAAGCCCCAAATAAAACTGCTTCCTGCAGAAATCAAAATCCTTAATGAGATCTGTAGTAGAAAATACTGACCATGGGGTGCCTTGGGCCAGGCTTCTGCTGTGCTTTCTCGCAGGGAACACCAGGGATGAAGTTTAGCACCAGGACTTGGTTGTCCAACCTGAAGCAAAAATACTGTTAAAATGCTCAGTATCAGATGTATCAATTTCTGTTTTTTCTGGTTTTGTTCGTGAGACCACAAGCAGTATTTTCTGAAATACCTGATTTAAATACTATTTTAGACTATTTTCATAGCACTTGGCTCATGTGCAGTATTAGTATTACTGTGCATAAACAGAAACAGTGCTAGAAAGGTCTAGAAAACTCTGAATATCTTATTGTTCAAAGAAAGGGAGAATATAGATAGTTTCTCCTTCATCTCTAACGTCTACAGTCTTTTTAAACAATTCCTGGTATCTCATATTTATTCTAAACAGCTCAGATCTCACCAAGAGAGATCTGAATCTCTTCTTAATTAAAAAGTTACATTTAATATAATCCAATTTTGATCTTCATGTAACACAAAATCTCCAGGCCAATAGAGTTCTCAGCAGTAAAGATGCCCTAAAAGGAAAACTCTCAATCTAGAAAGGCCATAACAATCAGGATATGCTGAATTAAGAGACAAGCTTTCTCCTTTTTTTGTACAAACATAACCAAGCATTGAAAATCAATAATCAGTGTTAATGATACTATAATTAAACTGTGAACTTCATCTATAGATCAAAAACCAGAAGAATTGAATAAAAGGAGTATTTGAAAAGTATTTGAGAGAAACAGTAGATTGATGAATGATTAATGACTTATTCAGGCCATTTTGAATTTCTAGAAGGTAGCTATATGTAGAATAAAACTTGAGAAAGAATTCTAAACTTTGACAATATATTATTAATTAATTAGTACTGATACTAGGTAAAAAGATAAAGTAGAAGCAAACTATTTAACCACTAGATTATCTAACTGGTTGTGGTAAATGCCCAGAACTGTAGAGAAATCATAATGTCACAGCACAGACTATGAACAATCCCATTTCTGCCCCTACAAATTCCAAGTGATTTTCTAAAAACAGAGAACTGTTGCAATAAGAAAGAAAAATTAAGAGGGGGAAAAAATGAGTTCCTCCAGGTGGCTGGGAAATGTAGCCCCTTCATTTTAAAAGAGTTACACACAATTTCTTTAAATAAGTACCTAATTTCAGGACAATTTTTCATGTATGGCAAAATGTCCTTATGTTATGAACTCTAAGTCAAAGTGTTTGAGATGTAGCTCTGAGCAAAGGAAGTGTTCCAAAGATCACAGGATGCCAACATAAAAAAAAGTTGAAAGAGAGGAAGTGTAAGTGTTCATAATGTGACTAGACACTCTTTCTTTAAAGTCTTATTCAGGAATTTTTAATACTAATATCAATTACTTCCAAGCTGAATTTATACACCTATTATCCTGTCTAGTGTGCTGGAAGAAAAGAAATGGGGCCTCAGAGAATTTAACCAAGATATTCATGAAAGAATTTGATCTTTGTCTGTTACTAAAGCGGATAAAAGAAATTTTATTTTAGTTAATTTTACATTTAAATCACTCTGTGACAGACTGCTAAGGAGAGGAAAAATTATTCATCTAAACTAAAAGCTGAATGAATTTTTGGAGCGCTGTTTAGTGAAAGAACAACATTTGAACTGAGCTGAGGCTGGAAGCACCTGGGAGCGAATACAAACCCGTCTGATGACGAAGGGAGGTTTGTCAGTGTCCCTCCTGAACTCGTGAGGGCCCAGGTTGAGGTGGGCCAGCCTCTGCCTGGCCTCCTCCGAGAGCTCGCACATGCGGCGCTTGGTGTACGGGGACGGCGAGCGCGACGTGGAGGCGATGGTGGGCTGCTCGTAGCTCCTCACTGCCGGGCTCTGCCTGCCCTTCTCAGCTGCAGGAGGGCTCTTCTTTGACAGCTGTGGCTGCATTTTGCCATTTAGGGTTGGATGATGCACCCAGTTTGTATCAGTCTGAAGTGAAGGAGAGGAATTATCTGGTTTGACAGAGTGTAGGATAAAGATCTCTGAACGTAATGCAAGCAAGGAACTAATAATTTTACCAGGAGGAGATGCCATGGCAGCTGAAGTTCCCCTCACAAAACTATAACCAAACACCAGTTTAAAAAAACAACGTGTTTACCATTTTCTCTGAAACCAAAAGAAGGTTAAACACCTAGTACTACATGTTAGATGTTAAGTGTCTGATACTTACTCAATAAGCTTTCTCACACAGTGGAGAAGATAAAAATTAAATTGAGTTTTGTCACAAGTTCCTTCAATACAAAGTTTACCTGAATTAGCCATACACAGATTTGAAGCATTTTTTCATCTGTTTAAGCTTTTATTTTAAAATTCTTACTCTTTAAATACAAGACATAAATTAAAATAGGAGCTTATTAAATAGTTTAAATTATATGCATTTAGAGTTGCCTAAAGCTCCAAAAGAAGTGCAACTACATTCTCTAAAATTTATATTTTCTTGGATTATGGTGAACTTACTAGTTCTTTAAAGTGCAAAGTTTAGTTGAGAAAAAATAATACTCTTCCTGTTAGAAATTCTATTTCAAGCAGGAGCTAGTTGACATTAGCCCTAAATCTGAATGTTACACGGACAGCTTTGGTTGAGAGGAACCCAGAAATAAAATGTCCAGCTTGCCTTCAAGCCTTTCCCTCTACAGCCAGCCAGTGAGGCTGAGGCCATGTGTTTGTTTTGTATTGACAGACTCTGAACTCAGCAGCACAGAGATCACTCCTGCTCTGAACTCCCACTGGTGCAGCTGACAGTGAGACACAGCATGGACCTGGCCCACACAAAGCCAGACCTAATTCTCTAGGACTAATCTCAGCTTCATCAGAAGCAGGCAGTGCTGCTCCTGGCTTACATCAGTTGTGAAACTGGACCTTCACTGCCACACAAGCAAACCTGAGCTGCCACTCACAGATACTTTTAGGAACAGTTTAAATTTTAAATCAAATTGCCCTTATTCAAGTCACCTTCACTGAAGCCACTTTTCTGACAATGACAATTTTTACTGATTTTTAATTATTTTTCTGTGTCGATACATTTCATTTGCTAAATTTGGAAGAAACTTCTGTTTGAAGATCATTAGTAATGCCACCAACGGGTCAAAGTCACCTAAGTGTCTTTGCAGACAAGCCTTCCTGACAACCATTCCCTTTCAATGATACTGCACCATTTTTCAAGAGTACAGCAAAAAAGGGAGGACATAAGAGTAACTTTACATGACAGCTTGTGCCAGAAATCCAAACCAAAATTCCAATCTGTGAGACCAGAGAAGAGTGCTACTTCACCTTTAACTGTACTTGTTGCAAAAGCAGCATTTCCAGATTAATATAGGTGATAGCCTTTTCAACAAAAATCTGCATTTCCATTACTGTCAATGATATAGTTATGGAAAAAAATTAAATTAATTGGTTTGGTTTAATGATGTTCCTTCTCTATCTTCACCTAGTTTTCACTGTCCTTAATTTTAAGTGTCAGTAACAAATGGTGAGAAGGCATCTTCCCATGTACAAATACACCAGGGACTGACACTTCAGTTGATCATAGAACACAGCAGCTGATAATTGTTTCAGATTCAAGGAACTCTCAGCATCTACTGTCATGCACCAAACCCACTCTTTAGTCATATTTGATTAAAAATTTAATCAAGTTGTCAAGCACCCATGATACCTGCTTTAACCACAACAAAAGAATGAGGAAAGTTTGAAGTGAGCAGCACATACAAAAATTGGAAGCAGGACTATCAATATTAAATCTAGAAATTGCAAACAATTAAATTGTGCTAACCTGTATGTGACTCCTTCCTAAGATTAACAGACTGTCTGAAATAAGGGAGGTTGTAGAAAATCTCAATTTTGGTGCAATTCCCTAGAAGAGAGACAATAATTGAACATCAAGCTTCAACTCAAGATAAAGGGTATCAAAGAGGTAAATGTCACCTAATGTAACAAACCATTCCTAATTTTCAGCCATTTCCTTTGTTAATTTCAGCCTTTAATAAAGATAATTAGAAAAGACAGAACAGCAATGGTAAATGTCAAGATGCTAACATTTGCATTTCTGACAATTCAATTACAGATGATTACACTGCTTTCGTACAACAATTAAGGTCTGACTTTTATTTTAATACATTTTTTGTCAAAAGCACTTTTAAAGTTTTTTCATGCCATGCTATATGGCATCAATAAAAATTTCAGTCATGCTCTAGAAGTTTCATTAATACTAACTTTGTAAAGTTGTTTGAGAACAGTCTCAGTTGTGCTATCTCTTTTTTAAAAACATTTTGTTCACTCAGTCAATCACACTGCAAATAACTATTTCTTTTTAACAGTATGACTAAGAATACCCTTCTTTCTGCAATCTTTGGAGTAGTCTGATTTCTGTGGATGCCTCCTTTGTTCCATAACTGTGTTCCACCCCCTCACAATCACTCCTGCCCATGGGGCAGCCCTTGTTTGACCCACTTGGAATCAGTGGGGTACAGCTGGGGCTCCTGGTCAAGCACAGCACACACACAGTAATGGCCAGCAGGTCCCTCCATTTTTACATGATTAGCAGCTTCTGTTCCACTCACCTTTTGCTGCAGCCATGGCTAGGAACATAACACCTCAGAAAACTATTGCCTTTCTATTCAGTGTGCATCGGCCAATGCATTCAAAATTTACTGGGTGTAAAGGACAGGGATTACAACACACAAGCATTATTTCCCAAACAGCAGCATTAAAAAAGGCATAAAAGAACTAAATGCCACACATGCTATAAACAAGTAGCAATCATCTATGTGCATCCTATACAGCTCTGCAGAATCCAAGAGAGAATCAAGTGCCCCCAGAAATTTCTACCCTCTCTTCTTTCAACATGGACAGAATTTGCTGCCTTGGGCATCCCAGTGCACAGGCATTTGTGCACATGAACACACAAAATCACTGAGACATGAAAAGGAGCTGGGTCTGTTTGTGACTATCCCACATGCATAAGAATTAGCAGGAACTTCATGAGTGAAGTCTATTGATTAACCAAACTATTCTCTACCACCTGCCTAAACACTGATTTCCCATTAGGGAACGTGATCTGGCCCCAGGATAGATTATGGAAATCAAATGACAAAAATGCCAAGAAAGCTCAGTCACAGCAATTAACAGAGTCCAGGATTCAATCAAGTCAAGTTATGGCACATAAAAGACATTTTAAGCCTGATCATCTTTAATCAACTCATTTTTATTACTAATGAATTGTCAAGTGCTATCAACAATTTAAAGAAGGACACATCAGAATTAGTAAGCAACAATAGAGCACCTACTGCTGTTACAGGGACTGGAATTGATTACAAATTGTTAAGTGTTCATCCCTAAAAAATGACAGAAACTATGGTTTCTTCAGAGAAATAGTCTGTGGAGAGGGAGTATGGGATGGCATTTGAATGCACAGGCATGGACATGTCAAAAGCAACTCACATGCCAAAGCCATCAGAGGATTTGCTCTGTTTTCTGCAGTTCCCGTGTCAGGGATTGCTGTAGGACACAACTCAGAATTATGTAAAGACCATCATACAGCCCCAAACACATCTGTAAATGAAAATCCAGCTGGAAAGTTTTTGGGATCTCTTCTTCTGCTTCTGGCTTAGTGGTGTCTGCAGCCCTGAGCAATTCTGCACCAGTTATTAAACAGAAGGGACATAATATCAATTTGATTGCAGAAAAAGTATAAAGGTGGTTCATATTTAGAAGAATACAAGTCTAATATGTGCTTTTGACTGTAAGGAACACAAGTACAACTCTAGCTTAAAAAAGTATATAGGAATATAACAGAAGGCCTTATACTGGCCTGTTAATGGAAGATAGCATATCTAAAATGAAACTGTTTTAAGTAATGTGGCAAATACTGCATGAAGGTGGGGAATAGAGATAAGAACATCTGTAAGAAATCACTACCACAGTCCAGGCATAAACATATTCTGAAAGGTAAAGGTTGCAGAGAAATACAGAAGAGCCAGCAAGAGACTCAGCTGGGCAACACTGGACCAGGAGAGATAACTCGAGGCATGTCTTGTATGCACACTGAGTTTGTAAACCTTGTAAGACATTTAGCCAGGGACATTATCAGCCAAGTGCCAGATTTCTGGAGGAGTTTTGATCCTCTCAACTTGGGATTCCTTCCATCTGGCAGATTAGCAGTGTTAATCAGACGCTGCTTGTCACTGCCTATCTGAACTCCACAACCGTAACCTTACTGCTGCTACCTTTACTTTTTTAATAAAAGACAAATTTATTGGGAATCAAAGTGCCACTGAAGCACAGCTGCCATTCAAAAATATTCAACATCTCAGCTGGCTATAAATAACTTTTCATGTGGGAAGAACATGGCTTCAGTAGCATAGGAATAATGTGAGGGTTCTCATGACTGTTTAACACTCCCTTTTGCTTAGCATTCACATCCAGCACTTTGTGCTGACAGACTTAGCAAGAGACACTTGCCACTACAGCTCAGGGAACACTGGGAGATGGAGACTGCATTTCTACTGGAGGTAAAAATCCTTTCATAGTTATTCCATTTGGCAAGTGAGGAGGGGAACAAGAAGCTCCTTTTGGGAGCCTCCCTGCAATGCCATCAAACACAGCTTTGCATTACTCCTGAAAAGGGGGTCACTATGCCAAAATCCTCTCTCAAACTGTACTTTCAAGCTATGGAGACGGAATGGAGCAACAAAGGCTTCTGCAGTCCCTGTTCTAGGGCAGAGATGGATTTCGTTTATGCTGCTCCCAAGGACATGGAAATACATCTGTGGCTTACAGCAGTCAACTTTTGAAAGCTACTACAGTGTCATCATTCATCAGCTACACATCTGAATTATCATGAAAAGCTTTGACCACATCTTCTCACAGCTCACAAATTATGGCACCTTCTCTTTATTAGAAAGTACATAATTTTTCTTTTAAAGAACTCAGTTTGACAAAACCCATCAAACTCGTCTAGCAGCTCTGCTTCTACGAAGACTCACTATGTTCTGTTCACAAAAAAATCTAAAAACGTTTAGCTAATACCATCTCACTTGTTCCTACCTCCCTATTCTTTCTCAGCACCACGGAAGTACCTATTCCATGAGTAGCATGAAAGCAAAACAGTCCCACCCCATCTCTTGAGCCACACCAGGATGCATGGGATGAGCTGTATCAAAGAGATACTACAGCCAAAAAATAATGGTTGTTTTTGCAGGGACAGTTTAAGCTACTGCAAAATCAGACATTTTGTAGCATAAAATCGCAACTTTAATTCATTCAAATGTAACACAGCATTAGACACCAAATTAGCACTTCTAATTACAAGTGTCTGGGCAGTTTCCAGGTTGCCCTTTCTGGGGAAAGACTACACTAGCTAAAAGATAACAATGAACTTTAATCAGCATTTCCCTCCTCCCATGTGCTTTTAGTCCAACCACAACGGACAGGGTAATTGAGTTCTTACCCAAATGTCCTGCCAATCTACCAGTAAAACTCCACAAAAACCTCAAAACACATCATCACCATCCTCCTTAAAGTGCCTTCCTGGGTTATTCTGCTGACAATTAAGATTCAACAGTCAAATTTCATGAAAAGGCAATGTGCAATGAATTAATTTTCATTTAATATGTACTCGAGCCCTTATCTCCAGAAAATTAGCATTAATTCACTGCACTTATTCTGCCAATTAGCTGTTGCTCCAAAATGCTATGGAGAGGGACCAAGGAGGAGGGTTACATGGCTTTTGTTGAGAACCAGGAAGTCAATATGACATCTCCTGCACCCCCTCAGCCACCAGCTGCATCAGAGATTGAACTGAATGGAGACATGTCATGGTGCCACACTGCAAACCAAGTGGAAACTAACTTTTCCACATTAAATAATTTCTTGAAGCATTTTGAAAAAAAGATTATACTTTCCCCGAAGTTCAACTGTGGATTTGTACATTCAACACCTTAAAATGGCAAAATCTGTCAGAAGTAATCGCTTTTCATTTGAAGCAGTTCAAGGAGTTTCTTCAGTGAAGCAGACTGTGTCATAAATACAATCCACAGACATTCACTCACTGTGAAAGACAGGGACCTCTTCATTAAAACCTCACGCTGCAAACCACGGCGCCCATGGGTAAGCTTAGGGTCAGGGAACAGGAAATCTCTTGTATTTTCTTCATATGTAGCTAGAACTTTTCCCACTAAAAAGAAAATACATACTTTAATTGGAAAATACACAAAGCCACACAGCACAGACACCACACACAGAGCCATGTTGAAACCAGGATAAATTTTGCTCTTTACAAATTAACAGCAGGGCTCTAAAACTCCTATAGCACTAGGAAATAACCTCATCAAGTTAAATCAGCAGCAAAAATGTGCAGAATCTACTATGAAACTATGTTTCAATGTTACTGGAAAAAAAAGAAGATTGTGTTAACTGTTCTGTAACAGGCACATGAAAGGTTTCCTTCAGGTAACTTTTCAGTACTTTTCTTCTTTCTTTCCCTTCCATGCCACAGAAAAAACCCAGTATTTTTTAAATGGCAGCCAATCCCTTATGAAAAACTACCATTCCATACTACAGAACAGTAATGGTAGCAGTAAGAAAGAAACACAAACAGCAAAATAACTATTTCAAGATTTTCTCAATACCCTGGCTTGCTACATCTAAAAAAATGTTTTTCTTTAGAGGTAAACCCTTGAATGTATATTGTAAAAAATGTAACTTGTGCTATTTCAGCCATCTTGCTAGCTTACTTTGGGCTTTATCACACCTATGTCTGAGCCCTGAAAATAAATTCCTTATGCAAGATCCTTTACCTTCCCACAAAAAAAAATCTCCATTCACTACATTTCTTCAAGTATACAGTCTGGTGAGTCACTTGAGAGAAGCAGTAGTTTCCTTGAAAGTACTAAGGACAAGTGACAGAGTGCTTTTAATACCACAGTTTCCAAATGAGTCCTCTTTAAAACTTGACTTTATTTCCAATAAAATGCAGATTTACATTATTCATGGGAACACTTGAATTTCATTAAAATAGATTTTTATAATCACACAAACCAATAACAGAAGTATGACAAATCGCTATTTATTATCTTCACACATCCCAAGAGACCTGTAATACTTATAGTGAGGATAAGAGTTTTCCCAATGGTCACCATTAAAATGGAAGGAAAAAAAGTGTCACTCTGAGAACAAGATTATGCACTCTGAAATTTCACAGGCAGCCTCTCTGCAAGTGAATTGTGATGCAGTTAATAATTATGCACTGGATGATTTCAGTTTATTTTCCATTTTTAAAATATTATCACTTTCCTAAGCCTGAGTATTATACATTTAAATATTCAGTTATTATTCTCATTCAAGAATGAGATCCTCTTGATCTATTAACATTTTCTATTCAGAGGACTATTTGTTGAAGGACTTTCTATGTTGTTTGTGTGTTGAAAAACGTGATTGTGCTGTAATGGGCAATGTCCTCCTGGAAATTCACCTATTAAACTGCATAACTTATGAAAAGACTGATACAATACCTGGAGGAACGAGCTGTATTAGTTCAATTACTGCTGTGTCAACTAGAAGGGAAAAAAGTTTTTTCATGAGTTAAAAAAAACTTAAAATGAAAATTCCCATAGTCAAAGCCCAAGAAAGATGGAT
This sequence comes from Leptocoma aspasia, assembly GCA_013399835.1. NCBI lineage: Eukaryota > Metazoa > Chordata > Aves > Passeriformes > Nectariniidae > Leptocoma > Leptocoma aspasia. The sequence goes on from VXAX01004703.1 coordinate 1,166,469, forward strand.
CACTGATTTAAGCTTCACAGCAGTGTACATTGCTGCACTATTTCCACCACACCAATAATAAGATAAAATTAAGTACAGCTTGCATAAATATCACAGATGAACACAGTGGCATTAGCAGAGTACAAATGACAACACTAAATCTGACTTAGAACTTGGTAAGTTCTACCTGCTGCCAAGTTTGTCCTCTTTTAAAGAAGATTATGCAAACTTTGTCCCCTTTACAGATAACTCTCATGTGAGGGTGCATACTCCTGCAGTTTGAGCTTGNTAATGGCACAGTCAAAGTAATCAGATGGACCTCTTGGGAAAGTAAAGGGAAAAAAGACCCAAAAATCAATGTTCTTCCTTGCCATGATGGTTGTCAAGAGTCCTATTCCCACTGGAAAAAAGAAAGAATACTAAAATTATCATTTGGAACATGATCAAATTCATTGAAAGCCATCAGTTCTTGTTATATACTTTCTATCCAAACAGAGTTCCCTCTCTGTATGTAAATAACAAAAAATAATTTATTGTGAAGAGTTGAGGATGTAAAGTTAAGCACTGTCTAAGAAAATTTAAAGAGAGAAACATAATTTGCTGAATGTACTACCATTCTGACAGATCAATGTTCTCTAATTTATTGATAATGCTTTAAGCTTCATTTTCACAGAGGTGACTTTTCAGTCTCCTGTTCAGGTTTTTTTTAATCTGAATCCCCTGTGAAGAGATAGCAAGGAACAGGGGAGGATGTTGCACTGGATGGAGATCCTCTACATTACACTGAAAACAGCATTCAGTACATTCCCCTTAAGAAGTTTGTGTTATGTTTGCCTNAGGAAATCTCTTGTATTTTCTTCATATGTAGCTAGAACTTTTCCCACTAAAAAGAAAATACATACTTTAATTGGAAAATACACAAAGCCACACAGCACAGACACCACACACAGAGCCATGTTGAAACCAGGATAAATTTTGCTCTTTACAAATTAACAGCAGGGCTCTAAAACTCCTATAGCACTAGGAAATAACCTCATCAAGTTAAATCAGCAGCAAAAATGTGCAGAATCTACTATGAAACTATGTTTCAATGTTACTGGAAAAAAAAGAAGATTGTGTTAACTGTTCTGTAACAGGCACATGAAAGGTTTCCTTCAGGTAACTTTTCAGTACTTTTCTTCTTTCTTTCCCTTCCATGCCACAGAAAAAACCCAGTATTTTTTAAATGGCAGCCAATCCCTTATGAAAAACTACCATTCCATACTACAGAACAGTAATGGTAGCAGTAAGAAAGAAACACAAACAGCAAAATAACTATTTCAAGATTTTCTCAATACCCTGGCTTGCTACATCTAAAAAAATGTTTTTCTTTAGAGGTAAACCCTTGAATGTATATTGTAAAAAATGTAACTTGTGCTATTTCAGCCATCTTGCTAGCTTACTTTGGGCTTTATCACACCTATGTCTGAGCCCTGAAAATAAATTCCTTATGCAAGATCCTTTACCTTCCCACAAAAAAAAATCTCCATTCACTACATTTCTTCAAGTATACAGTCTGGTGAGTCACTTGAGAGAAGCAGTAGTTTCCTTGAAAGTACTAAGGACAAGTGACAGAGTGCTTTTAATACCACAGTTTCCAAATGAGTCCTCTTTAAAACTTGACTTTATTTCCAATAAAATGCAGATTTACATTATTCATGGGAACACTTGAATTTCATTAAAATAGATTTTTATAATCACACAAACCAATAACAGAAGTATGACAAATCGCTATTTATTATCTTCACACATCCCAAGAGACCTGTAATACTTATAGTGAGGATAAGAGTTTTCCCAATGGTCACCATTAAAATGGAAGGAAAAAAAGTGTCACTCTGAGAACAAGATTATGCACTCTGAAATTTCACAGGCAGCCTCTCTGCAAGTGAATTGTGATGCAGTTAATAATTATGCACTGGATGATTTCAGTTTATTTTCCATTTTTAAAATATTATCACTTTCCTAAGCCTGAGTATTATACATTTAAATATTCAGTTATTATTCTCATTCAAGAATGAGATCCTCTTGATCTATTAACATTTTCTATTCAGAGGACTATTTGTTGAAGGACTTTCTATGTTGTTTGTGTGTTGAAAAACGTGATTGTGCTGTAATGGGCAATGTCCTCCTGGAAATTCACCTATTAAACTGCATAACTTATGAAAAGACTGATACAATACCTGGAGGAACGAGCTGTATTAGTTCAATTACTGCTGTGTCAACTAGAAGGGAAAAAAGTTTTTTCATGAGTTAAAAAAAACTTAAAATGAAAATTCCCATAGTCAAAGCCCAAGAAAGATGGATCACTGATTTAAGCTTCACAGCAGTGTACATTGCTGCACTATTTCCACCACACCAATAATAAGATAAAATTAAGTACAGCTTGCATAAATATCACAGATGAACACAGTGGCATTAGCAGAGTACAAATGACAACACTAAATCTGACTTAGAACTTGGTAAGTTCTACCTGCTGCCAAGTTTGTCCTCTTTTAAAGAAGATTATGCAAACTTTGTCCCCTTTACAGATAACTCTCATGTGAGGGTGCATATTCCTGCAGTTTGAGCTTGGGTCGGTGTTTTCTCACCACAATTCATTATACACATGTAGCAAAACATAATTTTCTTATAAATGAAAAGAATAATTTTACAAAAATTGGAGGTTTATCCTTCTATAATTTGAAAATTAATCAAATAAATGACCATATAAAGGAACCCACTACCAGATAACCAGCTGGACTTTCAATCACTTATGACTCTTTACCCTTTTCCTGTTCCAAATAATATAACATAGATTTCTAGAGAGTTAGAGGCATTTTGTTAGATAATAGTGGTTACCCACTAGTTTTTCAGAGAACAGGCTCCTGATAGAAAAACTATACTTTAAACTTTCAAAACATCTTTAGAGCCCATATATGCATGACATTAATGGATATAACATAGTATACAAAAAACCAGAACATACATTCCAGTAACTTCACCAGGTCTCCAGGATCAACTATATTAGCAAATTCCTGAAAAAGAAATAATAATAATANTGAGGATGTAAAGTTAAGCACTGTCTAAGAAAATTTAAAGAGAGAAACATAATTTGCTGAATGTACTACCATTCTGACAGATCAATGTTCTCTAATTTATTGATAATGCTTTAAGCTTCATTTTCACAGAGGTGACTTTTCAGTCTCCTGTTCAGGTTTTTTTTAATCTGAATCCCCTGTGAAGAGATAGCAAGGAACAGGGGAGGATGTTGCACTGGATGGAGGTCCTCTACATTACACTGAAAACAGCATTCAGTACATTCCCCTTAAGAAGTTTGTGTTATGTTTGCCTTTAAAGAATGATGGTCTTTTCCACTCTTCATAGGCAGTGAAATTATCACTGTTTGTTTCTCATCCCCTTCACCAGAGCATCGCTCTGAGCAAGTTTACTCAGCCTGGTTTTCAAAGTGCTGGGGAATGCTTAAAGGAAAAGAACTAGAAAGGGCAAAGTATTATTATTCATAGGTAGTGAAGAAGCCAGATCATATCTGTAAGATACTGTGTTTCATTATCCCTGTGGTACTAATAATGAAGCTAGTAGGGACTCAGAATATGTGATAAACAACTATAAATTACAGGGCCAGAGTACCAATCTGGGAATTCTGGTGACAAACCATGAAAAAAGTATCTCAAAGGGAGTAAGATGTCACTAAAAAAGCTTGAGCTGCTATTTTATCTTTCTACTAAATTAAGTTGCCTCTCCTATATTGTACAGTCTCTGTTCTTCACCTTGCCATAATTTTTAGAACAAAAACATTCAGTCCCTTTCAAACCAGGAAAACAGACACTGAGGAAGAATGGTTCACAAAAGAATCAACAAACACCTAAATATTCTCATCATGCATTAGAATCTTCAGTACACATAATTCTTGAGCCCATAAGGGTAACACAGGCACACCCTTCCTCTGTGCTAAAGAGAAGCAGGAGTTAAAATACTGCTCCATTCTCAGTGTGATTATTTGTGCTCGTGGGTTTTGCAGACAATTTCTGTGAAATTTGTGATGGGGTTTATTTGGGTTGTATCAACCCTTGACATATCTTACCTTTTCAAATACTAGTCTTTCTTGAAAGAAGAGTGGGAACACTGCAGGGACACATTCAGTTTTGTTGTACTGCCCAAGTACAAAGACACTGAGATAAAGTTCCTGTTTGTCTTTCAGCTGCACTCCAGGACAAGTTATCTGTAGGAATAACACACTCATTAAACAAACTGAACTTTAGCTAGACAAGTAATGGCTGTTTCCAAGATAAAAATGGAACAGTCAGGACTGAAATGGTTCATTTGTGAAAGTCAGGATATAACAGACTAGAGTAAAAAAAATTCTTCTCTGAAGCAATTCTATTTGTACAGACTGGCCAGGAAAAAACTCACCATTTTTAAACAATCAGAATCAACTTCTTCTTGTTTAAGTAAGCACAACTCCATTGTCTTCAACCAAAACTGAAACCCAAGGCCAGGTTAATACAATCAAAGGTATGCACTGACTGTGTAAAGCATAATCATCTTCTATATGTAGAATGAAGTCTTCATGATGCCAACACACAAAACCCTACCTAAGCTTCAGCCTAACTACAGAATGAACCTGGTAAATTTACATGCTTAGATATCCACACTCTGTCCAGCCACCAGAAAGGGCAAGTTTATTTGCAAGTTTTCTGTAAATAAGAAAAAGCAACTTGTTCCATTACTACCAGACACATTTATTCCTTTCTCTGGGAAGTCTGGCCATCTTTAAACTCAAAGCAGGGAAGGCGTCTCGCTAGGCTGCCACATACTGCCACAAATCTCCTTTCTCTGCACAATTCCAAAATTCTTCAAGTAAGTAGTCGGTCTGTTTTTAAACCTCTGACTGCAGAATGTACACAAGTCATTGCAAAACTATTTGCTATTTTCTCCAAGGCACGTGGATTTGTTTTATTTCCCAGAGAACTGACACCTTTCACTTAAGGTCTCACGCTCATTTTTTATGACAGTATTAGAAATAGGAGGTTGTCTCTTCCAACATAAGGTTTCTGGAGAAAGTGTTCAGACTTTCAATTGCCAGGTAGAAAGACAAAGGAGAAGAGTGATGGGAATTAAAATAAGTGGTTTGGTCACAGTCTCCTACTCCCAAGTGAACATTTCACTTGAGAAATCCTAACTGGATTTAAAAGAAAACTATATAAACAGCAGGAAAACAGGTGGAAGAACTAAAAGAAAACAACGTGTGATAGATCACTACAGATGAAGTATGAGGTTAAAAAAAGGTTTCCTCTCCATGTAAATGAAGGCTTCAAATCTACAAGAAAAGTGCCAGAATAATGGATAACCCAATTGAAACAGTCTGTCAAGCATTAAACAGCTTGTATGACACTCATGCAGTTGCAAGTGTGAACAGGAGTGAGAGAGACAGATTTCATTCATACAAGGAAAGATCCCCCAAACTACATACTACGTGTCATATCAGCTTTACTTCTCACTTCTGTCTTTTACATTTTTGTAGAATTTACAACCATTTTTAGCTGGAGTTTTGTGCTTTTCACCTTAGAGAAGGGAGCCAGTCTTTGCCTATTTATTGAGATGAAAAGTAAGAGATCTGAAGATGCTGGAATGGGCAAACCTGCCAGCAACAGGTGCCATTTTTTCTGGCCATCCTGTAAAAAGAAAACAAATTCTTACAAATGAGCATGTGGGCCAAGGTAGCACACGTGGAATCTTGTTTCTACTACCCTGGAGATAAACTGCACGATTCATTACCTGGGCTGGAACACCAAATCTACGTGGCCATGTAACTTTAGAGCAGTTCCAGAAATGCCACATGCATATCTGCAGCTCATGACACCTGTTCTGTAACATGCAGAGCTGCATAACACTTGGGAGACAAACTGAGGCTCTTAGCTGACTGCAGACTGCTCCAGCAGGATGAGGGGCTATTTTAAAGACTATAATAGTGTTATCTATGGATCAGCTAAGGAAGAGGGATGTCAGTGCTGCAATTAACTGACCTCACAAGCAACCCCAAGGACCATGAGAAATTTCTAGGACAGGGTTATCCTGGACATCTCTGCTGAAAGTTCCCAGGAGAATGGAAAATGTGTCCCAGCCTCATTGCTGGGACATCACAAATAGCCATAAAGAAATCACTGAATTAAGCTCATGGAAAAGGACAGAATTCTATTGATCTTAGCCCTTATTACACACAGTCCATGGCAGGATAAACCAAACCAAAAAACTACTTAGTCTTTAAGTAAGGCCTTCCATTTGAGAAGAGAAATGAAGAAAACTACCAGCAAGACAAACCAAAGAGCTGGTGGACTCAGATTAGAGAAGATCTTGGAATTTCATTAAGCCAAAGGGAGCAAACCCCATCTGTATCCTAAAGCCAGGGAAAAAACAAAGAGGGCAGAACTTCTGACACAACTGGATGGACATCAAAGAAGGTGGAGAAATATGCAGAGCACTGTAAAAAGGGCAGGAAAATAGATCAGAAATTTGGACAAGACTTTGGTCACAAATAAAGCAAACTAAGAGAGAACTAATGGATATAGCATAAATCAGCCAAGATGTGAAAGCTAACAGATCTATGTCCCAAACACTACTAAATATTTTGCCTTGGTTTTAATAAAATTTAATACAGAAGAAAAAAGACAACTCAAAGAATTAAATGATGGAAACAAAAGTCACCCAATATGCACTAGGCCTAGACTAAGAAGCCACAGGGAGGCTGAATCATCTTCAGCACATGTTGTCAAAGAATGTAATTTTTCTTAAATGAAATGTAATGAAAACAGGGAAGGTAGAATCTGCTGAAAAATAACAAACACGAGGACCATGTGAGACAGAAAGAGGAATCTGAAAACTATTAACCCCATTGATTGAAATATTTAAATATTCAAAAATAAAGAATAAAGATATGGATGAGAAGATCACTAGAAAAAAACCCAGCAGGACACGTTCCATAAAAACAGATCAACCAAGCACAATACTACATTTTCTTGAAAATCCATTTTCTGAATAAATAGGATATATATATAATAAAAAAGGATATCATATAGTATCATGAGAAATTATTACTTATTATGAAAATGTAGAATAGTTAGTAGAGGGGTTAGCATCAAAAGTGGTACAGAACTGGCCAAAAGATACCATCAATAATGTGCAAAAACCAGAGGTATCAAGCTGAGGTTACCATTAAAAACATGTATGTTTTTATGTCCTCTCTGTATACTGAGATTTATGTCTTTTAATTCTTCTAATGACCCTGACATATTAAGATACATAAGATGAAAGTTGGGACTTTTTTTCCCTACATCACCTAAGACAAAAGCAAGAGCCCATCTGGAATGTAGGGCCCAATTCTGACTCTGATCAATGCAAATTCTAAGTGAAGAGTAGCTCCCATCCCTAAGATGGTTAGAAGGCTGGTGAGTCCATCACACAGAATACTACCAAAAATACCAGCTTGCTTTAGCTGATAAAGATCAACTGGGAAATGAAAGAACTGTGGCCCAAAAAACACACCAAGTGAGCAAACGCCAAGGAAAGAAAAAATTCCTTAAGTGAAAAGCGTTGACATTTGTGTAAGAGTAGTCTCTTTCCATTCTTATTTGTAGCCTTGAGAGCAGGGCAAATAACTAATACCCCACAACTGAAAACCTGACCCTGGGGAAATGTCTTCCTTGTACTCCCTCCTGGCACAGGAATAGCTCACAGTTATTTCTGTTCCAGTGGGAACAGAAAAGGAAAGCACATTGCACCGCTCCAGGAACCAAGCAGGCCTTGGCATTCATTGTGGAGACAAACACCAGGTGCTGAGACAGCACAGCCACACCACCAGGGTGACACCCTTGCCGTCCATGTGTGGAAATCCACAGCTTCGCTCAGAGCAGCCACTCCAGTTTGGGAACAAGGGCAGCTAAGCAACCTGGAATACCGGGGCGATTTCTCAGTATATGCTTCCTGGATCCGCACTCGAGTTTTGTGGATGACATCTCGTGTTTTCCCCGCAGCAGCAGGTACTCTTATATATGTGGCAGTGCTTGTTCTGGATTACAGGACCAGGGCACATGAAGCCACCAGCTCCAGGGTAACAGGGCACTTGCCTGACACAGCTACTTCTGCAAAGTTTTCAGGAGAATCATACATCTCCTTGCTGTGTTCCCAGCGTGGATATAAGCAGAAAACTTTGCAAAGTACAATCCTAACGTAACTACTGTCAAAACTTTCCACTTCCACACTTTATGACCTCACTCCCCACATGTAACACCCAGATAATCAGAGCTGCCCAGAGCCACATCCTGCCCCTCACAGGGCGGCATTTGCCATGAACCGCTCTTTCCTGGGACTTGTTTTGGTTTCGGCTTTTTTTTTTTTTCCCCGTCGAGACTTCTTTTCCCTACACCCTACAGCTTCCCAAGAACCAGTGTGTTTTAAAAAACACATTTTCACAGGAAAACGAGAACTCGAAAGCGGCACGGCTGTTGCTAACACCAGCGGAAGGGCGGGGGCACAGGGACAAACACCCCGCACAACTCTGCCACAGGAAAATGGGAGCTGCGGGGGGGGGCGCAGGGACCGGCTGCCGGAGGATGCCCACACACCGGGGCTGGAGTGCCAGGCGGAGCGCGGCCCCCGCTCGGCGGCAGGGCCCGAGAAGATCCGCCGGGCGGGGAGCGCNCAATGATGGGGGGCCGTGCTGGCCTCGGCCACACGCGTCCCCAGAGCGCCCATGTCCCCTTCCCCTGAGCCCCTCAGTGCTCTCCACAGGGCCTCCTGCCCTCACGGAATCAGGTTGGAAACGATCTCGGAGATCGCCGTGTCCGAGCTATGGGCGAACACCGCTGTCTCAGTTACGCTGGCACGTCCCGTCTGTCCTTAAACGCTTCCAGGGACTGTGGCTCCACCACCGCCTTGGGCTGCCAGCTCCAGTGTTTAACCATCCTTCCCGCGAATAAATTCTTCCCAATTTCCAACCTAAACGTCACCTGGCTCACTTCAAGAGTACGTCCTCGTGTCCTGTCACTAATCTGTCCCTCATCCCTGCTCATCCCATAACCTTCTCTGGTTCTCCCAATGTCCCACTTCCTGGCCTCAGGCTGGCTTGTCCTGGCACTCCCAGCAGGGTCTTGTGGAGCTGCTGGGGGGCTGCTGGAGTGTACCAAGAGTGATAAATAGTAGATAAAATACAATTTCCAGTCTCTGCCTCCTGAAGGTCGGACAGTGACGGGTGATGGAGCACTAGTGTGAAAGCGCAAGTGTCCACTGTGCGGCAGGGAACCAGACAGGTCACAGGCAAGGACGGGGCTGCTTTGGGGCATCCAGGAGGAATGTGAAGCTCGGGATGTGTCAGATTCCTCCAGCTTNGGGGCGGGAAGCGATGCCGGAAGAGCCAAGCGCGGCTTCTCCTGCCGGCCGCGGCCCGGCTGAGGCGGGCGGGGAGCGCGGCCCAGGCACTCACCGAGCGGAGCTCCAGCTGCAGGACGCAGCGCAGCGCTTTCCGCGGCATGGGCGGGCGGGCAGCGGGGCCCGCCAGCTCCGGGCCGCCCGGGCTCGGCCGACGCCGTTGTCACGCNGTCACCTGGCTCACTTCAAGAGTACGTCCTCGTGTCCTGTCACTAATCTGTCCCTCATCCCTGCTCATCCCATAACCTTCTCTGGTTCTCCCAATGTCCCACTTCCTGGCCTCAGGCTGGCTTGTCCTGGCACTCCCAGCAGGGTCTTGTGGAGCTGCTGGGGGGCTGCTGGAGTGTACCAAGAGTGATAAATAGTAGATAAAATACAATTTCCAGTCTCTGCCTCCTGAAGGTCGGACAGTGACGGGTGATGGAGCACTAGTGTGAAAGCGCAAGTGTCCACTGTGCGGCAGGGAACCAGACAGGTCACAGGCAAGGACGGGGCTGCTTTGGGGCATCCAGGAGGAATGTGAAGCTCGGGATGTGTCAGATTCCTCCAGCTTCTTGGTCTTCCTGCAGAAAGGTGCAGAGAGAGCCTTTTCTTCAGCAGAGGGGTCTCAACCAAGTTTTATACAGCTCCAGGCTTAAGTAGCTAAAAAGCACTGGATTTCCATGCTTTTTTTTTTTTTTCCCTTTTACTCTTTTGATGCAGTTCACCTGAATTGTGTTGGATGAGACATAGTGCACAGGGTATATTCTGACTGGTGCCACCTTTGAAGACTTGTCTGCACACTCATATCTGAAACTGTTTATTCCTACTCTCCCACAAACTCAAAATCATGCCCTCGATTGTCACCATTTTGGTTATATCAAGGATATTCCCCAACGTCTCTGCTGCTTAGTTGTTTTTAGAGTATTTACATCTCATCCAACACCAAAATTGTCTGATTTTCTGTCTTGGCAAGTGCAAGTTGTTTCAGCCTCAGACCATGAGGGGATTTCGGGCTTTAAATATTCTTTCCAAGTTCACAAGTACAGCTGTAGAGAGGACAGAAAATTTTAATCGCTTCCAAAAGAAAGCAGTGGCTCAAATGTATCCCTTGGCTTTCTTTATTTTAATTTTACAATTTCAAAGGAAAATCATGCTAAGTGATCTGGAAAGAAACAGCATTCTCAAAATGCTTTGATTTCTCTCTTTGTTTTTTGGTTTTGTTTGGTTTTTTTTAAAGGAAACGGCAAAGAACATGATAGGCTAGTGCAGACAAAAGTGAAATCTATAGACGGATTAAATATCACTACTAATACTTGATACCAATATTTTAAAATAAATAAATTATTTGAAAGGCAGGCCTTGTTTTCATTAATGTGACTTCTGTAACCGTTCTAAGGTGTGGGGGAGGTTTTCTTAGTTTGTTTCTGTTTAGGTGGTTTTTTGGTCTTTTTTAGGGTGTGGTTTGGGTTGTTTTGTTTTGGGCGTTTTTTGTATTAGCAAAGGATTCTGTGTTTAGGGCCTGGAAAATTCTCTGTAGACTTCTAATACATGTATTAAGGAAGGTCTTACTCTTGGATAAAATAATTTTCTAAGCATTATCAGTCTCAAGATTATCAATAGCATTCCAGAGTTAATGAGAAGAAAATTCTCACACATCCATAGCTTCAGATGGTAACAGTATTAAAATAGTTTATTGCTTATTTTCAGCCACCTTTCATATACATGCTTTTTGGAGGGATAAATAATGTGTTAAAGATTGTGAAGTATGAGATATTATGGTAAGTGTGGCCGCATAAGAACAGAAGACAGATAAATGCTGAAATCAAAAATGGTATCATGTTTGTGATGAGAATTTAATATCCATGTGCAGTGCCCTGGAACAGAAGTACTTTATAGCCCTTGAAAAAAGGAGCACAAGGCAGGACAGAAAGCTTCTCCAAAGTGATAAGGCAGTGATGAATTTCAGTGCTTTTCCCTGGCAAACCTTCTGCTCTGCAGAGTGTCTGCCCCTTCTCCCTGCTGGGCCTTGGGAAGAAAGGCTGCTGCTGCTGCTGCAGTGCTTTCCTCTCCAGCCCTTTCTGCAGCAGTGTGAGACCCAGCTGGACCTTCTCATTTTTGTTAAATGCATGATTTACACCTGCATTTGCACTGCAGGAACAGTAATGCAGGAATCTGGGGGGCAATGAGGGAAAACCCCGACTTTTAGTAAAAATCCATTTGTAATAAGAAAAAACTGTTAACCAAAACGACAGAAAAAGTGCTTGCTCCTGTAATAGACTTGAGATTTTACTGGCTGTAAAGCTTCCCTGCTGTGAAAGCACATGAATTCTTTTGCTTTTACAGCAGTAAATCTTCTTGTAATACTACTTATACTTAGTTCCACGTATTAAAAGACTCTGAATGACTTCTCTGCATTGTGGTTTTTTTTTTTTTTTACAATCTACTCCAGTTATGGGCTTCAGCTTTTCCTGTCCTCTGGGCCCTCTAAGATGGCTGTTACAGAAAAGCTGTGATGTCATCAAAATATTCAATTTTGTTCTTAATTCCACCACTGCAAACCAGAAGTAACTGTCAAAAGATTGAAGTTGGCACTGGTTTAAGATAATGAGTGCAAGATTTATATCATATTGTTACAGTTCTTGTGATGGTCAGGCATCAGGAGTTTCAGTGCACTGAAATATGCTACAAAATAGGTAAAGTGGGAAAACCAGGAAGAGTTAGGTTTGCAAACAGTAGGTATTGTACAATTCAGAATCTAAAAACTACTGGGGATTAGACAGAATTAGATCAGATCGGGCTGGAGATCAGAGAGCAAGCCTAAAATCACTGAGTTTGTCAGAGGTTCACTTTCTGCTAAAAAGCTAAGAATGGTTTTCTCCATTTCTTAGGAAGCAAAACACTGGGTGCAAAGTGGTATTTCACAGTCATCCTGGCAATCAGAGTGAAGGGAATAAAGGAGCTTTCCACATTTTGCCACCCTTTGCTACAGTTCTTAGGAATGTTGTCAGAGGTCCATTTCTGCCTAATTTGAGCCCTTGATGTTGCCCAGGCAGCCAGAGGAGACATCTCTGTTCCTGCACGTCGAGCCTGTTATTTAGATATCATCACTGAGCACAACTGACTTACCATTAATAACTGAGGAGAATTCCAGGAAGGCATCTGCTCAAATAACAGCAATAAATTACAGGATATGGTAAGATTTCCACATTAGAAAGGCAAACAAACAAAACATTAAGACTGTTTTACTTTAGAGAGGAGAAAAATAAGATGTAATACAAAGGAGGTACATAAGGGATTGAATAATATGTAGAAATAAGTTATTCTGCTTGCCCATGCCTATTTATCATTTCAAAGGACACATACAATGAAATTAAAAGACAACAAAATCAAAACTGATAGAAGAAAGTACTTTAGATAGTGTTATCACAAGATATGTTCAACAATGTTCCAAACAGAATTAGGGTGCTCTGGGGATCCCACTGGACAATACCCCCATGCATTAATTTTGAACTTCTGACTCACTGTGAGGTTAAGTGTGCAATCCACAAATTCTTCTCTACAAAGAATTGTAGTCGAGGAAAACAGGCAGCAGAAGTTAAGACTAAATAATCCCAGAACACTACAGAGCAGAGATGGAAGAATTTTGTGGGAGATTCTAATAGGATCTAAGGGGACCGAAGTGAATTGGATTACTGCAGACAGTAATGTAACAGGGAATGGTAGAGTGCTAGATTATTGATGAAGACAGAGGATGGAGATTACCTGAGGGTGTCAGCACACTCCTCACAAAATACATTTTCATCTAATCTTTCTACTTTAAAGCAGGAAAAAAAGTTACCCAGAAGTTCCCATTCATTAATATCTATTGCTTTCGAAAAAGGCCACAATGATTTTGTTGATCCTGTCTTATTGAGCGTCTTGCTCTTTCCTGACGTGCAAAGACACAGCTGGGCAGAGCTCTTGGCTTTCTTGATGAATCCACGAGTTGCTACAGGCAAAAGGCCACCTGCTCATGTTTTTCTGTAGGTGAAGCAGTGACCTTTCTTCGCCATGCCCTCCCAGTCTCACCAGTGCCTTTTGCAGAGCTTTTTCACTGCACATCTGGAGAAACTCAGTGAAAGAGAAACCTCTTTAACATTTCACCATGGCTCAGCCATGACAGAGCAATTCCTCCACGTTGCTGCTAAGTCAATACTCACTTTGGTGTGGGTGAGCATTAGCTTCACTCATTCTTGATGCGTATCTTGCCTGCAACAAAAAAAAAAAAATAGGCAAGCTATCTAAAGACACTGAAGTTTTCTTAACATGTAAGCTGTTTTCCAGTTCTGCTAAATTCTTTCTTGACTGGCTGCAGATAAAGAAATCAAACCTGATTTGATTACAGCCACTAGAGGAATATTCCAGATCTTGAATTCGGTTGTAGTAATTGGAAACTTGTGTTGTAAAGAAATCATCTAAATTCATCTAAGAGATAACTTCTTTGAATACAGTCTTAGGAATTCACAGATGGCACAAATTCAATCAGCCAAGACAGCATTAGCTTTGTACCCCAGAAAGTTCCTAGTCTCTCCCTTAGTTCAAAAGAGGTAACATTTTTCTTTGTGCTTTACATTTAAAATAAATTGTCTTAGATGGAGACATTGCCCCAGCAAAGTTTCTGCCAGAAACAAAATTCTTCTAACCAAGTTATAAACCCCTGAAAATAGGGCTTTATAATGGGACTGCTGATAGACCCTTAACAATAGCGTTGTGAATGGTGCTGCTATAATTAATGATACTTCAGAAAGATTTATGGTCCTTAGAAAGAGATAAAACAGAAATATCATTGCTTCTTTGCCTCCCATCATTTTATCCTCTATGAAATTTTATGTGAAATAAGTCAAATGAAAAATGTAAGCTCTTAATCTTTTCCCAGAGTCCTGTCTCTCACTTGATGAACACTTTCACAGAATAAATTAGAGCTTTTTATTCCTTATGTATGTACAGCTTTGTATTTAAAATGCGAAGAAAAGAACATTGTTGGCTTGGCAAAGCAACTCAAGACAACGGTCATGGAGGAAGCAAAAATGACTCACTATTCTTGTCTGTTCTTCTGCCACCCCAGAGACAATGACTCCTGTCCTGTAATAGTTCTGAGCATCTCAGTAGTGTCCGAAAGTGCTCTGTAGGGAAGATTCTCTGCTGATGGAAAGTCAGCTACAATGACTCTGGCTGCAGCAGCAAGAGCCAAGTGGCCTGAGCAGAAAGCCAAAAGCTGTGGCTTGATTACAGCAGATAGTACCTTTGTGTTGGAAAACACAGAATACTATATGGATATTTAATTTAACTGGGAAAGGCATAGCAAGAAGCAGTTGCTGGAGGCTGAAGCTAGAAAAAAAATTGAATTAGATATTTGGCATTATATTGCAACAGAAAAAGGGAGTAACCACTGGAACAGGCTATCAAAGGGAAAGTGAATTCTCCATTTCCTGACAATACCAAAGGAAAATGAGAAGCTGGCAAAAGAAATGCTTCTGTTGAAACAAAATATATTTTAACCAAAGAAAAAGAAGATTGACAACAGTATTTCATGGCCTGTGATGTACAGGAGGCTGCCCTGACACTCTAACAGTACCTTCTGTGTGTGAACGTTGTGACTCTGTATAGCATTTTAACAAATAATGGTAAAGCACTGCTTACTGAGCAGAGATCAGGGGAGAGGGCTCTGAAGGATTTGCCTTGGAGCCCATGCCCTTCAGCCCCTGGCACTGCCCAGGGAGCTGCTGGGGGGAGGCAGGGAGTGCCAGCTTCTGAGGCTTCTGAATCTGCAGGGGGAGAAGCGTCACCTCTGGGCAGCCAGGCTGAGGCAGCAGCTGAAGAGGGGCTGAGAAGTCACAGATTTGGCACAGGCCACCTGGAATGGCAGATAAAGCTCAAAATCCATCACATCCAGATAAAGGCTCCGGCTTGTGCCAGCCTCACCCAGCTCAGATGGCATCAGGCACTTGTTTTCCAAAAGCCTCTGCAGTGAGTCAGGGGTTTTGTCCCTCTGCCCATTAAAGTAGCAGTGTTTGAGCATCTTCCCTGTTATTTTGATTGACAACAGCAAAGTCGCTGGAGAACCTCAAGGACTTCCTCTCTGGCTTGTTTTCCTGTTGTAAATCATAGCTTTTTATATTAGAGAAAAAAACTTGAAATGCTGTTTTGAAATAATAACTGAAGTTACAGTTTCTAATAGGAAGCTCTGAGATCTCTGCTCAAATTCCCCATAAATTATAACATTGCTCCTTTAAAATGTCTCCAATCCATCAGGAACAGAGAGAGATATTTTATATATACTTTTTAATTTTTTTTTATAACAAGAACTTTTGGGTTTCAATGGAATTCACTTTGGAGGGCAGAACATTTTCTTTTTCATTGTAAGAAGATTTGTAAAGGGGCAGGATTGTGGCTATTATTAGAGTTCTTCCTAAAGAAAATCATCAAATCCTTTACAGCACTAGGCAGATCTGGGCTAAAAAGTATAACAGGATGGTATAGAGCAGCCCAGATAGTGACAGAGAGAAAATGGAGCAGGAAGAAAGAAAAAAATGGAAACCCACAAAGATGAGCAGATGCCAATTAGAATTCTTGCAGGCTGCAGCAAGGAACATAAGAAGCTGTAGCAAAAGAAAGGGTAGAGTGGATTAGTGTTAATCAGAGACATGGGAAAGTAGAGAAGGTTTTAAATGAGCTTTTGGGTTAGCAGCTCAAAAGAGAATTCCAGATCCATCAGGTGTAGGGGCAAAAATAAAATGCAGAATAGCTGAAGATACATCTGAATCCTGAGTAATTAACTTTTGATGGTAATAAGACTTTTTTGGAAGTGGAAGCCTCTCTCTCTCTCTCTAGCACTATTATCCTAGTGAAAGAGTGCACTTAGTATTATAAGAAAGTGACTCCTACCTGTTTTCTTTTTCAGTGTCTTAATGGTATATAGACACAGCACTTTGTTATAGGAAAGTTAAGTACTAAGGAACTAGAACTTCCCAGTCTCAGGCAATAAATTTGCCCAAACACAGAGGGCAGATGAATTCCCTCCAGAGTTGGGTGAGTTACACCAGGTAAGAAGCTGGCACAGTATGGGACAGTCATGAGTGGTCTGAAGATCTTGGGGTTCAAGATGAGTTCCAAAATCCACTAGAGACATTGTTGATGTCAGTAAACATGAGAGCAGGATGGCTGGAGTGTAAGGGTAGGGGGTCTCCTTACAGCTCTGAGATACGAAACATCCCTTAGCATTTCTGTGCTGCCAATTTAACTCCCTGTAAAATGAGGACACTAACACCTAGTCACTAAAAAAGGGAAAAAAAAAAAAGAAAAAGAAAGGGAAAAATAAAAAAAAGAGGAAAAAGGAGAACTCCCACCGATTATCTATGTTCTTAGAGGCTGTACAATGCTATAATTAACAATCCTATTTCTAGCTGTTTGTGTTTCTTTTACGTATGAATCATCATTAAAGGTTAATGAGAAAACTAACACTATATGAAAAGGTTGTTTTCTCATTATTTAAACATTTTCATTTTAAAAGCTCTATGTATTCCTAGAATATTATTAATTTATTTGCTAAACAATATCTTAACTAGTCCCTTTTTATTTCCTAACATGGCATAATTTTGAGCAACTGCAATCAGTGCCCTTAGTTCCACTCATCAGTTCTGAATCTCTGCACCACTGAGTCTCCAGCAGAACAAACTTCATCCAAACAAAGCACAGACACGTCCCTCAAATCAGCCAGAGCTTCTGACACACACTTGGTGCCAGCTTGGTGCTCTAGTCTTGGCTTTGCACTGGCTGCCAGAGGAACAGAGGATTCTGGATCCAATGTAATGTTAACTTAGCACGGGGAGGTGATGCCTAACGTAGCAAAAACCCCACCAGCACTACACCTACTTTAGAGGTCTTTTTTTTTAACAAATTTAAACCATCAAAGTAAGCATGTATGAGATCAGTGCTTTACATCAGTAGATCCAACACTGAGAGCCTTAAAGTCGCAGTTTGGTCACACCCAAGCCTGCAGTAAATTTTACACTGTGATAAAACACCACTGAATTCAAATGAAACCTATAAATCATGTGTCTGTTTTCAATGCATTGGAATATCTTATGGTGATGAAACCAACTCTTCTGGCATGGTGGAAGATGAACCCTACATTACAGCCTCAAACCAAGCCACCTGTGCTCGTGGCCATGAGGGGAAAAGATGAGCTCCCAGGGAACAAAAACCCAAAAGTTTGCTCAAGTTCTTGCTCCACGCCAACGGTGCGCATGCTAGTTTTTCCAGTTGGACATGACTCTCTCTTAATGACCAAAGTTACACGAAAAACCCCCTCTGAAAACAGGACTTTGTGACAGGAACACCTACACAGCTGTAAGAGCCACTTCTCAAATGTTCTGCTGCTTATGAACCACAAGAATAATATGGCAAAATTTGCCGACTTCTGCAGTTTTCTCCTCTTTTGTCGAAACTAATGAGTCACGATTAGAGTAATGCTTTTCTCTGACTCTGAAACCATTTTGCCTAATGAGGTACTAAGTCTTTATAATTAGGCCCAGAAGGGAGCTAGGACGTGGCCCCTTAAGAGCAATAATTATTTAGGTTATTTATGGTAATAAAAAATTGAAAATAGGAATTCTTCCTCAGAATGCAACTATTTATTCTTTTACATATTGCCTAATAGGCAATTACCCTATTAAGGCAACGTTTTGTTGCTAAAGACATTAATTGAAATGTAAATTAAATGTAAATCAGCTAATTAAATTGATATGTAATGAACTTGTCATGCAGGCCTTTGAGATCAGATGCATTCTGGTAATAAACAAGTGTTTTACTGGTGCCATTGCTCACTGGAGTTAAGGTTGTTTAACGTGTTGCGTCAATAACGCTCTTCCATCCCCAATTGAAAGGTTTGGATTGTGTTGTTAGAGCCCAGAATGAAGCTGGCCCTGAGACCTTCTGGATTTACCTCCATCCTATTATTTCCTGATCAACTTCATTGCAAGACAAGATGCTCCCCTAATGGGAAGTGCTGCACATCCCATTGGGTTGTGATCCAAGCTCTGTCTGTTCCTTCTGCTCCCCAGAAATGACAAAACACTTTGTAAAAGCCCTGTCCAAGATCGATGCTATTGTTTTAGGTGGCTTCTGGAGGGGTTAATGGTATTTCTTTCTCCACGAGCTATGGCCAGTTCAGCAGAGGTAATGAACCCTCACAGCAGTGGGAGGATAACTCTACACGTTCCTGAAATAGAAATAAAATGAGAAATGAAGCAATCAGAATTTGCTTGGTGATTATGTTGACAATGTACAAGGTAAACATCAAAGTCAATACAGCAACAGGAGAATGAGCTAGAATAACCCTCTGTGCTGGCCATAACACACATGTAACCTTCAGCATCAAAGCATGGGCTTGTGTCAAGCTGTAAATTAAAGGGAAAGAGTAGGAAACTATCAGTTCTGCTATGAAACAATGCATTTTCCTGCAGCTGCGATTTGAGCTAGACCTACTAAAATTTCTGGCAAAAATTCAAGCCCTGTATTGAAGGTATCTTGGAGGACAAAAGTCCCTCTCCTGCCAGACAAAACTCACTCCCTCCAATTAAGCAACAGTAAGGCAAATGTCACACATTTTGCTTTCAAAAAAACTCAGGTCAGCACCTTATAGAGCCCATTGCCCACTTCTTTTCACATCATGCAGACATTGTGTGCTCAGTCACGGTGCTTAAGCAAATGTAGGAAAAAGGGCTGTGGAAGGAAGAGAATGGAAAAACAGTTTGGAGTTGTGGAAATCCAGAAAGTTTTCCTGGATCCGTCATGCTGTAGCTGCACCTGAGCATTAAGGCTTAATTATTCTGTCTGGAATAAATTGGATGCTGCATTTATAACTGCTTCTACCCAGAGAACCTTCCACCCTGCAGTCCTTCGGGGCCTGGGGGTATTTAATAAACATGTCAACTACCACTCTTCTTTAGCTTGACTGCAGTGTCTTGTTTTGTCCTACTGAAGAACACTCCAGTTTGAAGTTTACAGAGCAATTAAAGACCCTCATGGGGCCCCTGATATTGTCAGCATATGTAGATTAGTAATTGTCAAGTTTCTCCCTAAGGCTGAAGGGCTCTTAGTCAAATTCCAGAGATCATCAAATATTCAGATTTCAGTGGGCTTTGTGTCATACACAACATAGTGGCATAATTAAACTAAAATGTTTCTTTTCTAATAAACTTTTGGATCTGTATATGTTTCTATTATTTTTTTTTTTTCATTAGCTATGATCACAAAATAAAAAAGAACATCAATCTAAATCTGCAACTCTGCTGATTCGAGAAAGTCGCCCTGGTGGTAGCTTTCTCTTCCAAAAGGTTGGGGTTTGGGGACCACACTTACGTTGCCATGACTTGTAAAGGCCTGGTGGAGCACAAACCCCAGCAGACTGGAGGTACTGTTCCTTCTCTGACTTCTTTCCAGTCAACATGTGGGCAAAGGCCATGATGCTGCCGTCTTGAACTGTGTCTTCATTGACCTGGTGGCGTGGACTAGCTCAGTTTTTATTCTGTTAACTAGTTTTGATGTCTGTGAACCTTGATGTAGATAGAAACAATATAAAAAAAAATACTTTAGAGGTCTAAGAAGGGAATTAGTATAAGGATCCTCCCAACCCAGGCTGATGCTGTAGTTACTGACTCCAACCTTCCCCGTTGTTTGAGTCCCCTGCCTGCCACACTGGACAGTCAAATACTCACCTGAATTTAATATTCATTTGCCTGAGTGTTGGACAGGAATTTTGCTGCCTTGCTTTGAAACTTGCATGGTCCAGCTCTTGTAAATCAAATAACTGCTGTAATATGGCAAAATGGAGTAACAAGAGCAACTGGATGAAGCTTTCCTGCATTAAGACTGGCCTGTGCATGTTCTGCCAGCTGGATCCCCTGCTGTGGGTTCTCACATCCATTGGATTGTGGTACCAGGGCTTGGAAGGCTCAAAGTGTTGCTCACTGTCTGCATCTGTCATTGGAGTCACATTTCATTGAGCTGTGTCTATGGAGAAAGCCTGTGGCAAGGAGGAAGTTGTTACAAACCTCTCTGATGTTTGTGACCTACAAACTGAGATTTTAAAGCTGCATTTGGGATCTGAAAGTTTAATTCCTGGCAAAATGAAAAGAACTGGGCTTGGGAATTGTGAAGGTAGCTTTAACAATCTTCATTACAGTATGTTACATAAAAGAGCTAAGTTACTGCTCACGAGGAGTAGATCTTAATTTCCGTGCTGTTCACATTTCCTAGGTGTAGCAGAGGACAAACTGGCCATGCTTGGAAGTTGACAGAAATCTTTTTTTAACCCCAGACTGCCCATGCACACACAGGTGTGTTCTTTCTTAGACTCAGACAAGTGTGTCCAAATGAGCAACATTTCTCTTCTCAGGCTGGTCAAGTGAGTGGGAAATCCTGTTTGCGTGTCCAGGAGGAGAGTCTTTATTACCTCCATTACTGCACTTCAGCGGCACTTCTTCCTCTCTAAATCCCATCTTATTTGTCACAACTTACCTGCAGTGCCTGAATACAGGCAGCTCTGAAGGCTGAGATCTTTCACTAGCCCCAGAACAGACAGCTGAAGTATCTCCTTCTCAACACAAGGATAACCTGAAGCCAGCAGGTAATTTCAGAGTGGTTTTCTGCAGTCTGAAGCTGACTTTAAAGCAAAGCTCTATTATTTTGCCTCCAAATCTTTCAAGCCTCCATGTCCCCAAGCCCCTTTATGGACTAAGTCGTCATTTCTTGAAAATCACTTAAATTCTTCCCACTGCTGAGTAACACCCACTGTTGAGGTGGCTTTCTCCACTTGGTCCCCTGCATATGGCAGAATATAGTGCTGCTTTCTTTTCAGAGGCTTGTTTCTGTGCTAGGCTATGGAAACTGGATCCAAGCAGCACAAAGAAAGTCAGGTCTTAAATAGTAGCCCAGGAGGAGATCTCAAGAGTCCCAATAAAAAGATCAAAAACTTTCCTCACATTCTTCCTATGATGATACGTCTCAAAATTATTAATTTTTCTTGTCCTGTATCATATCTTAGGCCAAGCTGTTTTTCCCAAGTGAATTGCAACGTGGCCTTTGGTTCAGTGAGTTTAACTGAAGCGTGGCTATCTGGAAAAAGGAGCGTTATCTGTAATAAAGTAACTCCTTCAAATTTATTTTCTTGATCTTGTACTTTGGTTGGGCTGCCAGAGTCTTAATGCCTGGAAAAGTATATCTCACCTAGGGCGATTTTAATTTTAAAGGACTTTAGATTTTTAGGGGCTGGATGGCATCATCTGCTTGCATGGATTTTTTCACTGTATTCTTGTGAGTGAGCCAGCCTCAGCTGTGTGCTAATTTCCCATCTCCTCTTTGGTTGATGACAGTCCCTGGCTCAGTGAGATTTCACTTTTGCTCAATGGACTCTTCTTTCCCTGCCCTCCCTGAGATGTATTTTCTAAGCACCAATTTCACTCCAAAATTAAAGATGAAATTTAAAGATTAGGGACTGCAGGGTTTTTTGGGTTTTGTTTTTTTTTTTTCTCTCTTTTTTTTTCAAAGGCATTTCAATGTCTCATACTCATTGATTGAGTTAGGTATCTAAATCATCCAGAGCAATCTGGCCCCCATTCCAAATTAGGTGATGTAAAAGGCCAATTTGCCTTTTAAAAGCTCTGCAATTTAATCTCCTGCTGTGCGATTAGTGCCACGAGTAATAAACACATTGTGAGCGGCACGCCGAGGGCAGGTGTGGGTGAGGTAATGGATCCCACCGACTGTCTGCACTACAAATGCCAGGAATATCAAATACTGCCTGCACCACTCTTAGTCCCAGTCAATTCTCATTACTTGAGTGGACTGACTCCAAATTCAGATGTGCTGTGGTGTAACTGAGGTCAGGGTACAGTACATGATTCTTATCTTAATGCCACTGTAGTACTGGGAAGGTCAAACTGAGCATCATGCAAGGAGAAGAGGTATCAGCTCTGTTAATTTCTCTCCACTCCTTGAACAAATGGGTTGAAGACTGTGTCTCTGCTGAAGAGCATTCTGACATACTGCATATTTAAAATAAAAACCAAGGAAGAATGGAGGAATCATTTGTGCAACAGTCCTTAACAGAACCTTCCTGAGCTTTGCCTGAAACCTTGGAGCACTTGGTCTGCCAATCCTTTGAACTACAACTACACCAGAGTCAGAGACCAGGCAGGGCAGCATTGCCCCTCCAGGCAGGGGTACTTTCCAGTTCTGACCATTAAGAAAAGCCAGCTTTACCTACCAAAAACCATGTTCAGAAAACATGAAAGCCCTGTGTTCATTTGTAGGCATTCCTGCTGTTGGAGGAATTGCTGGTAAGTGGGGCACAAGGCTGAACTTCCCTTTTCCACTTGCTTACCACTATCCCACTTGAACAGCTGTAAAGCACCTCCAAATAGGAATGTTCCCTGTGTGCCAGTCACAGCATTTTGTTCTGTTTTGCATTAGTGTTCATAACTGTATTAGATGGTGAGAGTGAATACCTGGGTTCAGAACTGGTTTTAGTTGGGCTCAGCTCACTGTTAGGAGGTGTTATTATCTGCACCCATTTCCAACGTAACATCCCAGGAGCCCACACAGGAGGCAATAGTTTGTTCCTTCTCCAAAAGCAATAGGCAAAGTCATTGCTAGGACCAGAGTGTGATCCCAATCTATAGCCATTCTGCTCATTTAATTTCAGCTATCTCTAAAGTGTTAACTGCTGAAAGCAGAAACATGAAACCCTGCAATAGAGAGTGCTGATTAGAATTCAGCCCACTGTATCACCCCTAAATAGGAAATACAGAATACATGGCTGTGATTAATCGTCCATAAATGGCCACTGCCTGCTTCCTCTACTCCATACAAACACAGTCCACGTATTTATTCAGCTCACCAAAGGAGT
Source organism: Leptocoma aspasia (assembly GCA_013399835.1). Lineage (NCBI taxonomy): Eukaryota > Metazoa > Chordata > Aves > Passeriformes > Nectariniidae > Leptocoma > Leptocoma aspasia. The sequence continues at coordinate 1,189,837 of VXAX01004703.1, forward strand.
AACAAGATCATTCCTATTTGTTAGGACCTGGGATTTAAGCAAGTACTTAAAGGGGAGCTCAGTTCTTGTGTGTCTGTAGACATGCACACACATCTACTCTTCTGTCTGGTTTTCACTATCCATTTTTTTTAAGGTGTACTTGCCTATAGATCAAAATACATTGAGATGCAAAATCACAGCAATGCCAGTTTTAGTAAAGCAATTTTTATGATATTACAGACATCAGTCTCTAAGGATTGGCAATAATTGTACTATTAAGAAAAAATGTTTTGGTTTTTGTGTGTTGCAGCTTGGCCAAATATGATACCAGGACACTGAGGGGGGAAAAAAATCATGTCATGCACAGAAGCCTGACTTGTAGCTTGAAGCACTGGTGGGTAAAGCCTGTTTTTACCAGTTGTGGACACAGTTCCATTGGAGCACCAGCTTGCCTGCTTGTGGTTCAGCTGAGCTCAGCAGAGCAGGGCTGCCTGCGCCACTGCTCCCTGGCAAAACCCAGAAACGTCTTTCCTTTCCTGGGATTTGCAGTCCAAAGGCTGCATCTGTGAACAGAGTGCTGCCTCCAGAACCTTCATCCTCTGCTGTCACTGGGTGCTTGATACACCAGGCATTTCCCTGGAAATATCACTTGCACAGGCATTGCAGTGGCAGTGCCTGGTCTGGGAAGGGGAGGTGACACTTTGGAGCTTTGGTCCCTCTGCCCCCACTTTCCTGAATATCTTTAAGCAAATCCCTTGGTTTCTGGGTGCCCCAGTTCCCCAGCTGATCAACAGGGATTGTGAACTACAACCTTCATTAAAGGCACTGCAGATCAAGGAGGGGAAAATGCTGCATGAGAGCTAAATATTGATACCGTTACCCTGCAAAATGGTGCAATTGCTGTGAAATGGCCAGTAAAATTCTCAAAATCATGTGTAAGAAACAGGAAACAGACTCACAGAATGGATGATGTTGGAAAGCGTCTTGGGATCACCTTGTCCATCCCCTCCACTCAGGATGAGTTACCTATGTGGGGTTGCCCAGGGCTGTATCTGGCTGGGCTTTGAATATCTGCAGGGATAGAGACTCCATACCTTCATCCAGCATTTGACCACCCTCACAGTTAAAAATAATTTTCTTGTGTTCAGATGGAATTTAATATATTTGTTTTAATTTGTGCCCTTTGCCTCTTGTGCAGCATGTGGTCCCCACAGCCCCCTGAGGACCCAGTGAGGCCCAGACAGGGGCTGCATGTGACCAGATGTGACTTGATTTTGCCCAGTCAGCTTTGAAATCCTTGTGTTCATTCTTCTTTACCCCTCTTGATTTTCCTCAACAGGCCACTTTTGCTTGGAGACCAGTACCAGCTTGTTGAACCAGTGGGTTTAACAGCCTCACATCACCTGGAGATGCTCTAGCACCATCCAAGGGCTCCACACCCCTAGGAAGTTAACAGAGATTGCCCAGCAATAGGGAGCCTTTCCCAGGTGAGCCTGTTGTAAAACAGTGATTACCACTGCCACAAGATTTCTCTTCTAGGAGAAAAAAAACTCTCTTGCCTAAAGATGTTATCATGCATAATTCAGGGAAGAAATCCATACTGCATTTAAAAGATTACATCTTATCATCCAGGGTACTTATTAGCTTGATGATTTAAAAGTAGGTGGGGATAGAGCCTTTCCTGCTATTCTGCAGTAGCATCAGTGCCATGTGCTGATGAGTGATGTCCTCGTGGCTTGGTTTGTGACTGAGCTGCTTTTCTGATGCCACAGCTGGTCCAGATGGGGTGGAGAAATTCCCAATTCATGGTGAGCAGTTCTGGCTCTGTCTCTGTGTGGATTTCACCAGACCACCATCCCTCTTCTTCCTGTTGGGTTTGGTTAAGTTTGTGGCAGGCAGTAACAGGGGTTAGTGGTGTTCAGCTGCTCTGGTTAATGCCCTGTCCAGGAGCACACAGCACTCCCATCTTCCCAGGGGCAGGAGAAGATGCTGTGGGACAGCCAAGGGCAGGCATCTGGATACTGAAATGGTGAGGAGGTTGGAACAAAATTCAGGCAGATTTACCCTGGACAACACTAGTTGTTCTGATGGCCCTTGGTGATTTTGAAGTACATGTTCCCCTTCCCAGAACATGCCCTCGTTTTGACCTGGCACGTCCCATGCTGCATGAAACCTCGCTCAGAACAGGGCTGGGTTTCCACCTCTGCCCTCATACTGTGCAGACTGTCACCATTTTTCTAAATCAAGAAAAACCTCCTCTTTTTTTTTTTTTTTACTCCAACCCACACATGGGCTGTTTTAAATCCAAACACAAATTTGAAAAGTATAGTGTAAGTTGTTTAAAAATGGCATTGCACCAGCAAATAAGTTCATTCAAATATCAAATATCAGGTGCTCCAGATTGAACTTAGAGAGGGAGAACTTGGTTACGACAATTATTTTTGCAACATCATTCTGTTCCTATTATGCCTTGTGTCTCCCCTGTATCACGAGGCAGGATATAGCAAAACTGACCATTCATGGCAAAACTACTCCAGGTTACCACCTCGGGACCTATCTGCAATACCTAAATGAAGTAGCTGTTATTTTCTTTTTAGTTTTTTGGGGCTTATTCTGGGCTACGTGCGTGTAATAAGAGTGAAATTATGATGAAGTTGAGTGAAGATGCTTAGGAAATCTTGATTTTTTTTTTTTTATCAAATATATCCTGGGCAAGCAAAATTAACCCCAAAAAGGCAGCACCTGCCCTAATCGTAGAAAGTGGCATGGGGGTTTCTAGGGTATTTCTCTGTGTGGCTTTCCATGCAAGCTCTCATCTCAGAGTTTTCCCGATTATATAATGGATTTAGAACTAAATGATAACCTGGGGACTCTGATGTTTACAGCCATTTCAGGCAGAAATCCTCAGATAAATGGTTTGGGAGGTCTCAGGATGGCTGAATCACAGCTCGGTTCAGGAACAGGGTGTACTGAACATGGAGTGTGAGAGTGAGCAAAAAGGAAGTATTTTGCAAAAAATCCTTCTCCCGTTTCAAGGTTGAGAGGTATGAAATGTCTGCATTTAACAGTTATTATTAATTACTCTTTACTCCCTGCCAACACTGCCTTGGGAGCTTCTGTGGTGATTTAGCCAGGCACCCATGGCCATCACTCAGCTGGCTGCTGTGACTCAGCCATGGAGCCTCATTCACTTCCCTCACTGGCTCTGTGACCCACTTCTGTCCTGCTTCACCTCACTTCATCTGCCTGAGTCTTGGGCCACCATGTGAGAAATGGGTGTTTCCTCACATGGAAAAAATGATATATAAAGCAACATTAGTATGAGGTAAAAATCATGGGGGATTGGATGGGAGACATGAATCAGAGAGATAAATATTCCTCACCTTATCCTAAATCTTGCAATATCTGATCCATAGAAGAGCTAAAAGTTGCAGTCAAGATTTCCAGGGTAAAGTCCTGGCTTTATTAAAAATAGCAAGATGCTTCTTCACCTAAAAAGACCAAAGGTTCAGCCCCTCGAGGCTGAATCACAAGCTCTGTGAGACCCATATTCCCATGCCAAAAAAGGGAAAAGAGGGTGGCACTCAAGACTCCCATGCTGAAGAGCACCTCTGTGCTCTAACCAGTTTCCTCAGGTAAAGTTAAACTGTGCTTCTCTACCTTTTTTCTACCCTATTCTTCCTACTTAGTCAACCCTCCTCAGACATATTTCGGTGTTTTCCACTTGGTGACTCAGCATCAGCTGCTCAAACTCTTTGGGAGTGTGACAGGGCTGTGACCAACTGAGAGGGAAAAGAAATCAGCCTTAGGGGACACAGAAATGATTAAGTGCTAAGTACAACATGAATTTGCTAGAAAACAACATCCCCACCAAGAGCCTGCTGTCTCCCTGCAGGGATGTGCTCAGCCTTTAGACTTGAGAACACCAGCGAGCAGATTTACTGCTCATGGCAGCTCTGGAAGGGGCATCACACAACAAGGATAATGCCCAGGGCCTAAAATAATCACACCTCTAGGAGTTTATTAATCCAGCCTTAAAATGGGCCCTAAATGCTATAGAACAATACTCATCAATCTTAGCAGTACATGCATGGAGCAACCCCAAAAGCTCCCAGCCTTCACCTGGCACCAAATGGAAAAGAGTACAAATCCTCAGCATCTGTTCAGGCTGCTTTGGTTGAAAAGGGGTAACAGCTCTAAAAGTGCAAAATGAACAGGGGGCTCTTTATACCCAGGATAATTTTGTGTACATAACAGGGAATCACAGTAGGATATTGACTCCCTTATGACTGTGAGAAAGACTTCATCTCCAATGGCATAACTTGCTCTAGTACTCTTCTTCCAAACACTAGCTGGTAATAAAACCTTCCTTCAGATACACAGGTTGTTGGTAGTGCAGTTTGAATTGGCTGGTTTCTGTTCCCATTGCTTCCAAACAGTAAATTTCAAGCCTTACTGGAAAAGCAGCATTTTTATACTTCACAAATTTGGATTCTTTAAAACATTTTTGATGATTTTTGATGAAAGACTTAATGAAAAAGAAAAATACATTTTATATCCATGCCCATCAGTACTGATGCTCCCAGTCTCCCCTCTGTTCCTTCCACAGGAGGATTCAAAGCCCTCCAGAGGCACTGAAAAGCATTTCATCCTTCCATGTGTGCTGGTGTGCCATGGAGAGGTGCATGAGATGTGAAATAAATCACACCTCCCCATACTGAGCAGCTGTGACAGCCCCTGACAGCCATGCTGCTGCAGTGCATCCATGTCAGCTGGCCTTGGATCTCTGCTCAGAGCTGGCAGATGGGGAGGAACATGAGTAATGAGAGGAGCTCCTCTGTGCCCAGGCAGAACCACAGGAGAGGCATTGACCTGTCCTGAAATCCCCTCGCATGCCACAAACAAACACCCAGGCCATAGAGCACTCACCTGCAGAGAAGGGACGAGGCCATGGTAAGTCACTCTGCTGGGGTCATTCTGCTGGTCTGGCTGTGGTGTCCATGGCTGGAGGTGAGGTGGCTGCAGTGGCAGGGCCATGTGGAGGCAGTGGCCAGGCTGTGCCCATCCTCCCCCTGAGGGGGCTGTGCCCTGCCCCGGCCACAGCAGCTCCATCCGTACGCAGCTCCTTGGAGCCCTGCGTTTGCAGGGAGCCAGGGAACTTGCTCTTTGCTGTTAAACTGTGGTTATAGATCACTGAATACTGATACTAAAGTACAGGGAAAACCTCCATCAGCTATGGCAAAGTGCTTTGAAATCTTTTTTCTGCACAAGGACAGAGAGACTTTAAGGGGAAGGAAACCAGCTCCTTTGCCAGCCATGCCAATTGTTTTCAGCATCCTCCACAGAGCGAGCTCTGCTTATGTATCATTCCCATCCAGCACCATTCCTCTGGCTGCTGAGGAACCTGGCTTAACTTATTTTTATGTGCAAGGAAAGAGGTAGGTAGAGACAAACACACACACATAAATACATGGAGCACATACACATAAACACACATAATCTAGGAGGCAAAGAGAGAATCTGTACCTGCATTTGCGATATCTTCCTGCACCAGTTTAGGAAAGCATCTTTTTCCTTTTAACCGGGTGCTGTACCTACATTGTTTCCTCCCAGTCTATCTTTAGGTTATGGCAGTTCACAAGGTTTTTTCAGCAGATGTGTTATTCAATTACTTCAGGGCTTTTCCATTTGTAATATTGTGAAGCAATGATAGCCAGCAGACTTCACCTGTCTTTTAGAGATAGCCAGCCTGGTAATTTTAACTCTGCCCATTTTATCCACACCAGTAAATCTCATAACATGGTTATAGAGAGATTCCAATTTTTGTAGAATCTTCTCCTGGGAATTCCTGTATACAATATTGCCATAGTCTGTAATGGACATAACCTGTGATTGGATTAATGTTTCCCTAGTGAAGAAGTCAAAGCATTTCATGTTCCTATAACTGGTTTGCAGCTCTGCAGTAAAGGTCTTTGGTGTGGCAGAGAGAATAATTGCAAACTCAGCCCCAGTCAGAATATATAATCCCCTCACAGCGAGGGTCTAATTCAGTGCAGTTAGACTGCCCATGCAGGGGCTTGTAGTGGGATTTTCTTGTCAGGAGAGCAGAATGCATAGAAAACAAGTTAATTTCAGCATTTTAATATTCATCATCTAGTTCTGTACAAAGGGAGGCAAATACTTTGCTGCTGCTCCAAGGGAGAGCCCTGCAGCTCCCCAGAGCAGAGAATGTGAAGAAGCAGGGAGGGCTTTGCAATGGGCCACTGGTCTCCTCACAAGAAAAGCCCTCCACTCATGTTCAGATAAACATGCGCCTTTATTCTTCAGAGTAAATACCATTCTGTCCAAATAAAAGCCTAGTTTTGGACCCATATTGGCTTCTGAACCTGTCAGCATCCCTGGTGCCACCTTACCTTGGTCCTGACACAAGTGACTAATAAGGCATTACTGTTGGGAGTTCAAGATGCATTACTTACATCTGAGACACGGATCATCTCCAGGAAGAAGAAGCTCATGGCAGGCCAGGAGTAGGTTCTGAAGCAGGATCTTCCTGCCCAGGTGGAGGAGGAGAACTTCAGCACTCACATGGGAGGAAATGGAACTAGAGAGTGGGAACAAAAGGTCTCCTATTTTTAGCTCCCATGCTAGTCTCCCCCCAAAAATGGGATGTGTAAACCCTCAGGCAAACCAGCAGAGACCCCTCAGTGAAAGAAAGGCTCAGGCTCCCATCCCCAGCTGGTCAGGGAGAGCTTTCAAGAAGTTTATTGGAGAACCCTGAAAGCAGCTGTGGGGCTCTCAGGAAAGCACCATAAACTTAGATCTGCCTGTGGGGTTCAGGGGGGATGTGCTTGGGATCTCAGCATGGAAAAATTGGGTAGTGGCAACTGTGGCTCGGTCAGAAGGTGCCAAACTGAAAGAGGAATGAAATGGGAGGCAAGAGCAAAGAGCTTGAGCATGACATTCTGGAACAAAGATGGGGAGGATGGGTTCCAGGACGGGCGTGCTGCCTGGCTGAAGAGCAAGGCAGATGCTCTTGGCAGATAACCTCATGTATGGATGTTACAGCATTGCTAGGCAGGTGGAGAGGATGGGAAGGTTAGCACCATGGGACTTGACAAATGGGATGTCATCATTCCCCATATGGGTAACTGTCTCCAATCTGTGCTTCCTGTGCCACTGAAAGGTTGGAATATCGCAGCAGAAAGGCAGCATCTCTGGCAGAGATGAGCAATCTACTTTAGGTCTGTACTAAGACCTACAAATTTCAGGCTGTGGGGCAGATAACTGTGCACAAGACAAGTAAGAGCTGGAAACGGTGATTTTCAGGAAAATCCAGTTATTAAATCTAAACTTAAAAGACTGACTTCTACAAGTCTGACAGAGGGAGCCTCTGACAGCTGATAGCAGGGCAGCACAAGGGCTTCCCAGAATCCAGCCGTCTTGGTTTTGAAGGGATCTGGGAGCCTGTGAGGAGGAAGAAATGGAAATGAAGCAACACACTCATTCCACAGCTGCTTTTATCACTTTATTCATATTTCTAGAGTAGTCTTTTTAGCGGCTAAGCAAATATTGAAACTCTCTTATTTTTTATATATATATCTATGTATGTATATATAGAAACATCCAAAAATAAATAACAAGGAATTCTGCAAGTGTTTTTGCAATGAACATGGAAAAGAACATTTTAACTCCAGTAAACCAACTCTGAAAGTCTTCCACTAAAACCATATAAAACCCAATGATAGTCATAAATTAGCACTAGATTAATTCAAAGGAGAACTTATCCCCCCCTGCGTACCTTCTAATCCATATCTCCAAGAGGTCATTTTAATTATCACACTGTCACTGCTATTCATTACTCTGCTTTTGGAGACAGAGAGCCAGCACTGTGCCTTTTGGATGCCTTGGAATTCATCATATGAAGGCATTTTATTCTCCCCAAAAATGTACACAGTTTAACCCTCTCACCTTGAAACACTGACGGTAACAGGTTTGCTTGGTGTTTTAAATCATTTTTCTTACAGTGGGATTCCTCCTTCTTGCTTTCAAGCGAGTTCCCCTTGTCAGAGAGCAACTAAAGAAAGCCCAGCTAATGGCTTTCCTTAGTTCTGGGCTAATGCACAGATGCATTCAGCTCAAGTTTTGGCAGATCTTGAGTAGCTTGTCCTTCTTCAGAGGCATGCAGAGGCAAGCTTTTGTCCTTACTTGTACCTGCTCCCTCTTTCTGGCTACAGTAATACCAACTGGATGGAAACCATGTGCCAGTGGCTCCCAGGAGGTCCACTGGGATGTGGGACCCAGCTTAGCTTGACTCTGTTCCTAGATCATGGCACTCCTGTCCTGGGAAAGAGGAGAGGGACAACTTACACGTTTCTTTTACTAGAGAACAGTGTCTGGGGTTACTACTTCTTCAGGGCTACCCCACACCAAGAGGAGCTCATTCAGTCATGTTTCACTCATCTTTTTTCACCATCAGTCTCATTCATCTTTCCCTCTCTTTCCTACTGGGTCTTGGCCCCTTCTCTCCTCCAAGCCACCATTCCAGCCCAGCTCCTGGCAGAAGCCTGAAGAGAAGCTGCTTCCCAAGGCTTCTTATGGATTGAGAAAAGAACTTCTAAATGCATTCTCCCTTTCCATCCCCTGGGAGACATTCAGACTCCTCTGGGCCACCCTCTTTTTGTCTCCAGTTTGAGAATCAAGGTCAGATGTTTTCAGAGGAGACAAGACTGCCTAGTGACAGTGGCTTTGAGCAGAGATCCTGCATGCTCTCCATGTAACAGGGAGGTGCTGAGGTTTTACCTGGGGTTTCTTACAAAACACTGTTTGTTCACCCCTTTCAGCACTACTCCTCACTCACACTGCCTCAGTCATACATCTGTTGGCAAGTCTGATCTTTCTAGACCCCAAACAGTTTTTGATGGAGGACTGATGTCCCTGCCTGTTGGACAGGCCTTGCAGCAAGTTTCATGCCTGCAGCCCGACAGTCCCATTTCTCATACGACCCCTCTCCTCAAATGATCTGATAGAAGAGCAAAAAACCCAGCCATGCAGTGGATGATAAACTGCACACTGAGGAGCACCTGCCTGGCTCCCAGAAGCTATTTATCAGGCTCTCTTAATGCAAGCTAACAGGACTAGCACATGCAGTAGGCATAAGGGCTTCTGAGCCCAACACTAAAAGAGGAGACATCACATGGTGCAGTAGAGGAGCCAGGATTCCCGTGTTAGCTCATTGTATGGATTACCCCTTTAAAGAGAGAGAAGGGGACTGGTGGAGGAAGGAGAGCCTTTCTTATTTTAACAAATAGCTTTTCAGCCACCACAAATGATTTCTGCAAATCTATCAGTTCACTCTTTTTTTCCCCCCACAGATAGGGGAAAAAAAAAAGTCCTGACATTGATTCACCATCTATAAATAAAAAAGAATCAATAGTAAAATTTCTAGCTAATTTCCCTCTCCCTCTTTGCTCCCTGGACTATTTGTTATCTTAGAAATATTTGTCTGGGAAAAAAAAAAAAAAGAGAAACATCATCGATTCCTGACTGCGACGTGTTCCTCCACCTTGCCCTACAGCTCTCCTCTCCTCTCCTCTCCTCAGCGTGTGGAGAGAGCCGGGTCCTTCAGATGTGCCTGGCTCCTCTTCTCGGGTTTTCCTGCGGCGTGGCCGTTCCCTGGGCCCCGCTGGGCCGTGCATTTATAGTGTGGCACGTTGTCCTTCCTGCCAAAGGAAGAGAGAGAGGACAGGAGCTGTCAGACACTGTGGTGCTCCAGCAGCAGGTAAGCGTGTGCGGGGTGTGCTCTGAGGAGGAGCCATGTGTGAAGTGCCTCTGTAAGGAAGGCTTTGGCAGCTCGAGACAAATTAGAGGTGGTTAAAGACCAGCTGGTCCCATCCCTCTCTGGCCAGAGCAGGGTTAGTCCTTCCAAGAGGCTTCAAGGGCTTTGTGCTAGCGCTGAGCTCTCCAAGAGAAGGGTCCCATTTCTTCTCTTTGGGTGAAGCACTTCCCACTTTCTCCTACCGAGGTTCCTGAAATATTTCCCTTCATTTCTGCTTATGAACAGCCCTCCTCTCACTGTGAATATTTCCTTCTGGGGCACATACCATTCACAGGATGGCTGGATTCACACATCTGCTCACAGCTGGATTGCCCCCACTGCCAGGGGTGTTCACAGCTGGGTCAGAGTCTTTGGGGACAGACTGTGATTGAGTTTGAGGACAGACTCTGTGTGACAAGGGAACACTCAGCACCCGGCACATAATGCCAGCACTTCCAGCATCCAGACCAGTGCCTTCAAAGAACCAACAAAGATATGATGCTGCTATTTCACTGTTCCCATAACTCCAATTATCTAACTCCAATTATCTAGCCAAATTTCATGCCAAATTTCAGTTGTCAGTATAGTTTTGGAATTCCGAGTGCCCCTTTCAGGCTGCAGCCCCAGCAGAGCTGTGGGAGTTTTATAACTGGCCTCCCAAGGAGCAGGGTTGTGATAAATACAAAGTGCTTTTTGCAGTGATGCCCCAGGAGTTCACAGGGTAAGAACTGAGCTTTTCACAACCCAGCACCACAGAACCAGCTCCCCAGCTTCCCACAGCTTATCTGGTGGAAAGACTTGCTTTGTAACACTTCAGTTCCTGATAAGGAACTAAGTCTCATTACTTGTTTCCCAGACAAAGTACTCCTCTGTGTATGTGTTTACAGTGTGCATGATGAATTTTTGCTACTTTAAGGAAAAGTAAATCTCTATTATCAGTTAATTCTGTAACATTTCTGTTCTATTTATTTATAGGGCCTTTTTGCTTAGGGGTTGTAATTAAATCCTCCATCTCACAGCCCACCACTCTCACAGCCCTCCTCCCTCCGGGTCCTGAAACACTGGTCACAGCAAGATGGGCACAAGTGACCAGACAGCCTCAGCCCTAGTCTGTCTGTCTGGGCAGAGCCAGGCCTGGGGAAAAAGAGTCACAACTCACATCATTGTGTCCAGAGGCCTCGCTTGATGAGAGGCTGAATTGCAGAGGGTGTGGGTCCTGCAGCACCGTCCCTTGCTCAGGGAGGCTCAGCCAGCACCAGGCTGTCCCAGAGCAGGAACCTTCACAGCCCCTGGCAGCACTGGTGGCTCTCACTGGGACTCAAAAGCTGTCTCAGGGACAAAGCTGTCCCAAACACTGGGACCAGGAGCCAGAGGAACCATCTTTGGCTGCCCTATAAGCCTGCCTATAGGATTCCAGTGGAGAGTGGGGTCTCTCCACACTCACCCCAGATCAGCACCATTGCTGAGCAGCCATCACCATCCCCTGCAGATACACCTTCAAACAGCTTCTCCTTTGTACAAGCAGAAAAACCCAACTATGCATTCCCATCCCAAGGAAGGTAATCAAAGTGTGCTGTCAGTGTTGCTCACACCAGCCAAGGGGCTCCAGTGACCTTTCAGGGTGCTCCCTCAGGCAGCTCTTGGCCCCCTCAGCCATGCCTTGCCAACTTTCTTCATTTTCCCCCACTGCTGTGGCAGGACACAAATGAGAAGGTCCTCTGCTTGTGCCTGATGTGCTCTTTGAGCTCTCAGTCTGCTCCCTCTAAGGTCAGTTATTTGTATTCCCCACAGCAGCTGCTGACCCTGAGCAGGCTGGTGCTGTACCAAACCCTACTGAGACTCAAACACTGGGAGGGAGAGGAGCTCTGTCACACATCCATGTCACACATCCATGTCACAGTCAGAAGTGACCTACCAAAGGCCATGCAGCAGACCTGGGAAGAACTGAAGAGAGCTGATGGAACCCCAGTTTTCTTGATCCCTGCACCCTGACTCACCCTCTGGGGTGAATTGGGCCTCTCTGTAGTGACACAGAGAAACCTGCCTTCTTCATCACACATGTGTGTGTTTTTCAGTGCCTCTGCTTTTATTTGCAGAAAGATGTTTTAATATACATTTTAAAAAAATTGTAATAATGGGGTTGCTGATGGGGCCCAGGGCTCAGAGGGCTTTACCTCCACCAACCCTCCCCTCCTCCCCACTGTCACAGCTGCCACCAGTTCAGCATTTACTGCATCTCTACAGTTCAATCACCAACCTAAGGCATAGTGGTATTTTGAAGAGATAAACATTGAGACAAAAATAAATAAATCAGGACCCTGGGAGGGAGACCTGAAAGGCACAGTGAAGTGAGAATAAGCAGTTTCTCTGGTGCTGTGTATAATTACATTGACGTGTTCCTAGACAACACTGGAGACCCAAACACAGCAGCAGCTGTGAACCAAATGGAAACTCATGGAAAACATCAGAAAGCCAGCCAGGCAGCCCATCCCTTGCCCTGGGGCTGCATCAACACTGCCCATGTCACTGCTGACAGCCTTCCTGCCCGCTCCCAGGGCACAGCCAGCACTGGATGGGCAGGCAGGGCTCAGCTCCTGGCTGGGATTCCATGCACACCCCCATTTCTCTGCACCCACTCCAGTCACTGGAGCAGCACTGCTGAGTGTCATTCCCACACTCCTCTATGCAAGTGAAGGAAACAATATAATGCAAAATACGAAAAGAGGATAAAAATAGGTCTTAAACTTCCTTTTTCCTGATTTGGTTAACACAGGTAAAGGAAATCCTGTCATGCCAACAGCACTTACAGGTGAGATTTTTAGACACTGGCCTTTTTCAGCCATCCACTGAACTAAACCATCATGAGAATCAACTTGGTTCATATCAGGTACTTGTGACAGTGGTTTTTTTTGACATACAGCCAGCTGATAGTCACAATCAAACCACAGCTCTGCTACATGTTCATTGCACAGACAACAGTTAATCTTGCAGCCGTGCAAACTGTTTTGCAAATTGAAATCTCAGAGGCATAGCAATTACAATACCAAATTTATACCTCATCTCTCACTCAACTAATTGTACATCCAAAAAATCACCACTTGAATAATCTGAATACATTCACCTTTACAGCTAAAAAAGCCTCCACTACATGCTTGATCTCAACACAATTTTGAGTTACAGAACCCCATGGGAAAAAAATGCCAACCTCTGATTTCAACAGGAAAATTGCTTCTATCTAAATACAGCAGATGCATAATTCACACTGAGGTCTAACAGCCTGGTGCTCCCAGCAAAGCTTGTTTTTACTCTGCAAAACTGGGGACATTGCTATTGCTGCCTCTCCCAGCCCATCTACAGGAGGACAGGCCCTACCTGCTCTGAATGTAGAGTTCACATCAAAAATAACTGTACCTGGATTTCTAATTGTTAGCAAATCTTAAAGGCCTTAAAATGAATTAGCAGATTTACAAACTGGGCTGATGTTTTGGATGAGTTGAGGTTTACAGAGCCACCAGTGGAGGCACATTTGTGCTACTGTGGCATTTTGAGCTCTTTCACATTTCTTGACTTTTATTTCCATCTTGTGAAGCAGGGCGAGGTGGGGAGATTTGAACTAGTGACTTTGCAGCTGGTGCATTAAGAAAGCCAAAATAGAAGAGAATTAGTGTTTAAATTGCAAAGGGAGGTAAAAATAAAGTTATCTAAGCCATGTGAGTGGGATCAAAAATGAGTCATCAAGGCTGGAAAATGGGTAACCTCTGATCTCTGAAACTAAGAAATCTGGCTGCTGTGGTGTTGCTGCTGATCTAATTTTTACTTTCCTTTCCATACAGAGGAGACACGTTTCCATTGCGTCCATCACAGCTAAACAATCAATGCCTGATCAGTCCCAATGCTTCACTCTCAGGCATGCACAATTAACCAGCACCATGTTTGACACTGCAAGGGGAGCACAGTATTTTCTGGGAATGCCTGACAAGTTTCAATCGTAAAGAACACAAACCAAATGACCCAGCAGATAATGACAGCCAGTGCCCTGACAGTTAGATAAGGTGCATGCTCCAAAGCAAGGCCAATTAGAAGCAATAAAAACAAATTTGAAATGTTAGAGCAAAGGTCAGAAATCCTCAGCCATTACCACAGCCTTGATTTTTCTTTTTCTCAAGCAGTCACCAGTGCCAATTTCCAGTAAGTGAGCATGTAGTCATCTTTGCCAGGTGCCCACCCATCCATTACAGCACATTGTGACTTCTGGGCCATACAAACCCCACTGAAGTTGTCACTCTCACTTTTCAGCCTTCTGATGTTTTCATTCTTGTGATGGAGTTTCTCATGCTGTTTTTTGTAAACATGCACATGTTTTTCTGACTGTCTTTTTGTTTTTCATTCCTTCTCCTGGGAGGAGAAAGGTTTGATGGACTTTGTCATTGACCAGTGTCATTAGAGAAGTGGTAGCTTCACCTTCCAATCGATGGTCGTTTCCAAAACCCTATATAATGAAAAAACCAAAATAAAGTTTCTCTCTTCTTTGCCTTCTCTCAAGTGTGGCTGCGTTTGTCTCTGCGTTTCGTGTTGCTCGACAGAGTAACATGAAGTGGTGTGTGGAGAATCCCAGCACTACCTGGAAATCCCATCAGGTCCATATCCTATGGCTCTGCCCTTCTGAGTGCAGGGGCTGGCCCATACTGCTTAGAGAGAAGGCAGATGTTAGAGGGTGTGCATGTCTCTCCCTCCACCACAGAAGGGATCCTGCTGGTTGCCATCCATCCCTCAGTTGCTGGCCTCCCTCCCCAGCTCAGTGCAGCAAAACACACCTGCTTTATCCAGGAGACAGTACCCAGAGGCAGGAATAATTAGTTCATAGCTGGAGCCACACTATCACGTAAGAGAAGGAGAAGGAGCCACAATTACAAGCAACTCACGTGGCTCCCACGCAGCCACCCCTGTGTACCTCTGCTGACCCTGGAGCTGGAAGCTGCAGAGAGCATAGGAATGGGTTTTGTCTTGGCTCTTGCCCTCCCATTTCCTAAGAAGCAGCAGGACAACAATGGACTGCACTCACCTGATGAGATGTAGCAGAAAATGGCAGTCTCTTGAGCTTGTTCAAGTTACCAGTGTGATACTGGGATTAACATGCTGTGTACATCAGACATTATCCAGGTCAACCCATCCTTCACATAGGTCCCTGTCTCTGCTCTCAGAGCAGGAAAATCCCAGGCAGGGGATGATGCATGGAGTAACACAAATGCTGTAAATCTGCTTATTGAGCCCTGGCTTCCTCCGAGCAACAAGACCAGGGAAGGCGAAGGAAAGCAGGTGGGTACCTGCAGGCATACCTCTGTGAGGATGCCTGTGAGAGCTAATCTAAATACATTTAGGGTTTAAATGCAAAGCTGATTAGTGAAACCACAGCAAGCTCTTATGTGATACGCTCCTTCAGAGTTAAAGTAGCCATAATTCAATTTATTCATTTAGCTCATTTCCAAAAAGTAAATTAAGGTGGAGTAAATTAAATTAAAACAGCTGACAGCACCTTCATTCTGAAAGGGATTGTTAACATGGAGCCAGTCTACTTCATACAGTAATGCAGATTATTTTTGCCTGCTAGGCCCCCCAGCTCCCCATCCTGAAGTATTTTTACACTCCCTCTGTTCAGGGAGTCTCCAAGAACAGGACCAAGCTGGACATGTATTTTTTTGTTTGCATGTGCTTTAGTGTGCAGGTGCTTAAATCCAGGGTAAAATCCCTGCAGCTGGCAGCCTTGTTCCCAAGCGTTTGAGAAGCTAATTGTTGTAATGAGGAATTTTGGTGGAGCCTCTGCTGGGAGCTGGCCAAGCACTGCACATCTCTAAACTCTGTAAATGAATCCTTTTCACTGAAGCCACACAAATGTCACGTTTCCATTCAAAACCTGGAAGGTGTTCTTTAGTGACAGCTACAAGTATCAAGACTTGCATAAAATGTACAGACACGTGTGGGAGAGAGCTGACAGATTATAATTACCAATAAAGAAGGGGGGGAACCCCCCCAATTTTTTTTTTTTAGGCAAAACATATAATTTGCCTTTAAACCTTAGTAGTGCTCCCATTACTAATACAATTTACAGACCTGGAAATCAAATTGAAGCTGTTTGACTCTTTTCTATTTTGTTGCCCTCATTCCATTTCCTCCCTCCTCTGCAAATTATAAGAGGTTTTGCTGACCTTTCACATTTGGTCTAGAACATTTTTTCTGTTTATTACACTCTGGTCTCCTCTTAGCCACTGAAAATGGTGGGAGAAAAGACAACAAGACAATAATTTAAGTTTGGGACAAGTGAGCTGGGGATGGAAACAGAGCCTCTCGGGAATAAAGCAGGGAGGTGGCTTCACTCCCAGCTCTCATGTCAGTCATGGCCAGGTCAAAGAAAGCACAACCAGATGTAGGCAAAACCTCAAAAATCCTGAGCTTGAAAGTGCAGAGAGCAGTTTTTTCTGAAACACAGGTAGAGGTGAATTGGGGAGAACATTGCAGACCCAGTGGGGCAGAACCCCACACTCAGCACATGCCAGAGGGCAGCACAGCCCTGGGATGGCATCAGAGCCTGTCAGCCCACACAACCTCTGGGCACAGCTGTTCAGTGTTGAGATGGGGCTCAAAATGAGCTGTCCAGGCAGAAGGAGCTACCTTTGGTCAGACTGTGCCCACACACAAAGCCTTTCCCCATCCCACCCAGTGTGGTGCAGAAGACAGTGCCCATGGCCTCCAAGGATGGTGGGACAGTCCCATGGGCAGATCCAGCCTGTTGGAGATGCAGCTGTGCTCTCATACATCATCATTAGAGCTGCAAAGTCAGGCAGCAAAAGGAGGAATTGCCAGAATAAAGGCTGTCAGAGCAATTTTAATTTAACCTCCTGGCAGATATGCCTTCTGATGGGGTCTTTAATTACCTCATCACAGCCTACTTTTTCTTCAACAAGGCTGCTGCTTTATTCAGGGCACGATGGACAGACAGCAATTAATGAAGGACCAGTCAATATTTGGATCTGTCCTTTTTTCATTCAATGTGTGGCCCCAGGCATTATTTGCCACATGCCATCAAATCCCTGCACTTAGAATTATTCATCTCCTGGGCTTTTCTCTCGTGTGTATCAGTGCAGCAATTGTGAAATTCCCACATAGGAAGGAATTTCTTCTCCAACACTTCTGTGAGCAGAGCACCTGGGTTTTACCTACAGGAAAATATGGGGCAGACATGAGCTGCAGAATGCTCCACCAGCAAGGCCCAGGTGGGATTTTTCAGGATACCCACACTGTCTCTGTTCAAAGTCCATCTTCCCTAACCTCTGCCAGAGCTGTTTAAACACTCAGGACATCTAGAATTTGAAATTCAATGTGTCCAGAATATGAGTAACCTGGACCTGGTGGCTCTCAGAGAAAAAATGTCAGTGGTCTAAAGAGGGAAGGTCTCCTCTGCTGATGCTGTGCTGGAGCAAGGCTCTGTTGCAGCCAGGGAGCCAATGTGAAAGAACAGAGAAATGCTGATATGGGCAAAGGCATGAGCTTCAGGCAGGGCGAGCTGGCTGGCATTTGTGAATTTTTCACGAAAAGTTCTGTTTTTCCACCTTAGTCATTCTCTGTAACAGCTGTACTCTGCTGTCTCTTAATCTCTTACAAATTTTTCACCTTTTACCAACCTCCTTTCAGAGGAGGACATTTCACACTTTCAACCCAAGAAATCTTAACCTTTCCTGTGGCACAAGTAGAAAGAGGTGAGAGCAGGACAGAGACTCAGTAAGAGGAAGAGCTCCCTGTGCCACTGGCAGCATCAAAGGGAGCCCCACTCAAATGGTTTCCAGTGAGGGCACTGGGAGTGGAACTCTGTTCACTGAACAGCTTAGAAAAGGAACAAGAGGAGAGGAAGGGCATGAACCTTCATTGCTGTCCAACAGCCCCTTTCTGCACTGCTCTCTCCTGCTCTGTGCCCACTTAACCCACACTTAGAGAGCTGTCTTAGTGTCCAGGACAGGCTCTCTGAGCCTCTCTCAAGCACAGCTAAGTGGCAGTGCTCTCTTCTCCAGCAGCCTCAGCAGGCAGCACAGCGCTCTCTTGCCCTGCTAGAAATTCATGGGCCTGCTGGCTTGTCACTCCAAAGAGCATCCAGCATTTTCAGCAAGGCTTTTAACTCATTAGCTCACAGAGGAAAATATTCTAACCTTCTTGGCCCCCTCAGCTGAGTCGTTGATGCTTTCCTACCTTGCCACAGACACATCACCCTCAGGAAAATAATTACTTAGCATGCTGATAACAGCAGACATTATCTTTGTGAACTGGGTGTTTGTTTGGGATCACAGGGTACTGCTGCCACGAGGACTGCAGGACACACTGGGGTTACTGCTTGAAACCTGACCTTCCTTTACAGGCTGTGGGAGACTCTGTGGTCACTCCAAGGGGAACTGGGGGGATGCTGGAGGAAGCTCAGACAGAGGGAAGGGGCTGAAGGGTTCTGGGAGGAGCTGGATGAGCTGTGCTGGGCTCCATCACTAGAAGATGTTGCCCAGAAAAGCTGTGGATTCCCCATCCCTGGAAGTGTTCAAGGCCAAGTTGGATGGGGCTTGGAGCAACCTGGGATAGTGGAAGGTCCACCATCTAGGGGATGGAACTGGATGATCTTTAAAGTCCTTTCCAGAATCTGTGATTCTGTGATATGTTGATCTACAGGTGGCATTTGGACTCCTGTAGGCAAGGACAAGTGGAATTTAACCCCAGCTCCAGCCAACCAGCTGGATTCACTTACAGGCACATAATGACATTATACACAGAATACTGATACAGTTATTTTTCTTGACCCTTGAAATAAGCTGCATTTTTGGTAGCAGAGGGTGCCCCACCTCCAGCCTCAATCTTCTTCTGTCATCAGAGCTGTTGCATCAGTTGTTGCCCCTTACTCCAGATGATCCTGATTCCATTCCCACTGAACTGCATTGGCTGTGCTGGGGAATGGCTGTTCTCTGACAGCCTGACTGCATGGACAAAGCTCTTGTAAAGGTGCCTGAATTTGGGTGGCAGCCCTATTTCTGACCCTCAGGTCCACCTCTCCCTTTATGTGCCTCAATTTCCTGCTCCAAAACATAGTGATTCCAACATAAACATTTCCTTCCTTACGGTCAGACGGGCTCTGGAAGTGTTGCAGGTTGTTGCTATTTCCAGGCCTGTCATTCTAACACATTTTGGCTGCACTAATTCCCTCAAACAGAAATTGTTCTGCCTGTCCTAGTCTGGGACAAAGCAGGCAATTAGTTGTCCCTTCCACGTTTATTAACTCTGCAGCTTTCTTTCAATGACTATGTGAAATCCAGTAATGTTTAAATATATTTTCATAAACTGTGGGCACAACATGTCCTGTTTCCTCTAATAACCGTGCCATATAATTAGTCCTGATTACACAGATATTTAGTATCATTTTACACATTCCAGTCCTTTCCTAGTGCCACTGCCTAGCCAAGGCATATTTAAAGCCACAGCCATCTCTCTTCTGTTTCCCAGCAGTTTGCAACAATTCCTTTTGGAAAGGATTGCAGTTAACACAGCAGCTTTAAAGAACAATTTCATTTCACTGGTGTACATTTTAGGTGTGTGTGTATATATAAATATATATATATATAAAGGCTCTGATCAAATATCAGGTGACAAAGCCCAGGATACAAATAGAAGGCATTTATCTCCTTAAGGGGAAAAGCTGGTATTTGAAATCCACCAGGAAATTAACAACATGAATCTTTAAAAATCTTTTCCTTAAACATCTGTTGGCTCAGGGCTGAACATTGACCGTATTTAGGATTTTCCTGTGAGCTAGCACCCCCCAAACAAAAGATCCCTCACCACATTAGGCTCTGGTGGGGGAACAAGGAAAATTTACTCCGTGCAACCCGATTAGAGATGTGTATCTTTCCCTGCTGGCGTGGCTGTCTCTATAGAGATGGACATGGATATTTGATGAGATTAAAATGCTTCAGTTACCACTGTCAGTGCTTCTTTAATTTAAAATGAAGAAAGCAAACAACCATTCCTTTTGATGAGGTAACTGAATGATGCTATGGAAAAGCACTTTGCTGTCAGGTGGTAATTAGGTTCAGTAATAGTTGTGGGTTTTTAGCCTTGGAGGCTGTGGCCCCTGGGAGTCTGAGAGAAATGATACATTCAATTTCCGGAGGAGAGGAAGATGCTGGATGCTTTTCTCTGCTAACCCTGCAGGTCTCTGCAGATAAGAGCATTCAGAACTGCGGTGCTGACAATCCTCCTTGAGCCAGCCTAAACTGTGGTGTCAAGATCACAAACAGAAAAGGGAGATGGGCTCAAAGCAGGCCGAACACAGGCAGCCTGGCTCTGACCACACATATAAGGAACTGCTAGAATGGCTGCAATGAGACGATTTTTAAAGGCTGCAGGAGGAGCTCCAGCAATTGCTCTCTGGTCTGGGCTGATATTTGTAACATCCATCTTACACATCACTAGAAAATCTTCAGTAGGAAAGTGTTCCTTTGCAAACAAGGAACATTCCCACAGCTACTCTTTTAAGGGAGGAAAAAAGCAGGTAGAAGGAAGGAGTGAATTTCAAGGCTACCTCCCTTGCCAATTTGGAATTGCCTTTTCCATTGCAAAATATAAACTATATATATTGGCTGTGCTGTTAAGAGTTGAAACCCAAATGAAACATACCAATTGGTCCAAATGCATTTAATGATTTTTTTCAGTTTGGAAGCATTATTGCTGTTTTCTTAGAACAGAGGCAAATACTGAATATGATGTTTCTTTTGAAACAGGTGCTCTGTTCCCCTCTTCATGTTGTTACACAGCTTTTCCAGCTCAAGGAATGCTGGTTCTCCATAAACAGCTCAGTGATATCTCCCCTGCTCCTCACATAAGCTGAGGGACACTGAAAGGACACAGTTGGCCAACACCAGAGAAGGACCAGCAGTGCTGCAGGGAGCCAAGCCTGGGCATTTCATGCCTTTGTGCCTTGCTCACCAGAGCCTGACTTCACATCCCACTTCCTTTTGGACTAACACCCACTGGGCTGATTGTGAAACTGGAATAAGGGCTCAGAGCAAGAGGGGATCCCCAGGCAAAGTGTCCAGCTGGGCTGGCAGAAGGAGCCTGCCACTGGCTGCCAGCACTGCAGCAGCTCCAAGGGGAGGTGGAGAACTCTGCCTCAGCACAGGCTTTCCAGTAACTTCCTGAAGCACTGAAAAAGTTTTCACTCCCAGAATTAAAACTTTGAGAAATAAAAGTGGGTCTGATTCTCTCTCAGGAGATAAATGAAGGGTAAGTCCGTTAAAGATACCGGGGTGAGATTGGTGTACAGCAGACAGAATTCAGGAAAGATATCGATATCTCCAAAATCCTCTGAATATTTTTTCAGACATAAACCAGGTATCTTTCCTGATCATAAATGCTTTATTTCCAAATGGAATTTCAATAAAATAAGCACAGTTAGACTAGCAGTTATTATAAAGCCATAATGCAGTAGCACTGAAGTTTAGTCATGAAAGGTATTAAAAGAGCAGCCTGGTTAAAGCAAGAAAATTGCTTTCTGACCTACCGAGTTTTAGGAGTAGGTGCTAGTGGTCCCTCCACCAAGGAGTTCAGCCTGTAGTAATCCAAGAATGTCCTGGCCACATTTCTTCCAAGCTTCATATCTGTGAGTTTTTAATTAAGGAGCATTTTTTAATCATTAAAAGTAATAATAATAATAATAAGAGCAGGGTCTAAAGGTAAGTTATTGCTATTTAATGCAAGAGCAAGTTTTACATCAACCATCCCACAGAGCTCAGGCTTCAGGCAAAAATGACTTACACAGGCAGATAAGCTGGGGGTCATTTTGTTTGCTTCTTGTTTTCACAGGCAGATGCTGCATGAAAACACAGACAGGAGGAAACAATCTCCCTTTCCCCCCACGCCTGGCTGCAGATCCCTGTGGTTCTCATGAAATAATACACTAGACAAAAGGGGCCCTCCAATTTCCACATTCAGGGAAAATAATTATCTTAAAATGCTTGGATACAGGCAGTATTTCTGTTTCCAGGATACAAGGTCAGCTGTACCATGGTGTGAACCTGCCATGGACCAGTGTACTGAAGGTTGGGATTAATGCTGCAGCCCTCCACACCTTTAGCTCTGACCCCCGAGTGTCGTGGGAGAATTCACTGTTCTTTCCCTGTGTTGTATTCAGGACCTGAAATGGTGATTTTAGCACTGACCTGGAAGGACAGTAGGTTACCTTAACAAGTTCAGCAGTAACTCTGGTGTGTCTTCTCACTAGCTATGATTTCTCCTTCAGCTGACCCCTAAACCCAGCATTAGGCAGGTGCTGCACATCAAAGCTGCCATGGAGACCTCAGGGGCACAGGAACCAGACCTTCCTGAAGACTCAGCTGCTTACAAAGAAGTTGAATCACCTGTGGATTGCATTGAAAAACAATATCCAAACAGCAAGTCCATGGGGTGAATCAGCTGCTCATGTGAAAAGTCAGCATTAAGTCTGCCTGTTACAGAGCAGCATCTCCTTATCCTCTACAGGGTGATGTCCAGCTAGGAGATATCCAGTGGACTTCATTATCCACAGCTGTGCTGTGGGGGCTGAAGACTCCTTTATTTGCCTATTTTGAGCTGATGCCTGCCAAGGCTGCAATAACCACATGGTGCTCCAGGGCACTGCCCCAGAGGGTCGTGGTGAGGAACATTTCAGCAGGGCTGCAGCAGCAGCTGAGGTGGGTACAGAACCTGGGGAGTCTGAAGAAATCTCTGCATCCAACACCCAGCAGTCCAGGAAGAGAAACCATTGCTGGGTTGTTTTGTGTGCATGTTCTGCTTTATCAGTAGTTATCTGCTGATGTTTCCATTAGAGGAAAATTCCAGAAGTGCAGCATCCCAGGGGCTTCCAGCAGTGCCGTTGAAGACGCTGGCTTCTAAATGAAGCTTTTATTACCCGCCCACTTACATTAGGCACATCAAAAGAAGTGGGCATGAGACATCAGGTTCACACATCACTGTGAGGTCTCTTTATCATTTATTTATTTCTTTATAAGGAAGGTCAAACCGACGTGACAGTCTGTACTTCTGCAAAAATCCAGCCACCAGCTCTGCTAGTGCTGCAGTCAGGTCTAGTGGCTGAGGATAACTCCTGACACTGCTTTTTCTCTCCAATGATCTTGTCCTGCTTTTCCAGCTCCCACCACTGTGCCTGGGGATGGTTCCATGGATCTGTCCCTCCTGAGGGTCTACCCTGACAAGCTCCTAATACCTCATGTGCTGCAGGCACCTCTGTTCTCCTGGCCAGCAGCAGGGCAGAGCTGGAGTAGCTGCTGCTCCTGGCTGTTGTCTGCATGGACAGGGAGAGGCAGCTCTGTGGGTCAGCACCAGCTCTGTGGATCAGCACCAGCTGTTCCTCAGCTGTGGCAGTGCCCACTGAGCTCCCCTCGCAGCCTACCAGCACTGCTGGGTGATACCAGCCCTGCGTGTGGGGAGGCTCAGAAATTTGGAGACAGCCTGAAGTTGAGCAATTCGAGGGAGGGCAGTGTTGCTCTGAAAGTGTTTTGTGATTGTTTCTGGAATTTGGGGATGGCTAGGGGTAGTCTGGTTGCTGCGGATGCGGACTCAAAGCGGTGGTGAAGGTTAAGAGTTCAGAGTAGTCTGAGGAAGCGAGGAAGAAGGGGAGAGGGCTGTCAGACGCTTAAGGGATTGAGAAGACTAACATGGCTTGATCTTGTAGTTTCTTTCATTTACTCATCACTTTAAAGACATGAAGTGGTAATTGGATTCAGTAAAGTCTCAGGACATTTTGTCAGTGGCAATCTCAGAAAGCTCCTCTGCCAGAAGTGGCCCTGCTGCCCTTTTCTTTGTCTCTCTGCATTGCTTTTGTTTGCACGGTGGGAAGCACCTGACCTGCTGTCTTGGGGGAGGAAGCCTCTGGATGGCTGTGGGTGCAGCCCAGGAAGTGGCTCCACAAACTCCTGCCTTACAACTCTGCCTGAACCCCAACCTGCAGGAATCCAGTTCCACTGCTGAGCTCAGGTCTTAGGAACAGCTTTCTGAAGCTAAGGACAGCTAACCACTGGAATAGCCTTAGCACGTTGGGAAATCTCCAGACCAGAGGTCTTCAAGAACGGGCTAAACCCACAGCAGACATGAATGGTTTAGGTGTAACTGATGCTGTATGAATTTTGGGTAAGGAAACATAAAAGGGCCTCTCAGGCCACTTCACCACATTTTCCTGCAGTTCTGAACATATTTTGCAACCCGCATAGAGACCTGTTTGCTAAGAGTCCCAAGAAAGGTAAGGGCTTTTTGCAGAGCACGGACACAGATGGGTACAGATGGGTACGTGTTCCTCACAGGAGAGCGTGAAGAAACTGGAAATGCAGTGCCACGTGCATCCACCGAAATGGGAATAACTTGCAGTCAGCAATGATGAAAAGAGACTCAAACCAGCATGGGATAAAAAATGTGCATGTTCTAATACTAGTCTCTCCAGCCATCCTGCCCCCTCTGCTCTGCCTGTCACTTCTGCAAGGGATGAGTGGTTTCTATCATGGAAATCAGGCACCTGATACATAAAACCAGGAGCAGCAGCATCGCTCTCTCCCTGTGACTGTCCAGCCTGGGCAAGAGCTGGCGTGACTCCCTCAGCAAGCGCTGGCAGCACGTGTGTGCAGAACCAGTAGAGGAAAACAAATTAAAGCAATAACATTTGCATTTATCTCTGGTGCACGGAAGGCTCAAACTCCACTTTGGCTTACAGTGTATCCTGAGCCTGCAAATAACAGCTACTGCATCCCAAACCCACTTCTGCTGGGTGGTTTGATCAGTCGGTTGGTTTTTAACCAGCTTCCTTTCTGCAATCACACGTGCTGTGTGCCCACAGGAACTCCCTTCTTAGCCTGAACTGCACTTGACAGAAGGCCATTTCCCAGCTATTCCCATCATGGGAGCTCAGCTCATACAAGACAGTCAAAATGTATTTGGGAGAGTCATGCTGGAAACAGCTGGGTGTGTCTTCACCTTCACTAGCATCTGCAGCTCTCTCTCATCTCTCTTTCTCCTCCATGCTTCATATTTCTACCTGGAAGTGGAAACAAGTGTCCCTCTTGCTAACCCCCTTCTCACAGCATTCACTCTGTGAATGGCATCAGCAGATTTGGGGAGATTTCAGGACAGTCTGTTTATGCACAACTCTGCCAAATTTCACAGATGTTAGGAGGTTCAAGAATCGTGCTGGGCGCTCTGCAAAATCCCACATGTTTATGATCCCTACCATGCCCCACAGCCCAAAGCTTCCAGGCCTGGTAAGAAAGGAGGACAGAGGAGTGGGGACTCTCACAAGCCATTACTAGTTTTCAGCTGACACGATTCATTGAGCCTTTTGTGAATAGTCTGCTTAAGCTCAAGCCTGTGGAAGCGCAGACAGAGCCTTGTTCTGTCTGTGCATGGAGGCAATAAAAATCTCAATTTGGAAACCAGTTAGCAGTACAAGTCATTAGGGGAGGTACTAAATGTTGCTGCTTTAATAGCTCACTGATCCTTTAATAATGTCACTGCTGCAGAGCATGGTGGCACCATTCGCTCGCTTTTGTTTTGCTTTTTAAAATTCAGGGTCATTCCACTTTCAAGTGAGTGGATTATCTCTCTTTCCTCCTTCTGCCAGACACTGCAAACTGCTTTAAATAATTAGAAAAAAGGATGGCTCCTTCAAATTCACCATCTCATTTTCATAAGGTCCAGTGTCATTGCTTTGGAACAGGAAGAGAAACCGTGATGGTGGTAAGGATTTGACAAGGGCAAAACAGTTAGCAGCCCCCACTCATCTTTGATAAGTCCTGTGGGGTCTCTGCCAAGCAGATTGGATCTCTGGTTTTATGTCTCATCTAGAGGACGGCACCTCCATCAATTTGAAACACTGCACTGGGTTATTAGCTTATGGAATTCATCCAAGTTTAGTCCTAAGTAGGATTTGAAATGTGACCATTCAGTCCAGAGGCACCACTGACCAGACCCACGCAAGTCTTTTGTTTCAGACAAACAGCTTTAAGTTATCCTAAAGACAGACAGTGAGGAAGAAAAAAAAAATAAAGGAAACAGAGAAAGAGGGTAAGGAAAATGAGAACAAAGAGAAAAATGAATCCTTTTAATAGCTCAAATTAAAAACCAGAAGAAGCTCTTTGTTTGACACAACTGAATTTTACAGCAAATCTCAGTCCACCACAACAACGATCCTGTTATTTATGAAAAGAGGATTATTTTGTTTGGGAGAGTCCCAGATGACTGTGGTCAGCGAGCATACTGTCAGCTTCATACAATCTCAGGAGAAATATGGATGAGGTTTTCTCATCTGTTTATAACAGCTTCCATCAATGGATCAAACCCCTTCCTGACTCAAACAAGAGCTCTAATGGAAAATGGCATTAGAGGGCTTTAAACCACCATGTTATATCATGCCAAGCCTGATCAGAGCTAGTCCTGTATTTTAACAGAGCTGTTTTCACCAGTTACTTACTTGTTTTGTTTCACAGTGCTGACACTGCTCTCTAATAAACAGATGCTGCCCCAATCTCATCTCATGGGAGGCCCACTCCAAGCAAAGTGTGACTGGGGCAAAATAGAGACTTGGTGGTGAAGGAGGGTGGGGAGAGGGGCTATTCCAAGGCTTTTCACCAGCATTTAACATGGTGCAAGTTGGGGTGCTGATGATGCATCCTTCCCTGGGACTCACTCCAGGAGAAAAATGTTCCCAATGCCTAGCCCAGCTGGTTGCATATTTCAAAACCTTTGTCAAAGGAGGAAGCTTCTAAAATGGGGGTATGGGGAGGAGACTGGGCTTTCCATAGCTCCAGTGTAAGAACCAGGCTCAATGTGGGAATTACTGGGGACACCCTCTCATGGTACTCAGCAGGTCAAACTCGAGAAACACAGCCAGACCATCCAGCCTTAAAATCTATAAATGCCCTGAGCTGCCAGCCTGGAAATAGCGAAGGGACTTTCCCCAAGGAGAGCATTTTCCTTCCCAACAGCCCCAGCTCCTGATTCCAGATGGGACAGACGCTTTTGGAAGCAAAAGGTAACAGCAATGACGAGCCTTCATTTTTATTCCTCATGTGTGTTATCAGGGAAGGAACCAGGCAGAAAGATCCCTGACCGACTATTTCAGGCTTTCAGGCCCTTTTCCTGAAATGCTTGATTGTGGTGGAAGAAATTACGAAGATGGGAGTTGTGTGCTCTTCTCCCTGAGTAATCAGAGGCCTGTAATTTTCTCTCCTGTTCTGAAAGAGGAGATTGGAGGTATCTTGGAGAGCACTGTTTTATCTATGCCGGAGGGACTGTGCTCAAGGACCACGCTGTGTTTCCCATGAACTCATTTCAATATCAGCCATCGCTTTTGTCCTCGTGAGCTGAACTGAAACAGGCAGATCCCACCTGACACCCAGACATGGGGAACAGACAAGAAGGTGGAGGTGCTGCACAGGAGCCAGTGGCTGGACAGAGCCAAGGGCTCCTGGCCCTGGTGGGGTGCTGCATCGAGGGGCAGCAGAGGCTGGAGGGGAGCAGAGTGTGGGGGAACACCAGGGTGCCCCAATTCTGCAACTTGTGAGACTGGGCACCTGTGAAGGAGGTGCCCAACTGAACCCATTTTGCTGCTGATGGAAACCTGCCTGTGACACTGCAGAGTGGCTGCCACACGTGTGGCCATGAGAAGGGAGCACCTGACTCAACACAAGACTCGAGACTCACAGACAGGTACAGGAAATTCAGTGTGCCCTGAACAAGCACAGAAACAGTGAGGGATGAGATGTCTCAGACACCACCAAAGTAACACTGGGAACACCACAGGACCACAGCCCATTTTACCTCTGAGTCCACGTGCCTTTCCCAGAGCTATGAGCATGATTTTACAGGGACACCTCTGACTGCTGCTCCATTATCCTCATGCCATCTTCACATCGCTCCATGCAAGTGACATTTTGTCCATCTTACGGTCCCTCTACACCAGCAGAGATGTAAATGGGCCTTCCTGTAAATGGTAATCTGGCCTAAGCTATAAAATGACCAAAGAAAATGGTTTATTAAATATCTTAGCGTTGCTGACTCCTGATGAGGTTTTCTGAGGGACAGAGGTCAGAGCCAAGCTCACAGCTGAAAAAGAAAAAAACCCTGAAAGAATGAATTTCAGCATCAGTACATTTTAATTCATTAAAATATTGCATCAGCATTGCTTCTTAAATTGGTATACTGTTAAAATTATGCAATTTAAAACCTGATTGTAACAGCTTCTATCAAACTGTCCCAAAATTAATTTGGGCCTGAATTTACTGGTCTCACATTAATGTCTGATGGATCTTTAATAAGAGTAGCAGGAAAACATAGAATGAGTCTCTTTTGTGATTTTAACGTTTCTGATCTTTGCTATTGTTTAATTCTGGTTACTTGCCAGCTCTGGGAAGGAGCCCTTGTGGATTAGCTGACCTCAGCTCTTTACACAGTCAATGAAAATTACAGAGCTGATTCTCTCTGATGTACTGAGAAGGGATGAAGACAGGGGAAGAAATTTCCAAGTGAAAATACAGCATTCACAACCTTCTTCTATCGCTGATGAATGTTCTCAAATGCACGGGGGAAAAACAGCATGAAAAACAAAGCCTTAACAGTTGTTTTCAACTTGGTTGGAAATGCAAGAACAGTACAATACTTTCCAATTGTAATCAAACACCCCCTCAAAACACACTGGAAAATCATAAGCTGAACTCTTTGGGGATCCTCTCAGTCCCTCAGGTCTCAGCTCAGAAACATGATGATCCCTGTTGCTCCAGCTCTGGAAGTTCCCATTAGACATTCCACCCACTGCTTTGGGCATAACATTTACTACCACCCAAACAAAATCAGTTTCAAGATAAATGGTAGAAAGAGTGTTTCGACACACCAAGGTGTGGATAAACCATTTCTCATCTCTAAATTGCTGGAAGCTCATGAGTTGTATAAATCACAACCAGGCATCAGTAATCTGTTGTGTGCTGTATTTCCCCTCTTCAGCTGCAGCTTCCATTGTTGGACAGGGCATAGTCAATAGCTTTGACAAGAGCAATCCTAAAAAGAAGAAATTAAGAAATGAGATTGACTAAGAAATATGAGGAACTAAGAGTGTTCCCTTGTGATGGAAGCCTGCGTGTAGCTGGGTTTAAAGTTTTGAGTAAAGATAAAGAGAACTGAAGAATGCTGCCAGTGATTGCAGCATTCACTGGGATTTTAGGGAACCTTCCTTCCCTGGCTGGGATACCACAGCTTCTGCTGTGTCCAAGTGGAACTATTTGCACTTGGGGGCATGGACATCTGCTCTCCAGTGTCTGAGCAGATGTAGATGACCTCCTGAAAGCTACCTGAGGTCACCCCGCTGAGAAAGGACTCAGTCCAGTGGCTCTTAGATGGTCTAAGTCAAGATGCCTCTTAAGAACTTAAGACACATTGGATTTTTATCCTCCTTTTTATCCTCCTTTCATTCAGTCTTTGTTAAGTCAAAACAAGGCACTATCTGCATTTGTAGTGGGTCAAATGCAGGGAAGGGACCACTTGTCCTCAGGAATTGGCTTAGCTCCTCTCTCAGTCTGTCCTGTGAGGAAAAAGGACCATGGCCTCAGAGTCTGTGCCTTTAAAAACACTTGCAGTCTCCAAGTAATAGTCATGCTTCAGTGTGTTCAGCATTTCAGCTGAGCTCAGTACAAAGTGCAGTGATTTAAAGCTGGGAGATCAGGCGGGATTCAGCAAATTCAGAATTATTTATTTCTTTAGAGCAGAAAGTCTGGCTACAGATTATTTACTGCAAATGGGTCTGTTAGGGGGAGGGGAAGAAGGCAAGAGGGTAGAGAAGGGGTGAATTGATTGATTGAAATTTTTTCAATTAAAACAAGCAGTTTTTAAAAACGATTTAATGTTTTATTGAAAACTGTGAAATAATTCAAGAGTCTGGAGCTCTGCTAAGTGCATATCATAGAGATGAGGATGGGGGGACAAGAAACGAAAATTTTATTCTGTGGGAGAAGGGAAGGAAGCAGAAAAAAAAAAAGGGGGGGGAAGAAAGAATATAATTATCTTTGTTTCTTTGTCTACGTTAATGTATTTCTCTGCCNAGATTGCAAGAAAGCAAAAAAAAAAAGAGGGGGGGGAAGAAAAAATATAATTATCTTTGTTTCTTTGTCTACGTTAATGTATTTCTCTGCCTGAGTTATCTCCAGTATCTGCAAGTATTGATTCAGAATAAGGCACTGTTGGGCAGGCTGCAGGCAGCCCAGAGCTCTGCTGGGAGTGTTTCCAGGGCTGCCAGAGCACAAAGCAGATCCAGGGATTGGCTCTGCAATGGGAACTATGCCTGGCCAAAGCAGAGACAGGGCTCCTGCCCCCTCTGCAAGGACCAGGCTGGCCTGGGCTGGCAGAGAGGCTCCAGAGCAAGGGATGGGGCAATGCTGAAGGGCTCTTTGGGTGTTTTGCTTTGGAGTGAGTGGCATTAAAGTGTGAGAGGACACCAGAGCTAAATGAAGCAATGTTTGAAGGAAGGGGCATCAGGCCATGAATGCCAAGATCTCATTTCTGCCTTCACTGCTCCCTCAGACTGAAGAGCCCATCCCACACTTTGGTTATCTGCACTAGGGGGGCTTCCTCCCCAAAGCAGGGACACACATGAGCTGGGCCAGAGCTCTCCCCACATCAGCTGGACACACCTCACCATAGGTGGTCACTCCAGAGAGGTGGTGCTGGAAGGTAAGAAGAGGATTAGAGCTATTACTGGTAGGTAGAGAAACGAATGATATTTTTGTCTTTGTAGGGAAGAAGTAAAATATTACTATAATCTCCACCACTCCTACATTAATTGCCTCCTTGCGAATATAATTCCCATTCCCAGATAAATTTAGCTTTTTCTAAACCCTTTGATTTTCCCTTTGTGTTTTACATTCAAGCTGGAATGCAGTGATAAGACACTATGCGCATATATATATATATATATATTTAATCTACACACACACAAATATAGTT
>VXAX01004703.1:1220687-1245094 GCA_013399835.1 Leptocoma aspasia
ATATAGTCCCTACCACAAATAACACTCCTCTGACTGCTGTCACAAAGCTCTTGATAAAACAGCTTCTCACTCAAGCTGGGTTGTTTTCCTACATCATGTCCCCTGGGGAAGGGCTGCTGGCAGCAGCAGGGCTGTGACCACAGAAGGATGCTGGAAAGGTCTGCAGCTCTCATCTTCTCTACTGCCTGTCCCTTCCCCATGTTTCTCTGATGGGAATAAGCCATTGCCAAACTTCAGAGCCACCATCTCCTGTCATTGTCACAACAACCAGCTTTCCTGGGAGAGCTGGCAGATAGGCAACACAGTCTTGCTGTCAGCGTAGGAGGGGCCCTTGAATTTTAAAAGGGGCATCTCAGAGGGAGTTCTTGTGAGGGAATTGAGCATTGACTAGTGGGTCTGCTTTATAGCCACTGCCATCCTTGGTGAAAAGGAGCTTCATAGCAACATGCTTGTGCCTGTAACTTAATCAGCAGCTTCTGGTTCAATTATTTTATGTGACTCTTCTCCTATTAAACCTATCCCATTTTGCTATTGGCACAGTCTCACTCTCTGCTTGTGTTGCCTATCTCTATTTCCGTATTACTAACAAGAAATAATTCTCTTTGCCTCTATTCACAAGTTCCAGTATCATCCTGGAGGAGTCTCACAGATCCCACAGCAGCACCAACCTCTGAGAGACCTGGAGAGAGCTCCTCCCCCTCAGAGCCACACCTGGCTCAGGTGTTCTCATGGAATCACTGGGGAATGTTCACCCATGGATGCCAAAGGATGCTTGCTGCAGCTGTGGCCCTGATGCAGAGGGCTGGGACTGTCCCTTCGGTGAGCAGCACCTCTGGCCACTGCAGAGCTGCATGGACAAGCTCCCAGCTGCATCCCAGGCTCTTGTGGGAAGCAGCATTTGCCTTTGCTCCTGAAGTTGGTTTAATTTCAGCTTCATTGTCTGGATACTTCAAGGGCTTAAAAAAAGGCTGATCAGTAGTACAGAAAGTCCAGGGAAGAAAAGTTGAAAATATTTCTGGACTCTGGGCCACGGAATAGTGATAGAGAATGTGCAAATAAGTCAAGGCTGCTGTAGAACAGGATACATTTTTCAGCATCTGCTGGTGATGGGACAAGAAGCAATAGCCTTAATTTACAACAAAACAGATTAAGATTAGAGTTTGGGGGAAGCTTTCCAGTGATAAGACTAGTGAAGCACTAGAAAAATATCTCCTGGAGATGCAGTGGCATTTCCATCTTAAGACAGAATTAGGGAAAACAGCTGTGAGGCCAGGGGAAAGGAGAGCTGAACCTTTTTGAGGATGGAGGGGCCAGCAAAGGGTTGCCCTATAACTCAGTTCCTTAGGCTCAGATCTTGCTGTATAGTAGCACTCTCCACCAGGTTTTTTCTCAGTCCTTAGTAAGGCAATTATGACAAGCCTCTGCTACTTTTGCATTTCCAGGAAGAAGAGTAAGAGGCACAAAATCACTGCTTTGTAGCCCACAAGCCCCAAAAGACCACTTTAACCAGCTCACCGTTCACCACTCTGCCCTGAGATTGAAAACTCAGCTCCTCTTCAAGGGCACCACTGTCTTTCATCTGGACGGAATCACGAGTACCCTGTCCCACATTCATCTGCTCTTAACTTCTGAATTCAAACCCTGTTCTTCTTTAAAAGCCTCTCTGCCTTTTGCTGCTAATTAAAACATTGGTTGCACTCTGGGCTTGCTTTTCCAAGAGGTCTGGACAGCATTGCAGGCAGTTCAGACAAACAAACAACCAGACAAACGGAATCCATTAGGAGCTGCCACTGCTGACTGTCGCCCTTTCACATACATCACAGTGAAAAGGTTAATGCTTCCCAAAAGGGGTGGGAGAGACGGGTAGAGGGGAAGGGCAGGAGGGATCCAATCCTGCGAAGAGCAGATGTCAGAGCTGCTCAATACCTCACAGAATGGGCTCCCCCGCGAGCAAGGCAATTGCCCATCTCTTGGCAAAGCTTCCCTTTGAGGGATCTATAATTTATTAGGGAAGGTGGAGTGCTGAATAAATTGTGCATAGAGATGAAGCAGCGATGATCACTAACTCAAATCCCTGGGAGCTTGGCATTTCCAATCTTTAGCTCCCATTTGTGTCCCCCCTAGTCCCTCCGAAGTGAGCGAGCCAAAGAGCTGAATATCGACAAAACGTAATGAGCTCATTGAGATCTAAGCGCTGCAATTAGCAGGGTGGAATGGAGCAGAGGGGCTGGGAGGCAGACTGTAATTATTTATAATGTTGATAATCACTTACATGTAGTTAAAAATATAAATACATCCCAATGCTTGATGGCATTAACTACCCTTCAATTAGCTCCGTGCCCACTGAGTAAGTGATACCCAGGTACTCGCAGGAGAAAGCTGAAGGTCTCTGTCTTGTGGCTGTGCTCACAAAATGTTGGTGGGTGGGTGGAAGAAAAGTATGTAAAGAAGGTACCTTTGTGATAGCTCACACCACTACCTATTGCTAACGGAGCTGTGAAGGAGACAGCTCAGACAAGTGGCTCCTGCTCTCATGGTGGTAGATCACCCTCTGCCATCTTCTTTCCTAAATTTCATGGTATCTCCACAGGTTCTCATCCACATGACCAGAATTTGGTTAAATCAAAGGATGCCAGTTCAGAGAGCCCACAGTGGAGGTGAGGAGCCCTTTGCTGTGTGACAGGCTGGTATCTGTGCTGCAGTCACAGAATTACCCATGGTGTGTTACAAGGCCGCTTGAACTATCATGAGAAGCACTCAAACTCCAGCCCCACGTGTCCCTGCACAGCTCACCTCATGCTGTTTCTCCTGTGCCTAAATCAGCTTCTTTAAAAATAGCTTAAGTCTCTCTGTGCTGCAGATAATTCCCTGGTCTTGAAGATTTTGAGTAAGAGTAATTTTTTCAACAGAGTTATCCAGTCCAATCTGGATGATTCCAGAAATGGACAATCAAAACCTTTCCTTTCTAGTAATATCCCATCTCTTTGTGGATAGCAAATCCAAATGTCTCTGTTACAAAAATATAAGGGATATTATGAAAGAGTTGGTCCAAATACAGTCCTGTTTTACCAGCAAGAGGGAAGGGAGAACAACCAGTGGAAAGCACCAAGTCTGAGTTGTAGGCATGCTCTCAGGAAAGATTCCATACCTGAGAACACCTTCACCTGACAGTAAGCAGAAATGACCTTTATCATCCTCATGGTGCACTCCATTGGCATAAATGTTTTAATGGAAAACCAGGTAAGAGTAAAACCACAAGAAAGGGGGGAAATTGCTGTACATCAAAAGGAAATACATTTTGGTGTGGGAGATCTGCCTGTACCATTGATTTCCTTCCAGGTGAAAGGAGCATTTAACACACTGAGGACTTAAACTTGGATGTTTTTCAGTGCAAATGTACAGAAAGGACACCAGTGGAGGAATGATCACCAGAGTTTAGTGAGGGAGCTTAATGGAAACATGGAAAATGTGGAAAGAAAGGAAGAAAAAGAGAAAGAAAGAAAAAGAGAGAAAGAGAGAGAGAGAGAAAGAGAGAGAGAAAGAGAGANAGCGGAACAGAATCAGGCTGTGTTGCAGTTGAAGAAGCTCTGAGAAAATACAGGCAGTGTTCAGTGAAACTGAAAGGGAAAAGAGCAAAACCAGAGTAAATGGAAATTGTTCAAAGATAATTGAATGTATGTCCAAGCACTGGCGTGTGCCAGCCAGCAATAAATACACTGCCTGTGAAAACAAGCTGGAAGGACACAGGGAGGAACTTCTTAAAGCAAACAAGGGGAGCAAGGAGCATCTGCAAGTGGGGTGCAGGGCTGTAGGGACCAGGAATAGGGGCTGGGAAGGAACTGGTGAGGCTGGAAATGAGGCAGAACTACGTGTCTTGAACTGCATTCAAATAGGACCCCCAGGTCTACCCTGAGCATGCTGGAAATCTGAAGGAAAGGCAGCTGGATCATGCTGCAAGGGCAGTGGCAGTGGCTGGAGGAGTTGGTATTTTTGGGACTGTGTTCTGGTTGAATAACCAACCATTCATTTAGTAAGATGGTGCAAGAAATCAGTCCTTGCTCTGTACATGGCTTTGCAGGGACTTAAGCAGCTAAAAGAGAAATATACCTCAGCTATTCTAGCACACAAAGAGCAGAGAAAGCACAAAAAGGACAGGGAGTTTCTGGCCTGTCTAGAAAAAAATCTACAGAGAGCAGGAATAAAAGATTCTTTCACAAGAAATACCAAGCCAGCTCAGACCAAGCCTGACCTATTCCAACAGCCTGCCTTTGTCACCAGCCAGTGTCCAGAGGAAGAATTATAAGATTTACACCAAAGGATGAGCCTCTTCTCCCTGTATGAGGAGCAGTGTTGCTCCTGAAGCAGGGAGCTGTCCCTGCTCTGAACAGGTAACTTAAACTGCCCCAAATTCCTTGGGCACAGAACAGGACAAACATGGCTCAGCCCTTTCCAGAACCAATTTCCCTTCCCTGTTGCCTGGAAAGCCTACCAAGACCTTGGGGAACACCACACAGGCACAATTTCCAGTCCTGAGACAGGACTCAACGTTTGGTGCAGCACATCCTTTAAAGTGGTGTCTCCAAGGCAAAAGTTAATGTAGAACTCATGAGGTGTAAAAAGCTGGTCACCACAACAAATAAAACAATACCTGCCAATAGCAGAAACCTTTCAAAGGCTGCTGGGCTCCTCCATCTGACATAGATTAAAACCAAAGTGCAAAAGGGGATGTGATGTTTGTGACCCCATCGAGGAAATGCAGCAGCACAAACAGGAAAAGGAGCCATGGCCTCACTTGGTCCATAAGAACATTCCTGTCCTTGATCAAACTGATGCTTGCACAAGAGGAGACAGTGCAGACACACTGTCTGGTGAGAAGGCCAGGGACTAGCATCAAAAACATTTCCACAAAGATTTTCTAGGAGAAAATCCCTTTGCCCCAGCTACATTTGTATTTGCCTTCCTCACAGTTCTCAGGAAATAAGTGCAGTGCTGGCTCAGCTCTCACAACCATGGAGTGATGCCTGACTCAGGTTCAGCAAATGCAGGCACAAGGAAACAAACCAAGGGAGAGGAGAGCCCACTGGAAGCAGACACCCTGTCAAAGCATGGCTCTCATGAAGAACAGCCAGCAATTGAGCAGCCACCCAAGAACTGCTTGGCAAAGTAATTTTGAGCTGATGTAGCTGAGAAAATGTGGGTCTGTTTGCAGATCATTTGTCAGAGTATGCCAGACTGCTTAGAAGAAACACTTGAGCTGACTGCAGTTCTGGTTTTTTTTTTGTTTGTTTGTTTGTTTTATTTTTAATATCAAAATGACTATAAGTGTTTTTTTGTTTTCCAAACCATGTGTTTCCAAAAAAGAGCATATGTTAGTATTAACTACTATTTAAAATATGGAGAGAAAATAAAAAGTAGGGCCTTTCCAGTGGAAACAACCTCAGCATTTCAATGATTTCAATGCTAAATATTGTCTCTTTTATGCAACCAGATAAACTATAATTAGTTCTGACTAAAGCATCTGCTTTAGCAACACCTGATCTACAAGCCAGAGAATCCAACAGAGAGACTTCTTCTTATTTCAGTGTACTTTGTAGAAGTTTCATGTTGGATTAACCAGTAAATTCAGTCAAAAATCCAGAGAACAAGGGTGAATTAATTCAGGCTCCCCAAAAAGGAACGAAGAGATTCTGGCAAGCAAATTCTGAATGTGCAAAGGTGTCTAGATCCACCACCCTTTCATTTCCCTGTGTCCCTTGCAGTAACCTGATGAACATTAGATGTATTTATGATAGAAGAAGCCAACTCAGCCAAGCCTACAGTGGCTCCAGAGCCTGCTATTCCTGTCCCAAGAGCCTGATTCCTTTATTGCAGTGTTTTTCATGGATGCTAAAATCCCCTTTATTCTCCTCTGAGCCGCTGTTGCCTTTGATTGTACAGAAGGGATTTCTAAATGCTTATTTACTACCATCCTCTTATAATTCCTGCATCTTGGAAGAAAGGGAGACCAGTTCATTTTGAAACAAGATGTTCATCTTTTCGACAGCTAGCATAGACCGGGGCATCAATAAATTAAGGGTTCTAGGAATTAATTGATTGGAACAAGGTTTGTTAACTAAATGGGAACTAATCTGCTAGCAGGCAAACTGGAGCTGGGCTACATTTGTCCTCCATGAGTTTGGGCTGTGAAAATGAAAATTTGATGATGAGAGCAGTAATACAAACAGGGATGCTGAGCGGAAAAGGGAAAAGGAGGTTTTTTTTCCCTAAAGGAAATGTACACAGGCTCTGCTAGATCTGAAATGATATCTCGCTCAACCTCTTTTCTTTGTGAAAATCACTACTTCTGAAACAGAAATTCTAGTGAAGGAAAGATCCTATTATCAGCAGCAGTCACATTTCACAGCAATGTGATTAACTGCTGGTCACATGCTCCCCTCGCTCACCACTTGTAGACAGCTCAATAATTTTAACGAGGAGAGGAGATGGTCTTTCCCTTTCTTCCTTCCTTTCTTCCATCCTTTCTTCCTTCCTCCCTTCCCCTCCCCCTTCCCTCTTTTTTCCTTCCCCTCCCTTCTCCTCCTTTAGGCTTCCCTTACAAGGCAGGCAGCTGAAGCTGACCCTTAAGGAAAACCCCACTGGGACCTGGATATCACTTATCAAGTCTAAATATGCTGTCCTGGTCCAGGTTGATGTGAAGCGCGGCAGCCACGTCTCAGAAATCTCCCCCTTTCAGAACAAAACCAGTCACCTTGGCTAGGAAATACACTACTTCCATCACAGTCACACTTCAATCACCAGCCTTTCCCTTGTCTCAGCTCCTGTCCTTGGTTCGGAGTATTTACAGCCCATCTGTCTGTCTCAAACACACTTCTCACTCAAGAGGGAAATTAATCTCTCCTTCGCTCCCCTCTCTGCTTTCTCTCTCCTTCTCCCTCCCCCCTTCCCCCAACACTTGCAATTTGCCATGAACAGCTTCCCTTTTCTCATCTAAAATTCTCGATGACTTTGAAAATTGACTGCACCCACACACCTGGGCACGGTGAGAGATAATTGATTGCATTTTTATTTCGTCTCTTCCCTAAACTGTTTTCCTTGCTAATGGCCAGTTCTCTGCAATTTTTTTTTTTTAAACTGACACTCAGTGTGAGGGACTGAGGGAAAGGAAGAAATAACCAGCTGCTGAATATTGTCTCTCCTGCCTCTCCAAGGAATTAAAAGCTCGATGAGTGATGAAGATCTTGCATGGAGACATATCAGCTCTCACAGGGTCCAGGTGAAAGAAGGCTTTGCAGGAGACCCTCTGGGGCTTTGCAAAGGGACGTGTCCTGTAGCACTGCTAAAAGCAAAGGTCACACAGGCTGCCCAACCAGTAACTAGGGGTACCTCCATGTTTTTCTGTTTCGCTCTTAAGGCTTAAGTTACTCACTGCTCCTGCACTTTCTTCCCAAACAGAGCAGGCTCCCTCTTTTAAAAACAGGGAAATCGAGGCACGGTGCAGAAGGGTGACTTCCATGAAATCTTGTGAGATGGGAGGCATTACAACTGCCACAGCACAGAACTGGGAGAGAGAACACCCTGCTTTTGTGCCCAGACTGTCCAGCTTGGTATCAAGTGAGGATAGAGGAACCAAATTTTTTATATATGGGAATTGACCTTGGCTCCTAAAGCCAAAGAAAGGCTCTTAAAAAGTCAGACATGTTTTTCAGGCAGAATATTGGCTGTGATGTCTCTGACTCAGTTTCCCCATGGTAATCGTGATAGGCCAGTTTGATTATGAATCTGCCTCTCATCATCAGGAATTGGTGGCAGCTCTATTAATTCTCTCAGGATGAAATGATATTACCAGAACATTTGCTCCCAGGAAAAAAAACCTGCTTCTCCTCCCATCCTCTAAGTCGTCTGCAAATCTTACTCCAGAGGGTGTAGTGGAGATTATGGAGACTGAAATTGGGATGGAGGCATAAAGGATGGATTTCATAGGTGGAATGAAATGGAATGGGTAAAACCAAGTCAATCAGCTGAACCTAGAAGGCTGGTTAGGTGAATTCTTTCTGCTTGTGACAACCTCCTTAATGCCTTGTTTCTTGGTAAGTAAAAACTGTTCTTTGTGCTCAGTGGTGGCTCTCACCACAGGAATGTGCTGAGGGAAAAGCACAAGTTTCTGAGGTGTGTTGGGTCAATCCATCTGCAGCTGGAGGCCCAGCAAGATCAATCTGGAGACAGATGGCAACTCAGGAGAAGCCACCTCTGAAAAGCATTTGACCCTCAAATCCTGACAGACAGATTCTGTGTGTCCAAGTTGCCTGGAGAAACTGAACACACTCCTGGGCAAAATCACTTTTATATCTTACAAAACAAGTAATAAATGGGAAAAGAAAAGGCCACAGTCCACAGTTTGAGGAAGATTATGAGCATTTCTTTTTGACAGTCTGGTTTAGCTGTGCAAGGAAAAGAGATGGGGCTCCTGATGAGAAGGAAGAAAAAGGTCTGGATTCAATCTCCAGTAGGCACAAGCCTCTGGTCTCCATTGTATCCAACAAGAGCCTAGCACTAAAATCAGCCTTCAGCTTAATTCTATACCTGGGCACTCAGGATTGAGAATAAAACTGAGAGAATTTGCAGTCATATAAGATTTCTGCAGTGCATGATGACAGAAATCCTGTAAAGTATCTTGATTTTGCCAGATCACTTGCCAAAACCTAAAGATATTTTGGCACTATGCAGTTTAAAACATACCCTGTGCTTTAGTTCAAGTCTGTACAGCAAAACTTGATCCAAAAGAAACTTCTCCATCCACGGCTGTAACCTCTCCAACAAACTGCGGGTCTGCACTTAGCTGGGCTAAGCCAATTTACCTCAAGTCTCATAAAGCCAAAGCTACTCTAACATTTTGCTAATCTGTAAGAGACAGGAACATCCTTCACTTCTAACCTTTCCAGCAAGATCAGCTGATTAGATACATCAAATACTGGTGTCAGAGATGAGCCAGAGCAGCAGCAGTGGGAAATAAGATTTAGCCCCCACCTTCATTTAATTTTTATGATCAAAATGTTTCAAAACCCAGTTATGTCCAAGGGTATCCTCAGGTTGGATGAAGGTGTCAGGAAGATACTGGACCCTTCTTTTCTCTTAGTCCATTGCAAAAGACAGAAAGAACAGCCTGGTGCTTCCAGGAATGCAGGGCAGGTTTCCAGGGAGAGATTCCTGGGGGTGCATTTCTGAAGGATTTCGAGGCAAAGCTTATCCAACAACAGCACTTAGAAGAGAGTGGATGATATTGTTAGGGAGAATATAGGTTTGTTTGAAATATTCATCCTCTCCACACAAAACTGTTTCCTCTTTTGTCTATTTCAGTGAGCACATAGTTCCTCTCTACTTTTATACTCTGAGATGTTTACATAACCTTTATTCAAGGACCACAGATTTAAGCATAAACATGTTTTATCCTTTCCTTTCACCTCATCCATGGATTTCTGTAAGTGCAAGAATGGTGCTCCCCAAGGCAGGCCCCCCTCTCACCAGTGTGCAGTGACCTCAGGGCTCAACCTTTGGCTTTGCCAAATGTGTGCAAACACAACATTTGTACAGGGCTGCCATCCAATTCTGTTTTAACATTCCCTTTAGAAGTCAGACCTTCTTGTTATTTACTGCCAGTCTTCACACCAAAGCAACAATACCCATTCCTGGTGTGCTGACCTGTCATGACCTGCCCAGCCTTCTTGGCTATTCCCCAGCATTACCAAAAACCATTTCCAGGGCTGCTGGATGTCAACAAGAGTTAACTTCTGCTGCCCCTACACAGCTCTATCCTCACAGGTGCCTGAAGGCCAACAATGGGCAGTTTCTCCATTTGCCAACTGGAAATCAGCCTCCTTTTTTCCTGAGCACTCCATTAACAGAAACTCACAAGCAAAAGGATGAGGGAATCCAAGTCCCAGCCCGGTGGGAAGCTTTCCTCTGTGTCCAGCAGGCCCTGGATCAGGCTTCTGCCCTGGCAATAATTACTTGAAAAGAAAGAGCTGTTGTAATCTTTGGAGCTAGCACAGGGCAGAGGATCATCCACAAGTGTTAACCCTGCCCTGGTCTGTCAGCACCTCAGCTCCTTCCTTGCCTTACAGCATCATTTTTGGGATCAGCCATCTCCAACTCAATGACTGGGTATGACTGGGTATGCACTCCTGTGGGATAGAAAAATCTTAAATTTGAAACCCAGAGGGTGAAATCTCCAATGGGCCACATGGCTCTGACTCTCTAAACAAGGGTTTGCATCTCTGTGGCCAGGCTGGGCTTTCTTTTATATTCACAAATACATCTCAAACAACAGGGGAAATGTAACAAACCAACCATTTAATTAGCAGGTACTGCAGAAAGCAGGAAAAGAGCAATGCTGTACAGAGTGACTGTGTTTCCTCTCCATTTATTTCACACAGATGGAAGTGTTAGTGACAGCAAAAGAAGTAATACTTATTCCTGAAAGAATAATTAAAACAACCAAACCAAACCAAACATCTCCAAAGCCAACAAGAACTTAACAGTGCTGTTTATAGGCAGTATGTAAAATGAGCAAGGCCCTACTTGGTCCAGACAGAATTTGATCTGCACTAGAACTGTCCTCTTTGGAATGTACCATAAATGCAATTGATATTCCACTGAAGCATGGGAGATTCACTGATCCTGCCCAGTCTCATTAACAAATGTCC
The DNA here is from genome assembly GCA_013399835.1 of Leptocoma aspasia. Lineage (NCBI taxonomy): Eukaryota > Metazoa > Chordata > Aves > Passeriformes > Nectariniidae > Leptocoma > Leptocoma aspasia. The sequence continues at coordinate 1,231,388 of VXAX01004703.1, forward strand.
TCATACTCCAGCAAGAAAACAGAATTTTGAAGAAATGGTTTATACCTTATGTACATTGAATAATTTTTTTTTCTATATTTCTCTAACTAGAGTCCTAATGAGCGACCATTTTAATCTCTACACATATTCTAAAGCTTCAGTTCCTTCAAATGATCTGACCTGGGTTAGAGCTGTGATGGAGTCACTGCCATAACTGCACTGCCATACACACCTAACAGGTGGTACCTGAGAACCACCAGACTTAAACCTGCAGCCCAGCCCGTGCTGCTCCAGAGCTGACAGAAACCACAGCTTGCCTGAGCTGTGTGTGACCTGAATGTGGTCTGGTGCCACGACACCACCATGGAATCCAGAACCATTTCACTGGGTCCCTGTTCAAAAAGATTTGCCACTCCCACAGTAGTCATGGATACTTTTAAAAAAAGTGATTTTTCAACCCAGAAAAGGATGCAAGTAGGTCCTGATACCTGACAAAGCCATAGAAGACAGAAACTCTGAGTGAACAAGAGAGTACCTGATGTAGGTTAAATTTTGTGCTGCTTCTGTAGGCTTTGTCTTGTGGAGCAGGTGAGATAGGAGTGAGCTGCTCTGCATGGAGCACAGCTCCCATGCCAGTAGTCAGGCTCTGAACCTGACAGAGGTAACAGGAAAACAATATGTAATTACTGTGTTTGCAAATGCAGGGATTTGAGGACTCTTGGGTAAATAAGAGGTGTCTTCAGCCACAGATAAGTGAATTTAATGATATTTAGTAGGAAGAGCTACAAGTACAGCATGATGGAAATGTCAAGTAACCTCTAAATGAGAAGAATCAGACCCTAAATTTTCAAATTGCCACTGAGAAGGGATGTTAGAGAGAAGACAGCACAGTTATTTAAAGTAATGATACTGCCAGGATCACTTGGGTATGGGAGGCTTTGTATGCAAAGGAATCAGAGAGATGCTAAAGCCCTTCTCACAGGTCTATACAATATTCCCTGCCAGATGACCAACATCAAGAAATGGAGAGGAGGTCCTAGAGCAGCAGAAGGCTCACCTGCATACAGAGAGACAAACTCAAACCTTACTTTCTGTGTAACACCCAGGGCTGCAGGTGAAAATGGTCCGTCTCCAAATGGAGATGAACAAGAAGCTGATAAACATGTCTGGACTGGGCCTGGGCTTTAGAGGGGACAAGAAGATCAGGTGGGCACTAGAAAATGCTGGAAAAAGTCAGCTTGGAGCAAATATCATTGGAAAAAACAAATCCACCACATGCAGCATCCAGCTGAAGGGAACGTGGTGGTCTTAGGTCCATTTGCCAGTGGAAATGTGTCCACAAGACAAAACCTGCTGAAGGGGCTGGCAGCCTTGTTGCATATTTTCACAGAATAAAAAGGCACTCAGTAGGCTATTGAGAGGTCTTTACTTTTCACCTCTAAATCTGGTTCCACCAGATGAGGGCTGAGGCACAGTGGCATGGGTAAGCTCTCCCGTGGATACAGTTTTTTGGGGCTGTTAATTCAGCACTAAATTCACACACATGGGAAGCATTCTCATCAAAAGATATAAAAGCAATTCCTTGTATATGTCACACCATTCACAGTATCTCACAGCCACTCTCTGGAGCTTTCAAATACAGCACAGTCAGACCTGCTGAGACTTAGAGACACTGGGTCACCTCTGAATGCACAGTTACAGCCTCTCCCTACACCCTGGTGACCTGGCTGGTAATGGATGTTTCAGTGAAGAGCGCAGAAACCCAGAAATCGTCTCACACCGATTACATTTGAGAGTATTGTTCTTCAAAAACACAGCCTGCACTCAGCAGCTCTGCAGAGCAAAACAAGCTGGAGGCAGCTGAAAGCACCTGCTCCTTCAGGGAAACTTGGAATCCTCCTGGAACACCCAGCTGCAGCACGGTAAAGAGCAGTGTCTCTCTCTTGCTGCGCTGCATTCTCATTCAGCTTGAACTTCTGCCATGGCTGGAGGATGCTGTTGATGATTGAAGTTTCCTAAGCTCAGAATTTAGTCACTTGTAGCTGTGTTGATCTACTTCTGCCTCTTAACCTCAGTCAAAATCTACTCATGGACCTCACTGAAACAAGTTGTTGTTCTCTGTAAAGAGTATAAGCACCTCCAGGTGACAACAGGGGAATTCTCTCTGTCAGTGTTTGTGACAATTTTGTCACCCAGTTAGTGGACACTGGGGCAAACAAAACCATGAAGTGGGGTCTGAACTCCAGACATCAGTGCTGGCATGAAGAGCAACAACTGGAGGGAATCTGAGGAGTGCATGTTCATGTAAGTGCACTTCAGTGAGCAGCAGGGCTGTTCTGCATCTCCACAAGGCCTTTCATCCATGTGCTCCACGTGGCTGTGCCCTCCACTGGCATGGCTGAGCCGCTCACCAAGGTGAGCAAAATGGAATTTGCCCAGCTGGGCTTGTGCTTGCTTATCTTGCTTCATGCCCACTTGTGGAACAAAGCACCCATCAGTTTAGAAGCAATCAGTGCTTAACCTTTGCAAAGCCCCAAGAGGGATGGAAAAGGTGAGAAAGAGAAATGAAATCAAAAAGAAACTAATGATATGGTTTTGTTAACAGCTAATTTTGAAAGCTAACACCCACTTTTGAATTCAGAGTAGCATGGCAAGGTCAGGCTGGATGGGGCTCTGAGCAACCTGGTCTAGGCTAAAGCTGTCCCTGCCCATGGCAGGGGGTTGGCACGGGGTGGTCTTTAGGGTCCCTTCCAACCCAAATAATTCTGATTCTATGCAAAAAGTGTGCTTGTCTGTCTCAATTGCTAAAGCACCTCTTCCCCAGCATGGTGATGACTACACTCTTCAGTAATTCAGTTTAATTGAAATTCTATGCCTGTTAAATTCTGAGTCCTATATCGATCAACATATGTCAACTGTGGAAAATTGTACTAAATTGTGTTGTTTTACTGTGCAGCAGTCAAGTATCTGTTGGTGTCTGAAGTTAGTTTATTTCACCTACTCAAAATTGGGTCCGGACTGATATTACATCTAGAATTGGATTTTCTGTTCTTGATTTTTAATAACTAGGATTTGCACCACACTCAGAGAGATAAACAGAGCCAGCAACTGGGGCTGTGGATCTATCAGCTCTTAGGCATGGAGCAGAGCCTTGCCTAGTTTGGAGCTGCATGGGAAACCTCAGGACCAGTGAGCTCTTGTGCAAAGTGGTGCTGGGATTTCAACAAGCAGCTTTCTCCCCTCTCTGCTGGTCCTGAGCTGATCCCATGACACAGGATCCTTGGCACTTATCCATGCTCTCCCTCTGTCTGATTTGTTCCATGCTAAATGACCCTGAGTTCTACTGACCTTTCTTCTCAAATCCTGTTTTCCAGATCTCCAATTGTTTCTGCAGTTATTCTCCTCCTGACCCACATTTTTGGGGGTGGGGATTAAAAAAAAAAAAAAGGTCCACGCTCAGAAGTAACCTCTGCACCCTGGCTGTGACCTCACAAATGCTGAGGAAAGCAGAGGGCTCATTCCAGCACCAATTTCCATGAGACAGTGCTGGTTTCCCCCACAACAGAATTTATTTCATGCTGGTGATAGCTCCCAAACCCTTTTCATCACTAGTTTGCCTCCTGCCTCAATCCGTACAGACAATTCCTCCTGCTTGTGTATAAATTCCTGCTTTGCTTTCACTGAATTGCATCCTTCCTCTCTTTCATTTTTTTCAGAACATTTCTCCAATTTGTTTGATCTTCTCAAGTGGAAGCGCTTGCACTGAGCAGCCTCTACAAATACATGGTGCAGTTTAAATTCCCCAGTGTTAAAAATATCTGCTTGACTGTAAAACACTCTACTTTTTATATGGAAATAGCAGCTCACTGGGACACAAGTGGCACTGTGCTGTATGGCATGCTGAAGCAATCTGGGAAAAAGGAAAACTAATACATACCAAAAGTAAAAATACAAAGTAAATACATAAATAAATAAATAAAGTAAGCAAATGGGATTGAATTTACAAATATATCAAAAATGTCCTATGTGGAGACATTTACTTTCCATGCAAAAGTAGTTTCTTATCTGCTTTTATCTCCATGCAGTGTGCACACTGTGCAGCTCAGGGGACTGACTGCTTGATGTGTTATTGATTTCAGGGGGAAGAGGACATACAGAACTGACAGAAACTTCTTTAGCAAGTAGCACAACTATTCACTCAACATCCATTGGCCTCTGAAACCAATTCTGTCCTCTCTTCCATGTTTTCTCATTTTGTTTTCAATCACCACTGACAGACCTTCAGCTTTCCTCTCTTTCACACTGCAGAGGGGAAGCAGCAATAATTAATTCTAATCACAGAGAAGAAAAGCACAACTGCAGAGAATGTCCACTGGAAAAATGTGGTCAGAAACTCCCCACTCATGCTCCTGCCTTTCTGCAACTATAATGCACAAAGAGCTGTGAATCCAGGAGGGAGAGGAAATGCACCTCAGTATTTTGTGCTTGTAGTAGGTCAGGAATGAATGAGAGACAAAGTAAAGCTCTGTTTAAATTTCTGTGCAAGGCACGAATAAATGTCTCAGAGTGAATGCATGAATGAGATGGTCAGCAGAACCCTCAGGACACATCTCTGCCAGACTGGGACAGACTGGTAGAACCCTTAAAGACAATTCCCACTTTCTGATGCTGCTCAGACCTCTGTGATACTGCATCCATAATTTAACTGGCTAAATAAAAACAATTCTAACAAGTGGAAGGTAAACTGATAGGTTTCTCTAATTTTTAAGTTTCTTCATTTAGATGCCTCTATCTATGGGCTTAAACAAGTCTCTCAATAGCATAAGAACAGAGTGTTGTGGGATTTGGTACAGGGATTTATACATGCTTTCCTTTGAGTCAGGTGATGCCTGTAAATTTCACAGCAATTTTTGAAATTCCACACCTTATATTTTATACCCTTTCTCCTCCAAGAAAAACATATGAACTGACATAATCTTACAAAAAGCACTAATATTTCTTTTCTCAAGTGATCCAAAATGTTTTACTCATGACTAATAAGGGGCTACCTCTGCATTAAAATATAAGTAATTACTTAGCAGCAAACATTAACACAAAAGCAAACCCCTTTAAGACAAGAATGACAAGCAATAAGTCTGCAGGAGAAGTTCAGAGAGAAAAAAGATCATCACATCTGTATCACTATTTGGCTAAGAGAGGTATTTGCTAGAACACCAAACACTAATGTCAGCTATTGGTATTGCACATGATATAATCCAAGGACATAGGAATAAAAAAAAAAAAAAAGAAGAAGCAGTGAATTATTTCAATATCCTCTGTGTTCATCAAAGAGAGATGGCTCCTCCAGCAAGCATAAGCTTAATTCTGTGTGGTCAGAAGAGCTTAGTGGAGGGATCTGGGGAAGAGAAAGGATGGTCTTGTCTCAATGTTTTGGATTAATGGAAACTCCTAAAAAAGCAACTGCTGCAATGTACCACTTCTCTAGGGGCACAGGTGGGGTTTTCTTAGATATTTATGGCCATTCTTACTTCTGGTTTCTACCAGAACATGAAGTAAAGAGAGCAAAAAGAAGATGTTTTTGTAGATATTTTGAACCCAAGAAAGCATTTGGCTTACCCTAGGGATATACAAAGTCAATGGCCCTTGGAGCAGTTTTAACTGGTATTTATTTCTCCTGCTTGGTGTAGGCACTCAGGGAAACATTTCTTGTGCTATTTCAGTAGCTTTATACTGCATAGAAGCTAAAAATCTCTCTGTCCTCATCTCTCTAACATATCACTGTACTGACAGAGACAGGAAAAGCACCCAGCAAATACAGTGTGTTGACTCGCTCCTGACATGCATAAAAGGAAGCAAGGAAGATGTAATTTCAGTATTTTATTATACTCCAATTTTCACTCAATCTGATTGTAACCAGCCATTTTCAGAGCCAATCCTTTCATTCAGAGACGCCTCAGAAGCGAAGACATTTTTTTTTATCAGTGTGAAAGTAGCTTATTGCAGTGTTGATTTATACCAAGGAGCAGGTGGGATAACTTGGGCCAGCTTGAAGCTTTACCATTTAATAAGCAATGGGCAAATGCAACTCATCCCTGTGTGGTCTGCTGTGAAAATACTACTTGCTATTTTGATTTCCACAAAAGAGCTGATGTTTTTGTAAAGAATGTGGTGTGTTCCTGAAGATGACAGAAACTCAGATGATATGAAAAACATTCATTAATCAGATAGGCATCCCCCAAAAATACCTGTTTAATCTAAACATGCATAATTATACATGACTCCTGTCTGAGGGACCTAGAGATGCATTTGTTCTCATGTCAGGCCTTTTACCTCCTTCTGAAAACCTCAAAAAAGAAAAGGCAACAGCAGGGCCAGAGGTCAAGAAATCTTTTAAAATCACAGAGGGTTTCAGGTTCTCCATGAGTTATGGGCAGTAGTTAGTCCTAAGATTATCAAAGGAGTTCTTATTTTTTAGTTCTTCCATCACTAATTGAGTTACCAGGTAGAGTTAACTGAAATGCATACTAACAAATCTGAGTGGTCATTATGTTCTCAAATGAAAGTTTCAGGTTATTTTTGCTAGCTTACTAGGAGTTTGTCTTTATTTATTTGTTATTATTATAATATATAGACAGAGACAGTACATTCTTCAGTGATGCAGCTGAGATTTCAAATTCCAGACAGTGGCTGGGAGGAAATGGCACTGACTTGGCAGGCATGAAACATAGTTCTGTTTTAGCTGTGCAATTTATTCCCTATCTCACTTTGCACCTGCCTTTTTTCTTCTCCCATAATACATTTGTCCATCTAAATTGAGCAGCCTTCCCAGCAAGGATGGTCTTTCTCTTACTGTTTGTATCTGGCATCACTCAATAGGGCTCCTGTTTCCTCTTGAGTCCTGAGCAGTATGGTAACTCAGGCAATTAAGATGAGCAAAAAGCCTGATTATTCTGCCTAAAATAAGTCTGTAATGGAACTAACACTGTGCAGATGGGAGAACAGATACCCCATATGACTATTTTGCTCCATTACACAACAAAGAGTCAACTGTGAGCAGCTCTCTAACAAGCTGGATGTTGGTAATTTTTTGTCCAGAGCACTCAGCAAATGCTGATAAATAACAAGTGAGCGTGCATTTACCAGTGATTTACTAACAAAACCTGGGAGCCGAGGCTGTTGCACAAACTCTACTAAAAAGAAATGGGCATACTTAGTTTGCTGTCACCAGCAGAAGCATCTTCACTGGTGCTAATGGAGGCTTGGGCTGCGGGCTCTGCAGGGCACAGATTTTGCTCGGCGTTCATACAACACTTAGCACAGTGGGATCCTGGTCTGTTATGAGATGTCATGAATGCTAAATTAACACAAATACATATTTAGTAAGGAGCAAATGATAGATGTTTTGTGGACAGCCAGGCTGCCATATTATTTGGATTGCAGAGTTCTACTCCAGCCCAGGCAGTTCTAAGAAAATACTATAAAGATGCCCAGGAGCTGCCTCATGCAATATTCAATCAGCTGAAGTGATCTGAAGCACTGCTGGTATTAGAGAGCACACTTTGCTGTATTCATTTGTGAGCAGTTCCATACAGAAATCTGAGCACACAAGAGGTCCAGAATCACAGGTAACATCTGACAGAGGTCTCTTTCTGTCTTAGAAATTCAGGCATCAACATCTGCTGAGATGGGTTCTGTTTCAGATGAGATTTATGGAAAAGCTATTGATGAAACCACAGCTTTAGTTCCATTTACCACTTACACACACATACACAAACAATTAAACACATTACTGAGCTGAACAGCATTTCAAATTAAAGGAATTTCTGCCTTCAAAAGCACTTAAAAACATTATCCACAGACATACATATATATATGTTTGCACTGTTTAATTGACATTGTTTTCCCAACTCCTTCAAGTCACCTGTAATATCAAGTCAATTAAGTATTATTTTCCCAACCTATTTACTGAGCTACCTAGCAATCAATCCACCTACACACAGAGAGAACAAATGCTCATGGGGGATGGTAGATCTTAAAAAAACCACTGAAAAACTGTCAGCCTTCTCCAATGGCAGCCAGGCTCATAGCTTTGCAGGATTACACAGCCTGACATCTTGCAGAAAATAAGTCCATGGGATAAAAGCTCCATATTCTGACAGTACCATTCCTTCCCTGCAAATCAATACACTCCTGTGTGGAATAGCATTACTATTTCAAGTTATACACAGGCTAAATACGTTTTGGATTTTGTTGGCATAAATAAATAGATGAGAACACATTTCTTTTCCATCTCTGGTCAGGAGATCACCCTTAGAACAGAAAGCAGTGCTGGGGCAGGTCAGTAACCTGGGACACTTGGGTAAATCAGGTTTGGTTCCTGCCATTGCCACCCACTTCCCAGGTGACCTTGGGCATGTCACACAGGGCCTGACTTCCAAAGGGGGCTGTGCACAGGGTGGAGATGCAGAAAATCCCAGGTGCTTGGTGTCACCCCACCTCAGCTCACAGCACACTCAGATAACCAGAGTCATCCCCACAATATATCAAATTTTGCTGTATCTATGTGTGGCAGTGCAGAAAGAAACAGAGATAATGTATAATCCACCACTTTTCTGTAAAAGGAGCCTAAATGAGGGTCAGTTCAGCTCACAGGTGGTTTGTTTGCCAAGCCTCGCTGTGGCCTTGCTCACCAGGAAGCATGTGGGGTCATGGAACATGAGAGCTTGTCCTGTCCTCTGCCACATCAGGCTTTGCCATGTCTGAAAGGAACTCCCACTGCAGCTTGATGTATGGGACTCCTCTTGTGAAAGGGCACATGATCCCACATACAAATACTTTTTTGTCTGTGTTCTATTCCCTATCCTTGTAAATCAAAGCATTAAACCCTTTTTTGTCCCCACTTTGTTAGTGCTGCATCTCAGACTCCATCCCTGAGCATCAGCACTGCCCTTAGCACAAGTGGGGCTCCAATTCACACAGGAAAATCTGGGCCTTTCAACATGACCAAAGAAATAAATCCTGGCCAATAAATCCTGGCCTCACACTGCACAGAGCCAGCGTGAGCCTGGAATCAGGGATGGCTATAAAGCTCTTTCAGAGTGAAAACTATTAGTGTTATTATTTGTACTGCTTCTTTTAGTAGAACAGCAAACCAGACCCCTGTACAAACACGTACATTTTTGGGCACCAAGCCAGGCACTAAAACAATAGCAACTGTGACTTGTCAGGTGAGACAAGATCAGTTGGGCTAGGATTTGGAGTTCAAATCACTATTGGAAATAGAGCTTCCTGGGAGCTACAGCAAACTAAATTAAAGCACAGATATTCACACTGCCAGAGGATTTCAAAATGAAATTTAAAGGGCTTCTTCACTGAGATCAGAGGGTAACGCAAACAAATGCCCATGAATATTTGTTCACATTTTACAAGCTTTTGCTTTGGCCATTTTCAGCCACCTTCAGTACTTTAGTGTATGTTCAAGTCATCCACATTTCATGGTTCAAAAGTCACAGCATTTCAATGTTCACTGCAAATAGGTTGTCCAAGATTTTCAGTTGGGGAATAGCACCAGATGATTCCCCCTGCTCAGCTGTATCTGTTAGGACAGGCGACTTTGGAATTCAATACCAAATGAAAACTGGAAACTTTCCTTCTTCTCAGACCACACCAGTTTTAGCAGAGGGGCCTGCTTAGTGTTTTCAGAGCAGAGTTGCTTATTTTTAGCCTTCTGTGCTCTTCTTGGTCTGAAGAAAGGTGTAAAACTCCAGCCACCCATCATGAGGGCTCTCTGCTACTTTATGCCTAATATCCATTCCTCTCTTTACAGCCCCTGAGTTAATTTTCCCTCATTAATCAGTTGATGTGCCTGCACATACTGTAAAATGGGATCCACTGGCAGCTGTCACAGCATCACCAGACCTGTTGTGCACACAAACTCTTCCCACAGCACTTTCAGCCTGCCTTTCATCATACTCAGTGTGAATAGACCACAAGGAAAGGACAGAATTTCAGTGTAAATCAGGCACTCTTATATAGTGAGGACAGTTCTGGAACAGCCATTTAATCCCTTATTGTTCTTTTTCATAAGAAAAACACACTGCCTTCCATAAATCTTTGCTGTGAGTCCACAGGGTCATCTATTTGCCAAAAGAGCAATTATTGATTATTCCCAGCCTACAGCTTCTGTGGCTGTTCCTGAAGTGTGAGTTCTTTTCTAATCAGAGCTAAGGTTATGACACAGCTTTTGTCATCTGCTTTCCCAAAAAACAACAATATCCCTATGATATCACAACCAATGCAGTGGTATAAAACACCAGAAAGAATGGCTTCTTAGTGAAGGATCTTCTCTTATTAGAATCCCATATTTTATTAGTCCTGATGCCCCTTTTATCAGTCAAATCAACTCCATTGCAGTCCAGCCTCTGGATCTTTTTGAGCAGGAATCTCTGCCAACTCCTTCTAGCAAATTAAGGCTTAGAGGAAAAATTAAGCAGCCTTCCAAAACATCAGTAAGATAGAAGACTTAGCCAGGCACTTAGGGTAACAATCAATCACTTGAAATTTTAAAGTTGGGTGTTCTGATCCTTCTTTCTCACCAAATGATCCCAGTCTCACCAAGGAACAGTAAAAGACATGGATGTGCTAACTGATGTTCAGAGGTTTTATATGAAAACCTCAGCCACTGCTGGGCCTGGCTGGCCCCAGGAAATGCCAGTGACACTCCTTCTTAGATCATTACTTTGATTCAATGGTGATGGCTTGAAGGGGCTACTGTGAAATGAGTTGCTAATAATCATCATGTGAACAGACAGCATTTCGGGGTGGGCTGGGATGCCCCATGTCAGCCTTTACTTTATGTTCATGTGTATAATCCCCATATCAGATAATTCACACCCATTTAAGAGTACCAGCCTGGGAAAATAAATCCTCAGATAACCCGTACAGTCAAATAATCCAGCAAATCAGATGTGGTGGGATGACCAGGGATAGGGAAACGATTAGGAAAAAAGGTGCAGACTGTGGGAGTCAGAAGCAGTAGAGCTTGACGAGGAGAAGGGATGCTGAGGTAAATGTCCCTTCATCTCATCCATAAGTGTGGGCAGAGACCACACTGTTCCCAGAGCATTTTGGCTTGTTTTTTTCACAGAGAATGAGCAGCCTGTTCATGAGAGAATCTAATACTATATGGAATAAATGAGATTTGAAAACTGCATATTTTCCACCCACACTACAATGGGCATTATTGCTGGCAGCCAGCAGTGGGAATAGCTGGGTAGACTAGCCTTAATTAGGAGGAAGGCATATTCTTCTCAGGAGAAAGCCAAGCTTGCAAATGTTTGCATCGAGCACATTCCATGGATTTCAGACGTAGCACCATTTGCAAGCAAGGTCTGATTGAAAATGCCTGCACTGTAGAGCATAATTTTCAAAGTCTTGCACAGGACATTTCTCCAGAGAAGCAAAGGAGGACAGGGTTTCAGATGCTGTCACTTCTTGCTTTGTGAATTGTAGGTGATGCATTCACCCAAAATACCAAATGTCAGAAGCAAGGGCCACAGTGTCTGAGGGGCTGAGCCCTCTGAAACACTGCAGGCTCTCCAGCTGCCATCTGGGGAACCCAAGCTGAGCTGTAAAATCATTCAGGGCTGGGTTCCTAGGCAGCCTTAGCACATGCGGCCAAACCTGGTCTGCACTGATGCTGGGGAAAGAGCAAGTTGGACTGTCTTTGTAAGGTGTTGGCAATTACAGCCCCTTAAATCACACTGATGTTATTAGGGGGACTTCCTTTGGGATCAAAAGGGGTTAGGAAGGCCAGACAGATCAAGAGTTCTTCAAGCAGATAAATAATGTAAGCTCAACGTTTGTTAAACAGTTTTGATGCCCTTCCTGCATTCGTGTTGTTTTTAGGAAGCTGTTTGGAAACAAAATGCTGATTTATCCTTCATGGTGAAAACAGAAATGTTGTACTGTTTATCCTGCTTTGGAAGCGTTTGGGCTGCAGACATCTGAACCTGGCTCTGTTTCACTTCTGCATGGCTGCCAGCCTCCCCTGGAGACATCTCACACGCTTGCAGCCCTGTCCTCTGCCCTCCCACCAGCAGGCTGCCACCAAGCCAGGAGGTGCTGGTTCCTCTGAAGCAGTTGTCAGTGTCAGCACATGAATCCACTGACAGATGGAGACTGAAAGCCATGAAAAAAAAACAGTCCTGCCCCAGAGATCAAATCCATCAGCTTCCCACCATGTCTCGCTCCTCTTGCTCACCCAGGAACTGACTCCCTGAATTCCCCTGAAGATGAATTTCCTTAGGGCCAAAGCACAGAGCTGCCAAGAAGCTGGTGTAGCCCGGGTTTTGTTGTTTCACACTGTAATTACACATTAAGGTTTGGAATGTTTTCCAAACCAAAGGCTTTTTTTTTTAGAGGCAGCTGAGTTTCTCCATCCATCCAGATGGTGCTCCAAAACGATGCAAATCTTCAGACAACACTTTTGAAACTAGAACTAAAAACCCAACAACAACAACAAAAAACGTAACTGAGTGAATTCTGTGCCTGTGAAAGAAATATGGCTGTAAGAGTGCAGGAGAAAAGAGCTAAATGCCTTAAATGCCTCCATGAGAGACATCCAGACCTGACCCTAGGTGGCTGGAGCCCTGGTGGCACCCAAGGGTCAGGATATGACCCCACCAATCCACACCTGTAAGGCCCAGCCCACAAATGTCTTTTGGTATTCCAAAATACCAAGCCAGCATGGCCTGGGTTCAAAGAAAAGCATGACACAGTTCCTCTAGCTCGTATACATTGTTGTTGGCTGGGCCTGACTTTTTATTTCTTTAGTCTTAGAAACAAGAGAAGGCCATTGCCAAGTTCTCTCAGTGAGAACTGAATCAATACCATAAAGTCACATAGATAGGAACAGTGGCTGAAAGCAAATACTGAGTATTGAAATCCTTCATCATGAAATTATTTAGACAAATTCCTTTCTGGGTGCAGAGCTTGGGGAGCCAGAATGGTTCCTGACACAAGAGCAGCAAGTGAGTACGCAACAATCCAGGAGAAAGTAAATTTGAGCTCCTTTTAGATCACCTACCATGCCATTATAAAGGAATCTCCTCTATCTAAATGCCTTCATATTAATTTTCTTCATCTGTTTCACACTCTTCCCCCTTTATTGCCCCACTTCTCCAACAATACAAATGATGTTGGCTTGGACGTATTTTCTCTCCAGCAGTTCAATAATTTGGAGACAGTGATGCATCAGAGCTCTCAGTTGGAAAGCACATTCAGACGTTTACTATTCACTCCTACACTGATTACTCACTCAGAGTGCTTAAAAAAAATAATAGCAACATTAAAAATCAACAAAAATACCAACCTAAAACAAAAAGGGGAATATGGAAGTGTACAGCATTAAAATAAGCTATGGCTCCCTTGCCAAAGTCATTAATAATTTTGGCTTTCAAAAAAAAAAAAATAGAAAAAATTTGGATTGCTCTGCTCTTCAAGTATCAAAACATCCAATTAACACAGCTAATTAGCGTCACAAACAGCAGTCAAAAGAATGGTAATTTAGATTCAGGATTTCAAAGGTTTCTTAATCCCAGGCCAATGCAACTAATCTCTCAGAGGCTGAAAATGTTTTGTTATTGCAATGCAATTGTATAGCATCCCATCAATTAGTGGCATTGCAGGGAACACTCACTTACATTATTCATTTGTATAATCAGAACC
>VXAX01004703.1:1245167-1543972 GCA_013399835.1 Leptocoma aspasia
GGGGGAGGAGGGGCAAGAAGGAACAGAATAAGATAGCCCCTTAAAATGTGCAGTGTCAATTTTTCTGAGTAATTTATACCATAGCTGGAAATGATTGTGAGTAGCACCACATCCTTCCCAAACTGAGCTAGCAGGTGGAAGGGCTTTTGCTAGTTCTTAAGAGGTTAATAGGAAAAGTAAAGCCAGCCCCACAAGTGACATCAGCTGGCCTGCAATTAGATGTGTTGGCTGATATGAACATTTTCTTAGGGAAATGAAAAGATCCCTTTCTCACCACCCTACCCTTTATGCAGGAAACACAAAAATGGCAAGACTCTCAACATCATCACAGTTTCTTGCACATTATCCAGGGATTTGACCCCAAAACCTCCTGGCAATCCCAGAGTTTACCATGTATCTTACATCATCCTTCCCATTTCTGAAAACCCCCTTCCTCCAGTGGGTGGGAATGCCTGACTGCTGGCATCAGGATTCTTGTCTTGACTACAGGATTCAAGTTACCAAATTAAGCTTTGAAGGTATATCTGCCACACCCTCTACTTGTTGAGATCATGCATCAGCTCTGTTTTAGAGGTTAAGTCCACTGGGAAATGAGCAAGGTCCAAGTTCAACACAAACTTCCTCTTCATTTGCCACATTTCTCTCTAAGTTCTAGACCAGCTCAAACTTAATTTCTAATCAAAACAACACAAAGTAGTGCCTGAGCTCTGGAATCAAACCATCTTCTTCCATGACCATGACAAGACAAGAGGATTATGACAAAGATGACATTTCATAATAATGGTGGTAAATCACTGATTTACTTTAAACAACCTCTATGCAGAGCTGAGCTGTTCAGTACAGCTCACACCCAGAGGAACAGTGTTCCAAATCTAAAAACAAAGCTTTTTCTTCCCAGTATGTGCACACACTGCCCCACTCCTCCCCACCACAGGGCCTTTCAGCTCCATTTCCTCTTGGGTACGTAGCTGATTTCTAAACCATCAGCATTTCTAGCACAGTGCTACCTGAGGGCTTTCACTCTTCTGGATGTCACAAAATGAAGTCTATGCTTAAGAGGCTGAGGGTGAAACACTCACTACAAAGCACTTGGTTCTAGCCATGGTATCCTTTCCTCAGGTCTGAGAAAAAAGAGAAATCCTGAAAGCAAACGGACTTGAATCAGAACACGATCAAGCTGATGGAAAATGGATTATTTATGACAGGAGGGAACCTTTGCCCTCCCCAGTCCTAATTTCTGGCTCCTGTATCAAACCTGCCATACAACTGCAGTTAATAAGATTGCATTGAATGAGACAACCCATGAGCAGAACAGGCTCTGTAATGAGGTAAGTGCATGGCCAAATCTAACTGAAGTCAAGAACAGGGAACATACAAAAGCTGGGACCACTGTCTACATGAGCCCAGTAAATTATCCCAGTATGGGTTCTGGTCAAGGCAAAGTAAGTATAAAAAAGGTGTTCAGAGGTGAAAAAAGTTAATGCACAAATACAGTCCTCACCCTTGAAACTATTACCATGTTTTAAGGGATAAAGCACTAATGAAGATATATAGACTCAATCTCATGGACTTATAGACTGAATCTTTGCCTCACTTATATTAAGCTCTGGCTGGTCTCACCCACTCAATCATCCTTAACACACTCATTGGCATCAACAGCTCCTTTTTTTCTGTACAGACAGGGCTCCTCATATGCTGCAGGTTTTGATATGAAGTCTAAAGAATGGATAATTATTAAAAGGTGCTTGGTTGTGACTGGACACTGTACTGGTTGGATTGAGCTATTACCATTCACTCATGAAAAATTAGGAGAAAGAAGACCTTTAGGAAGCCCAGACAAAGCAAAAAATTTCTCTGAACAGTATAGCTGATGAATGCATGTTATTAGAAATGGCCCAAATGGGAACCTTATCTATGAATTCCTTCACTGTTTTGGGACCAAGGAATTCTCAAACCAACATCTGCCTGCGTTATTTCACAATGGAACAGGTGGTAAAGAAGAGAAAGAAAGAATCTATATTAATTTCTGGTTGGCAACAGTCAGGATGCTTACCAGCCTTGCAGGATTCAAACCTCAAGGGCAGGTTTCCTTAGGAAAGAAACATTTATATTATTATATATATATTATATCATAGAAACATTTNCAAATCACTCAATAACACAAGGAATACCTATCCTTAACTCCCCCCCCACCCCAAACACATCCTAAATCTCTATACCATTTAGCTTAGCTGACACTAAGGCAGGATATTCTCTGTGGCACATATGCATAGAGGTGACAAAATTCAATTATTCAAATTATGTGGCACTTTAACTGTTGTTCTGCTGTTGTATAAAGAACAGTTGCTATCAAATGATTAAAGGCACATTCTGGTTCTGCCTCAAAGGAGAAAGTGGTATTTTGATCAAGATGGTTCAAGATTTTTCATGTCCCGCTCCAGCATGATAACAGAGCTCATCGGCAAAAGAGAATGCAAAGGTAGGAGCAGGTTTGTTAAAATAACACTGCAAAAGTTACCAGATCACTGGTGAAGTCAGGTTTTAGCTGAAATCCTGCTTCTCAGCCTGAAGCTCGAGCAGTCAGGTTTGGCTAATTAAACCACAATAAAGCCTGCACTCATAAATAAACACATATAATCTACGTATCGTATATTCCAGTAGATAATTTTCCAAAACTCGTGTTCCTGATGTATAAAATGGAAAGAATATTTGCCTTCCTCTCTAGAGCAGTCTGAAATTCATGAGCATGAGGGTTATTGTTTAGGAGCTCTGAAATACTACTCTTTGTGTGGGGCACATTTACACAATTTCTTTCACCTTGTTGTTTCTAGAAGTGTTTGGAAATGTGCAGTAGATTCACAGCCAGAAGGATTCTTTGTTTGACTAGGAAGAATATCTTGAGGTCTGGACTTCCTAGTGCTAGTGAGTCTAAGTCAGGTGCTGAAATATGATCTTAGCATCATTTCTATGTATATTAGCTCAGAGTTAATAGATAGGTACATAGATCTACATTACAATTAATAAGTGTAGCCAGGGAGAAGTAGGTCCCACAGCACACCTTTCAGAAGCAAGCCATTATTAATCAGCATTTTAACGAAGCATAATTACAACAGCTTATGGCTCCCACCAGGTAAAGCAATAATTATAGGTGCAACCAAATAAACAAGGAAAATAATTGCCTATTTCTCAGAGCTAATATTAATTTAACCAGACTCGGAGTGATGGCTAGACAGACAGCTTGGTGCTTTCACCCTGCCAGCCAGAAAAAACTGCTCTGATTAGAGCAAAGTCACAGGTGCCATTGTCACAGAGCAGGGAAAGGCACAAAGTGTTTTTCATCTCCAGAATACCTCCCAGATTTCAAGTTCCCACATGCCCTGTGTGTGAGAAGCACATCTTCTCCTGGGAAGATGGGGTGAGACACCCTGGCCTGGGACACAGAGCCGTGCTGGATGGGCAGTGTGAAAACAGGCAGTTCTGAGCAGGGAGAAGTGCCCACCATGGGAAGGGAGGGCAGGACACCACGCTTCCAGGGAATCTCTGCTCTGCTTGACAGGAAAGTTAACACTGGCAGGGGAGGCCCCTGAGTTAGTCCCACCACTGTGACTGCCTTAGAGTAAACGGTGCTGTTCAGATGGATCAGCAGAAACTGTTTAATAATTACTTTCCAGAGCAATTTCTGCTCTGCCATACCTTTTATCCATGGAGAGCAGCAGACGCAGACACATCAAGTGCTGCTGTAATATCTGGAACACTCCAGGCTTCCTCTGGATTATGGTGGCTTGTAAGCACACCCCCTCCTGGACTCAGTGAGGCTTTCTGATTGCATTGGGGATCTCCCACTGCATCAATGCAGGCAAGTCCCTAGCATATGAAATAAAAACTAATGAAAGTTTTTGAATTTGTTTTCGTGATGCTCCCATCTCTCTATGGAAACACAAACAAAGAGGCTGATGATGATTTATTGCCCACTGCAGCCCAGTGGTGTTTTTGATTCCAGCTTTAATACTGTTAAATATTAATACCTTAATGTTTCTTATGCATGCTGGTATTACCTGGTGATCCTAAGGAAGGAGGTGGGGGTCAGGGAATGTGGTGGAATGCTGCCAAGCACAGACTGTTCCTCCAAAGTCTTGGAGTCTGCAGTGTGGTAGCAGAAATAGGGAAGGAAAGTATGTAGGTAGTGGGACTAGCACTGCTCAAAATCACTAGCTGCTGGGTCAAGGCTGAGACCAAATGATATTGGTAGTGATGTCATTATGACACAATCACAGCGTGGCTCTGCTAAGCCACATTTGTCCCCAGGCCCCTTCCCAGTCCTGTGAGGGTTTCAGCAGCACAGTTTCATTGGGTTCTCCAGTGTTTCAGAACAAACTACACTGGCAAAGAGATTTGTGGCCACACTTCATGCTGAAAGACCAACTGTCTTTGAGCAGCATGGATTCCTCAGGCTGACCCAAGTCAGCACAGACACATCTGACTCCAGGCAAACATCTGGGAAGGGAGAACCAGCTATCCCGAGAGTTCACTAAACTTAGTTCACTAAACCAGTTCAAATCCACAAACTATTTACCTTCCTGAGTTGGGTTGCCCAGGTGTGAGGACCAGGCTCTGCCAAAAAACAAGTTCAGGAGTGGAGCATCCTTTGCTATGATTGCTTTGGTTTCATAATCAGAACAGCTCCTTCATTCTCATTTTTCTTTTTTATTTTTTTTCCTCACAAGAATTACCAAGCCTGAAAACATTCAGTTGTACTTCATATTTAGCAAAGTGACTTTGCACATCCATGCTGATGAGAGAAAACAAAGATAAAAGGAAACCACAAAAAGAGATGGAGGGGGACTTAAGGCATTTCTGATATTAATAAAAACACAGTGACATAAACACTCCTTAAGAAACCATGTTCTCCTGAGTAGCTCCAGAACTAATCATTTGGGAGAAGGTTTAATATGTTTCAGCTAAGCTAAAACAAATCCCAAAGCCTTTTTAGCTTCACCATCACTAAATGGAGGCTTATGCCACTGTAATTTGGGCTTGAATTGAAGACATGAATGTCAGTAGAGTCAAGAGGTTTGGATACAAGTAGGGTGGAAAATCTACCCTGAGGAACAGATTTTACCCCTTGCAAAAGCTTGTAAAGCAGGGATTATACAGAAAATGAAGCTATATTGCCAAGAGGAGCACATTTAAACCCTTCAGGAAACTTTTATGTAATTTTATTATTCCTTTAATTTAATTTCTTAAAATCTCTTTCTCTCCCCACTCCAAACAGTAACCATGAAGTGATGCACTGGAAGGAGACGTGGTGGTGCCAAATTCCCCTCAGCTGAGATGCTCTGAGCTCAATTTGAACTGACAAGGTGCCTGCACAAGGTGCTGAATCAAGTGCTTGCCTTGTGAAAAGCAACTTTTCCTTGCAACAGAGGGCATTCCTGGTCTCAGGACCATCATCCTACTGCCCCCCCACCTTTTGCATGGCACAAAATAAGGGAAAGCTTCCTAGCATCCAACAGTACATGAAGGGAATAGATATGTGACCCAGATGTCTTGGTCACCCACATCTGACCCATGGATTCCTTTGGGTCAGATGCAAAAACAGAGCTAAAACCTCCACAAGCAGTTAAAAAGCAATCAGAATTCCTAGGACACTGCTGGAATTAAAATAGGTTCAAACCCTAGGTGTTTTATAAAGTCTTGGGAGAGACTTATCTGTATTTTAAATGCCTCTAAAAACCTTCACCCGTCTTTTGCCTCAGTTCATCTATTTTAAGTACAGTAATAAGCATCATCCCTTGCCTCAGAAGTGTGCTATGACATTTCCTGAAATACATTAGTCAACTCTCAGGAGAGGTCCAAGGGGCAGAAAACTCTTTACATAACTATTGGTGAGGAGGAGATCTCATCCCATGCTAACCATGGTAGCATTTCACAGGAAAAAGACTCAAAGTAAGGAAATGTTTTAAGAGAATAGTTTCTATTCAGCTGCTGTCTAAAGAAAAATATGAAAGCTCCACTGAATTTCCCCCAAATTTTTCTCCTTGGAAGCTTGTGTGATACTCCAAGTAGCTGTAGGAATCTTTCCAGGCAAATCAAACTCAAAGCTGTTGCTACTGGCTGCCTGAGTCACTTGTACAAAGGTTTTCCATGCCACTTTATTTAGAGGGATGTTACCTTAACTTCAAATTCCAAGTATAATTACAGGGAGGGTTTTGCTTAGCCTGGATGTAAATTTAATGCCTGGCTGATCAAAGCAGGCTCTGCACATATCTGACTTCACAGAGCTACACTGGCAAACTGATGCAGTGCTTTCCACAGAGAAGGAAAATGCAGTGGAACAGTGAGAGTACATGAGGGATCAGCAAGGATGCAAAACCATCCATCACTGAACCAGACTCTGCAAAGGTGGGACAAGTCCAGGTACGGGCTGGAAAAAGTCCCCTGCAGAAAGAGAGCCTGAAGTCCAAGGTAGCTTCTCTCAGGCTTGCCATATCCTCACACTCCATAAGGAACTGCACCACTGAATCAGTAAAATGTCTCTTGTGCAGTCACCAACAGGCACACATTTAGAGGAGTTACCTTGAGAACCAAAGTCACTCTTTTTCTTTTGTTTAAATGGTAAATGAAAAGTATGAGTAAGGTACCTAAAGTCATCACTGTCCCTTCCCATCCCTCTGCCTCATCTCCTGAGTCCTGAAATACCCAGACCTGGATAGAGGTCCTGTCCCCAGCCACCCCCCTCCACGTGTCCTGACAACCAGAGATGTGGGAGCCGCTGGTGACAGAGTCCATGAGAGGACTTGTGCAGCTGGGACCTCACTGGCTTGGGTCAGAAATTTGGCCACTCA
Organism: Leptocoma aspasia; assembly: GCA_013399835.1. NCBI lineage: Eukaryota > Metazoa > Chordata > Aves > Passeriformes > Nectariniidae > Leptocoma > Leptocoma aspasia. The sequence goes on from VXAX01004703.1 coordinate 1,252,013, forward strand.
TGCAGAGCACACAATCTGAAGGAGATCTGCCACCTCATCCAACTCCTTTTCCTCCCAGGCTATGAAGCCAGGCTTACAAAGAATTGCAGGTTTTTTCGGGTCTATGGTATCTCCTGTAGAAGTCAAGGCTCTGGGAGCTGTATGATTACTTGAGATTTCCCCAGCATTCATTTAAAAATGCAATTGTAGGCTTCACAGTTGGAGAGAAAAGCTTAATAATGCAACTGTATGCAGAGCTAAAAATAGATTCAAAAACATTTAAAAGACTCCCAAATACACCTGGCAATGTTAGACTCCAGCTTCACTGGTGCATTCCCTTCACTTCAAGCTTTTCTTGCAAGCACAGGGAAACCAGGGAGAGAACTAAAAAAACCCCAAAATAATGAAGAGGAACACATAACTGTAGAAGTTCCAAAACCTTGAAGCAAGAATTAGGAGAAGATACAGTGCCAGAAATTAACTCATTTACAAAGTCTGCCTAGGCTGCTGGGGTCCCTTTAACTGAACACACTCAGCACAGAAATGAGTCCACATTTATGCAATGAAAATGCTGATGAACGTCATCACTGTGGAATGCCTTCAAAATTGATTTGTAGGGGGCAGGAAGATTTTGTTCCACCTTTCTTAGTGGGGAAGCCAGACAGAGCTTTAAGCTTTATTGACTCTGGTATTACAATCACAGTTGCTGGTCTTTCAACCTGTTTCAGAATTGGAGAGAGGTTTTCTTCTCTGTATGACTGGATACTGTAGCATGGTCGATTCTGTGCTGAATTGAAATTCATCAGAGCCTGCTTTGTCTCAGCAGAGTAATAAAAGCCTAAAATGTTATTATGCATGAAATGGTTATGGAGCTGGTGAAAGGGTTGTTTCTCCCCCTTGTTGCAAAAAGGGGAGGAGAGGGAAAATATCTGACCTGACAATAAAACGTGACTGGAAGAAAGATAAGTATTTCATATAAAATTGGCTCTACCTGCAAAATTGTGTAAGAGAAGCAAAAAGCATCAAATGGATCTCAGAGAAGGAGCCCAAATGATGAGATAAGAACCTCACCCAAGCCTGGTGCTGCTCAGTGCAGGAGACTCAGCTGAAATCTGTCTCTGCTCACAGTTAACCCCGTGTTTAAATACAGATGCAGTCTGCACATTCACCTCTTCTTGATCTTCCAACATGAAACATTAGCAGATACTCCAGAGCACAACACAGTTGTGCCAACACAACACAGGGCTCCCCTGGCTCCAATCCTGCAGAGAATTGTGCACTTACTATACCCCTGTGGCCCAAGAGAGCATTTGTAAAAATTCCTCATGAAATCAAAAGGCCTCAGCAAGACTCAGCTTTCCTAATAAAAACTAAATTGGGAAAATATATGCACACAGTCACGATATGATTAAAGACAGAAGAGAATCTTTGTAACAGGTGAAGACACCTTGATCTTTAGAGGCTCATCTCTCCCAGCTTAAACATTGCCCATGGAATATCTGTGGTTTAGGCTCCATTTTGTGCTGTTTGAGGCAGGCTGGGGGTGATGCTGCTGTGTTAAACTCTGGCTGCATGTGCAGTTGAAAGGGGGCAGCTCACACAGGCACTTCTGGATGAAGGGCACACTCTGTGCAGCTTTTCTCTCCAAGTGCCTATTAGAGTTAATTAGCAATTAAGTAATTGAATTATATACAATTGCACAAAACACATATGCATATACACAGATAAGTACTATGCACTAGGGTGCATGTGTAAATATATATAGATATATCTATATATATCTATATCTCTATATACAATCTGTTCAGTAGCACGTACACATAAAATAAAGACACAGGAGGAACTTTGCCCTTGCTGAACTAGATAGGGGTTTGTAATTTGCTTGGATGGCACCCATGCTCTGCCTGTGGCTTTTTCCTACCCATTCCAGAGGCAGTTCCATGGCAGGGCAGCCTATACCTATGTACCATCACCTGCAGGGTCAGACTGAGACTCCCTTGCTGAACAGGGTAGCAGAAGATTTAAAGCCATGCTAAACACCCTTGAGCTGCTAGGCACTTCCAAGATTTTAAAGGAGGTAAGAAAAATTCCCAAACATGTGCTAAACAAGCCCACAATGTCTGTGTGTTTCTGTAAATAGCTCGATATAAACCACACATTGTTTACCCTAGTGAAAGAAAGGCTCATGAAAGTGTCTGGTCTCCAACCCCCTTGGATCCTCTCAGAGGGGGGCTCTCAAAGCAATAACTATTAAAATGTTCCTGCCATTTGTCTAATGCAATTCCATGCTCCACATCCATCTTTGGCGAGCCGACTTTCATTAACACTTCAAAAATAATTTAAGGTTTTCGCGGTGAAGGTTAGAAACTTTTCACAGCCCAGAGCTAATAGCTCTGCTGTTTACATGCTATAATGTCTTGATAACCTTTTCAAACATGCTGTGGCCGGCAGCTGGGACCTGTCCCTGCTATTTTTGTTCCCAGAATGTAACAGCAGAAATGCAATGACTTTGTGCCCCTGAAATGGTCACATTTCTTCTCTTTAGGCTTCGCTTCCATTACAGCACTAACAGAAGGGGCCTTACCCTTTCAGGAGGCTCCCAGTGTACTGAAATACAGCCCTGGCTGTCTTTTACCTGGAGGAATCAAACATGCTGACTGTCTCACTGGAAATCCAGCCTTGGGGGATAGGAGGAGGCCTTGCCTTGCCCTGCCCATCCAGGGGTGCCTTGGAGAAGGTAATGAACCTACATGAACCACTTTACTCGGAAGAATAAGGGTAGGATTCTTCTTTTCAGGTGCTGGATGGACAAAAGCACAATTCTACAGCGTTTATTCCAACACTGCAGCAAAACAAGTTCTGCAGCTCTCTTGCTTTGCTTGAGTTGTGCAGAGATTACAAATCTGTACTGGTGACATGGCAGGCTGGCAAACAGTAGCTGGATGCTGTGGCATCCATAGGCTAGAAAATGCTGTCTCTGTCAAAAAGCAGGGATCTCACTTGCTTCAGTCTCCTGCCTGCTCAACAGCTGGAACAGGGAGGCAGGATGGAAGGATGCTGTAGTTTCTAAAAGCCTTTCTAAAAACATCATGCCAGCCTAATTTCAGCATACTGTCCTTAAAATTACTGGGCCAAAAAATGCCCTCAGACACAATTTACATGGAAATATTCAATCCCATGGAGAGCTCCAGGAAGGGTTTTCTCTCCCTTGAACCCAGAAGCAAATAAATGCAGCTGCTCCAAACTGATAGTGAGTAAAGGCCCTGAAGCTGAGAGACTAGGACCAGTCCCTTCCTATTAAGTTAAAGCATTAGAAGTCCTGGACAAGCTGTAAAATCAGAGACATGATCAACTCAGTCAAATTTAGCAGACCTGGGGGCACATCCATGATTTTCTCTCTCTCCTGGGAGCTCTGCTAGATACAGCCTGGAGCAGCCAGAAGCACCACAGCACGTGTTACAAACAATGGGCTAAATGAGCCCTAAAAGAAATCGTTTTAATGATCATCTTTCTCCTTTTGGGCAGGGAAATGAGAGGCAGAGGTCAATTTGTGCCAGGCTCCCTGTAGCCTTCTTGAACCCATTCAGAAACCAGATGAGGTGAAATGAAGGGTTGTGGATCCTTCCCAGTCCAGAGAGGGTTCCACGGGTGACATGGGCTGCTGCCACCACAGAGAGCTTGTCCTGGAGAGGTGGATCTGCACATGGGATCCTAGAGAGCACGGGGTAAAGTATTCCTGGCTACTACAGAGTCACTACCAAGTATCTTGAAGTACAGGCTTTTGATCTCCAGCCAAGTGCTTTAATTTTTTAAGGTTGAGAAGTGATGACAAAAAACTTTTAAAAGATTCCTTGGCTGGGAACGAGAGGGGAGTAAATCAAAGAGCAAGGTGTACATCCTACAATTTATTGTGGCTTATTTAGGCAGCCTGGCTAAATACTCCACAGAAAGCTGCAAATTCAGCAGAAATTTTGCAAGGAGTTAGCGTAGCAAATGAGAACAGATAGTGATCAGGCTTCAGAACAGCAAAGCAGAGTCACTGTTAATTAAGAGACCTAAACGACGAGGCCCACTGAATTAGGTCAGTGAATATGCCCCTTCCTGCTCCAGTTTTAGGCTGTGTAAATGACTCCAAGCCAGGTCGTTTTCAGAGTTCCTGCGGTTGCCAGTGGGGCCGTGTAATGGACGTAAGAAACACCGCCAAGAAATATCCAGCAATTGAGATCTGCTCTAGAACTGGGTCAACATACGGCAAAAGAAAATTAAAGTCAACAAATGCAAAGTAACGTTCATCGCCACACGATCCTCGGGACCCCTGCTAAGCCTAATTTATATAAATGGCTCCGAGAAGCTGACTACAAACTGGTTAAGCCTGCTGACAACACAGAATTGGGCAAGTGGACATGGAGAGGGAAGGAAAAAAGCAAGCAAAGAAATTCTACAGAGTCCTTAGCTTTGCTGGATAATTTGGACAAGGTGCAGCAAATAGCTCGTAATGTTGACAAATGCAAAAGCAATACAATTTATTTGCAAAGTCTCAGGACAAAATGGGAATTGCCTTGAACTTTACCAAGGGGAGGCTAAAATGGCTACAGCAGGAAGTCAGCAGCCTTTTTCACACAGAAGCCAGGTGGCACAGCCATGAAATGCATTTTTAAGCTAGGAAAGAAATCAAGGTGAATAGAAAGAAAAAAAAAGCCACATTCAGGTTGCCTAAAGATAGCCCCCCAAAATCAGCAAAATGGACCTGCATCTATTATTACATCTCTACAGCAAAGTCTTTAGCTGGCAAAAACACCTGCATAGCTGATACTCTGCAAAGCCTAAGCACAGGCAAGACCTTGCTATAAGTGAAGACAGTAACCTTTGTGTGAGCCAGATGGAAAGGAGCTACAGCTAATTCTGGGTGACTTCTGAGTTACTTCTGGCAAGGCCTGCTTAGAAATTTCACTCCTGTGTTACATGAGCAGCCCTAGAGTACAGAAATGACAATGTCCAGAACAAAAGCCAAGTCTTAGAGAGAAGTTGTTTTTGTCATTGCCTCAAGATTGATTCCAGTTGTTCCCAAATGAGTTGCAAGGAAGGCTTTTCCAAATGATCAGGACTTGAGAGGTGTCAGGAGATAAGGCAGTGAGAGGTCAGTTTTGAGGGAGAGCTATCGCACAAGTTCTAACCCTGCCCAGCCAGCATAGCCAAGTGATCACACTGCAGCACAGGGCAGGCTACAGAGATCGAGCCTGAAACTGAAAAAGAGGCAGAATCAACTTATTTTAAAAACAAAACTTCCCAGACTGTCCTCCATCTTCATAAAAGCAGCAGAAAGTAACCTTTTGGAGTACTATAGTTCAGACATTAAGAGCAGACTGCACAATGCTTTGGCAAATATACTACACAGCCATGGCTGACCTAGATACAGAGAAGTGATCCATGCTGTAATACTGAAATGAGCAGCAGGAAAACCTATAGGACTACTGTAGGCTATAAAGGGGGTGAGTTCAGAAAGGAACCTAAAAGAGAGGGAATAAAAAATACAACACAGATGACATCACAAGTGCGGTAGTCAAGGAAACGTGTTTCATTTTTTCCCTCAGTTCAGAGCAAGCAATCATAAAATGGACAAAAATAGGAATTCAGAGCCTTTCCTATCTTCTTCCCTGAGATTATACAACTTTCAGAGACAATAAAAAGCAAGGTTTAGTCAGTGTAGACTTAGGATCTAATCTTCACAAAGGTTTGATCTTTCAGTGTTCAGCTCATAGTAATTTTGTTCCTCACTTCAATGCACATTGCATCAGCCCAGGAACAACAGAACACTATGTACACAGTGAGAACTCCTTATCAGCCCCTTTTTGGGGTAGTCTATCAATCACCAGCTATGTGTTACAGTATTTTATTAGCTACTCCATGTTAAATGCTAGCAGCATTTTTAAGGTGTTACAATTGTGCAGCTGAACTCCATTTTGAATCTTTTTATGAATGTCATCTCCTTGAGCCCAACAGCCAACAAGCCATTATGTTTCTTGCCCCAACTAAATACCTTGGGCCCACAGGACCTGCAGAATGGTACCAGTGTCCCCCTTCCACTGTCAGAGCTTTCTGCTCCCCAAAGTTTGGAAAGCAAATAAAATTATTTGCACAGAAACGTGTCTCACAGCCAGGGAGACATCCAGAGAGGATGGAGACCTTTCCTCCCTAAAACAAGTCAATCATAAATCAACAAGCAAGACCACATCAGAAAAAAAGGGAAAATAATGGATGTCAGGCATTATATTTTGCAATTAGTTAACCAACATATCCTGCCATTCCTAGGGCAACATAAACAAGTCTATCAGAGTCCCCACCTCTCCACAATATCCTGATTAAAGTAGATCCCAGTCATTTCCAAATGTAAATTCATAAAAAATCCTTCTCATTTTGCAAATTACTCAACATTTCTTGACCCAATGTCGCACATTTGGTCATAAGGGGATGCACATTTCTCTGCTGCAGGACATGCAGAACCTGGAAAATGCCCCCACAAAGATGTGGTCTGAGCCTGGGAGGCACTGGCCATCCAGTGGCATTCTGAACTAGAGGAAGAGTAGCAGTGCTGTTGTACCATTGCAGGACTGGAAAAAACCACAGTAGCTCTGCCCTCCAAATCCTGGGTGTTCAAGTTACCAAGTAAGCCTTCTGTATGAGGGTAAGAAAATCCTGTTCAAAAAATATTGTTCCTTTCATTGCTTATACATTTACTTCTTGCCCTCTCTTATGGAATGAGCTAGTGAAAAAACATTGTTGTCTTTTATTTCTTTTTAAGCTATTGTATCATCTTACATTTTTATATTTGTTAGAGACTCCTAACCTTTGAGTCAACACTGTAACTAATATTTAGATACTAAATTGGAATCACAAATAGATCAGTGGCTATTAAAGATAGGCTGATGCATCCTCTGGCTCAGAAAGTTTGTGATGTCCTGACTGCAAAATACTGTGAATACTTCAGAATTTCCTATGCCTTATGTCTCCCAGTTTGATTCATCTTTAGTACTATTCAGTAAAACTTTATTGCCACTAAAAGCTTTATCAAAGTGCATAGTGTTGCCTGAGGTCAGACCAGCCAAGCCTTGAGCCTCATATGAACTGTTTTGATGCATAGAAAATCTGTCTTTAACAATTCCAGCCTCTCCTAATAAACTGGCCCATCCCTAAAGAGCACCAGCTTTGAAATATAATTAACCTCCACATATTCTGCCTTGTGCAGCAAATAGCACTAGGAAGAAAGAGGGTTTTTTATCTGATTCACTCTTAACTGCTAAATCATGATTCCTTTTATTACATTTTTGTGCATTTCATCCTAGTGGGACACGGAAACAAGTTTGGGTAGTTTCATTGCCTGAATTTTCTGCTGCACACCAGCTGTCTGGTGTGGCTACATTTTCTGCCCTGGCAAAGAACATTCATTTCCCATTTCTACACTGTCTCTACCACTTTCCTAGGAGGGAAAGATATTTTCCCCAACACAATTAAAATAAATATAACAAAATATTTATTCATACTATATCTAGGCATTGTAAAGCCATTTTGTGGTGATGAAGTTATACACCTTCCAGTTTAATTCAGTTTTATATCTGTCCAGTAAAGCTGAAGCTTTGGCAGAGTATATAGTGCTACAGAGAGCCCAGATCAGGCAGGACACCTTTCAAGGGGGTCTTGCTCAGGGATTGCTTCCCCACGCTGGTGATCTGGGCAGCTCCTCACTGCCAAAAATCAAGGAAATAAGGAACTTGAGAGCATTCAAAAGAGAGGACATGGCAGAGCCAGAGCACAGAAACATTGTTCAGCCTGTGGGCCAGGGGAGAACGTGGGATGAGCAGCAGGGAATGAGGAGAGACCCGTCAGGTTTAAAGGAAGATGGAGGAGAAGCTGCACAGCTCACTCACAGCACATGGACTTCCATGCCTTTCTCAGGTCACCCTGACAATTTGCTGCTGCAGGAGGAAGGGGAAGCCTTCACAGCCAGCTTTGCAGGCTGGGTACAATCCTGCTCCTGCTGCTTGTTGGAGAACCAGGGAAAGGATGACATTGTTTGCCAGGGAGCTTTACACACACTGTGCACCCATCTCAGGTCCCCAAGCCAGCACAGCACCCATCAAACCAGCAGCAGGCAGGTAGAAACATGCCCAGCCCTTGTGGCAGTTTCAAATAAAGGGCCTGTTTAGCTCCAGGTGGGCAAGGACCAGCACACAGTGCTCCCTGCACTGTTTCTGTGCCTTCCAGGCAGTTTGTACTGTTCATTGCAGGGCTGTGGCAAGCACTACATTCACTCTTCCACCCACATGCACTTTGTGCAGTATCTGGATTAAGGATGCCTCCTCTTGTCATTCAAACTGTCTGCTCCACTGCTCAGAGCTGAGCTGGCTGGAAAAGGAGAGGCACGAGAGCTGATATTCTCAACTTGCAGAATTTCTTCCATAAAGAAGGGATTTAGTGTATTTGTTATCTCAGTTTAGATGGAAAGACAAGGAGACAGCAGACACCCAGGAATTCGAAGGGAATGAAGCTGCATAAAGAAAGTTGGTGAGAGGGGAGTTGTCCCCATAACCACCAGAAACATCTGATCTTCCTTCCTGCCTTGCTGAAAGAATCCTTTTGTTGTTTGCCCAAATGCAGCCATCACCAACTCTCATACCCAAAATAATTAGACTTGTGACATTTAAATGAAGGACTTTGGCAGGTGAGAAACAGCAGAAGAAAAGCACAGCAAAATGCCATGCTATGCCAGCCTTCCAGGGAACAGTGATATGGGGCAGCCACAATCTGGCTGGGAAAAAGTGGGATGGGAAAAAAGGGGACGTGGGTTGTTGAAAAGGCCACAAAGGCTCAAGGTGTCTGCCTCACTCATCCAGCCTGTGTCTCTCTCAAGCAGAGGAGCAAAGTGCTGTCCCTGCTGGCTCCTGGTGGGCAGCAATGAAAGGAGGCACACAAAGTGATATTTCTCTCTCTCTTGCCTTGAGCAGGTGCCAGCAGAAAGCTTTGGCAGCTGCTGAGTGTTGTGCTCTGGGAATTTCTGCAGCACAGAGTGTTGGTCTCACTGCCACAGTTGGATGACACCAGACCCGTTGGTGACAATGAGCCTTACAAGGAGAAGTGAAGGTGTAAAAACAAGATGAAATCCAAGCTGTGTTCTTTTGCAGGGCAGAAAGCTTTTACTGACGTCAAGAGCTGCAGCCCGTTCCATTTGAGGTGTGTGTTGTGCCCAAAATGAATTTAAGAGACCACAAATTCACCTGGAAGATCGATTTCATGGCCCAAGAGTCAGAATATTAACTCTGCATCACTCAGCTCCAGAACAGCCCCTCTTTTTCCATTTGTGCTATTCCTCACAGCCACAGCCTGCTGAGGCTGGGAGAGCTCTGCATGTCACCTCCTCACAGCCACCCCCATCCAAAGGCACCAGAAAGGCAATTAGCAGTAAGAGGATTAGGGAGCTGGGAAGTGTGTGGATGAGGTGTTAGGCCAGGGAGACCAGAGGGCTCTCAGGGCTGGTCTCACCCGTAACCACATGCAGGACCATTGTGCCAATCCCACAGCATATGGGGCAACACCTGATTTTTATTCCCAAAGAAAGTAACAAGTGGCAAGAAAGATTGCTTTCTGCAGAAAGGGGAAAAAAAAAAGCACTGCTAATTAAGCACCAAGCCTGCCTCTCTGCTTTGTTGCCAGCATTGATCCAAAAGCTACAGAGGTAACTGTGGGACAGATTTCATCTATGGTGTCACTTTGATGATTTCAGTAGAAACACAACAGGTGATGCGGCAGGAAATTAGCCAAGTAACTTCAACAAACTTGCACCCAAGGTGCCAAACAGCCCCCAGGTACAGTCACTCCTTCATCATCCTCACCATGAAGGATGCGCTGCTCTGCTCACTGTCTCTTATCTTGACCCAGCTCTTTACGCATCCCCTGGTGGAGTTGACAAAGGGAACAAACAAAATACATCCTGTGTGGCCTGTGCTTCATCCAGCTCACACAGTTAGCACTACTCTAAGTGCAGCTCAAACTTTCCACTCCCTGGAGCAAAGCAAGAGGCAAGCAGCTTGCCCAAACACAAAGACCCAAGCACCAAAGCAGATCAGGAGCAGTACGAGTGGCAGACAGGGAGCTTTGGGAGAGGGGAAAGTGTTTGCTGCCTCCTCCTTCCTTCCAGCCCCTTCAACATCCCCAAACATATTGCAAAGCCAACACAGATTACACAGCTGGAGGATGAGGATGAGCAAGAGCAGTGGCATCTGCAGAGACAGACATATAGCAGCCAGAGAGAGGAGACACAATCCCACCAGGAGCTGGTGCTCGACATCTCTGTTTGCCCTGCAGCAGTTTCTGAAGCATGAAGGTGCCTGCAAACTGGCTCCCACTGTCCCTGCACCACAGCTCAGCTCTTCCAAAGCTATGGGGAGGTCATTGAATCCCTGCACTGCCTTCTTCCAGCACTCCTCCTCTGCAGCTCCTTGTCTGTTGATGCACCCACTGTGGGTTTCCAGCTCCTGACAGGGTTAATTGGCAGGCCCAGCAGGGGAAATAAAATGTTTCAGCTTTGTGGTTGCTTTTTTTTGTCCTTGTTTGCTCGTGAGGCTGAGGGAAGGTGCTGGCTGCTGAAGGGTTACAGAGCAAGCACAGCAGGTAGCCAGCTGCTCTAGCTCTCTACCATTTATTCCTGGCCCATATTTGTGCCCCTTCATGCTGCTCAGGTGCATTTGGCAAATAGACATCCCTGCTCCTCAAACCTGGAGCTACAGGGAGCAGAGGGCACAGGTCAGGACTGGGGGGATCACTGGGGCTGAGGGAGACAAGCCAACAGGGGCACTAAGGGCCATGGTGCACCCAGCAGCAGGGGCAGCAGGAGCCCTTTTTCTCTCCCTCCAAGGCTGCACTTCATCAGAGACAAAAGCCCCCTCCCAGTTTCTTCTCTGAAAGCACTCTCATTCCTTTTCCATTTTCATCTAAGTTTCCAATGAAGATTTATTACTCTGAGTGATTACGCTGTCAGCCAAATGAGCAGTGAATAGGAATATCCTTTCTTCTTGCATTCCAGCCACTAGTCCGTTTGGCTCTCAGCAAAAAGAGCAGATTTAGCATGATTTTAGTCCCTTTCTCTTTCAGGTATTATTTATTTTCAGGTTGACAGCATGTGGGAAAACCCATCAAGAATCAGTACCCTGGGGCATGAGGCTGGGTTGTTATTCACCTATTTAAAACCTCGAAGGAATGGGCTGGTCAGTTAAGTCTAAGTCATGTAAAACTCCAAGGCAAAGACTCCCTATCAACACTGAAAACCAGTCAGATGTGGCATGAGAAGCAACTAACAAAAGGCAAAGAGGGCGGTGAGGAGACAGAAATGTCAAAGCAGAAGACAGCAATAGTTCCCATCCTACACTCAAAAAACAGGAATTGTACACAGCATGACAATTGCCAAGGAGATGAAGCATGCACGCATATGCAAAGAGATTTTACCCAACACCTATAAGATCAAGATTTATTTTTGAAGATTGGTTTGTTGGGCTTTTTGTTGATATTTTGTTCAGGGTTTTTTTCCCCTGGGATAGGTGGGGAGTGGGACACTTTTGTTTTTAATTTTCATTTCCTTGTAACAAGAATATTCCCCTGTCATGTGAGAATGTAGCTGCAGCAGTAACACCACACTATACCTGAATGACAAGGACACAAACCTAAATGTAAATAAAAAGAGTACCCAACTAGTCTGATTTTGGATGCCACCTGTGAGAAATGCAAGTAACAAACAGATTGCATCAAAAAAAACCACCCCTCATGCTGGATTTCTAACATAACTGGTTAGATTATTAAAATGGTAATCAGTAAAAAGGGCAATTTCAATCAATCAACTTCATCTCCTAAGGAGAAACCACAGGAGGGAGAGTGAAGGAGTCAGGAGATCTGGTTGTGCAGATTTAGGCAAATCACTTTGCTCTGTATGCCTGTTCCATTTTCCTTTTATCTCACTAGACTGTGTCCTAGCACTGTGTCATTGTCTAGACAACGCCATTTCTCCTGTCCTGCATTTTCATCCAAGAAAATACTGGGAGAGGAAAGGACAAGCACCGAGGCTGCAAAGCTCTGTACAGAGCCACAGATTCATACCCCCACATCTCCAGTCACCAGTAAACGGCCACAAAACCCTCTGGCAAAATGTTCCTTTTTTTTTTTTTTTTTTTCTTTCCTTATGTTGGTCCAACAGAGAAGCACAACTTGCTATTCTGTGAGCCCAAGCACAGCACCCTGCTCGGGGGAGCAGGGGCTCAGCCCCGTTGATGCTCCGCGCGCGTCAGCACAACGCCACTCCTGTTCTCGGCTTGCTTCGGCAAAATCCAGGGAACAGCACGGAAACACAGCGTCAAAAACAAAAAAACAAACCCTGCTACCATGGCAGAGCTGAAAGCTGCTAACCAGGAAAGGCAGGGAGGGAAGGAGGGAGGGAGGTGGTGTGACCAGCCCCAGGCCAGGCGGGGGGGGACACGGTGGAGTCACAGCCGAGCGCAGGTATCGTGACATGGTGACATGCAGGGCGACCCCTTCACCTCAGGTCACACACGAGGTCCCAAAAGGCCCTCAATCAAAACAGGTCTGAAGCATCCTACCAAGGTCAGTGCAAACAAAGCTCACAGGAAAAACAGAGCATTTTCAGGGAGTGCTTATGCCGGCCAGGTTTGCCTGGCTCCCCTCAGGCCCCTGTGGATGGAGCCGTGGGATGGGGTTCCCAAACTGCCTGAGCTGCAGAGCACAGTGGGGAAATAAATGACAGAAACAATGTCCCTCTGGGTTCTTCTCTTTCTCTCCATATTATCATGTCACTGTGCATGTCACCTTGTGATACTGGGTTATTTATCATCACTGAGTGCTTAGATTGGCCCTGCTAGAGAAAAATCAAAGAAAGCAGCAGGGGCTGGGGTTTGATGAGGAAGAAACAAATTCTTCCCTTCAAGAGCATGCAAACTTCTCTGCTACCCCATGCACACCCACACACGCAATCCCAGGCTGCTCCTTTCCCCTGCCAGCAGCTCCTTTCAGCCTCACGCATCCCTGCTCTTCTCCCTTTTCTCTGCTCAGATTCAGTGCCTCGTTTCTATGGATTTCTGTGTCAACTCCCTGAAGGATATTCACTGGAATGGACACATTTACAGGATTACTAACATTCTGAAAGCAGGTGGTGCTATTATAGTCATACAAAAGCCACCTATTTTTGGTGCCTTGTGCTGTCATCCTGTTAGGCTCTGTTTTGCTTTGCCTGGTTATTGTACCAACTTCTCAGCACCATTACTCTGGGCTGCTCCAGTTCCAGCTGTGTCTGCAGAGGCCTGATAGAGGGGCATCTTTGTTCACTGTGATGGTGGCTTGGAGCTTCCCCATGCAAAGAGAGGCCTGAAAGTTTCTCTTCCTGTCATAATTCATTTCCTTCATGAATCTTGAGAATGTACTTAAGGAAAAAAGTTCTGCTATATGTGCATATCTAATATATGCGTACACTCACACATATGAATTTTCCTATGCAGAGCAGCAGCCTTAAAGTGAAATGTTAGAAGATGGCTATATTCACTTTATCTTTATGTCATATTTCAGGTAATCACTTTGAAAGTCATCAGGTAAATTTTAAGTATTGTCTGTGTTCTTCAATTATGTCAGTTCACATTAACTGCTTTAATATCTCAGCTTGCATTGGCTGGAAACTCTTAGCTTGTCTCATCTAATTTCTTGGCACATGGTCTTACCTGTCCCTGCACTCCTGGGTTTGGTTGACAGCACTGCAAGGGTGCTGCACTTATCTGCAGCCACAGACCACCTCTGCCTAAATTCCATCCAAGCACCCAGCACTGAGAAGTAAAGTGAGATGAAACACAGGCACAAAGTTTAAATAAAATCACATTATTAGCAGTCACATTTCCTGAGCCTCAGTTCTGAGACCTTACTAAACTAATGGTGAAATGACCAGGAAAAAAACAATGTCAGCATATGACAGTTTAAAAGTGCATATAACAGAGCAGGGATCACTGCAGGAAGATCCTCAGGCAGACCAAAACCACCAGGATCTCCTATGTCCTTTTCACCTTGAAGGGAGAAGCTGGATTTTCACTCTCAGCTCGGCACTTTGCAAAACCTGGCAGTCTTGACTCCAGCTCCTTTTACTCCACATAAAGGCAGTGGAGGGCAGTATAAATTGTGTGTGTGCTTCCCAAAGTGGTTTATGCCAATCCAGCTCGCGTGTGAGGGATTTGCATTCAGAGGGCTTACGGTAAGTACAGAATTATTAATACAGCGGTGCACTCGATAGCTGAGACACTGCTTGTAACCAGGGGAAAAAACCACTACTCCTCTGCTGTAAAGCATCTAAATGGGAATCAGGCTCAGTCTTGTCTCATAGCATAAATGTCCTGACCTGCTGTTCCCTACTTTGTAACACAAATTCAGCTATAATCAATTATGGCTTGAAATGTTCCTTAAACATAGAGAAAAATCCAAAGCAGGTGCAAAGGCCTCTGATGGTAACTGATGTGATAAAGCAGTGCAGGAAACACCTTTTTCCTAAGGCTGATTTTAAGTGCCTCTGCAGACAGATGCAGTTGCTGTGCTGTGTACTGCTAACCTTGAACTGACATTAACAAGTGTATCCAAACTTTCCTTTTCCAACCAGGGTGGGGATTCCTCTGACAGCTACTGCACATTCCCCTCATTTCATGACCAGCTATCTCTTGGTAATCGATAAGAGGGCAAACCTAGATCCTGTTGGGATTCATGGTGAAAACTATTGACATCAACAGGTCAGGAATAGCCAAGAGAGCATTTATACAACAGAGAGCAGAGAACATGAGCAGGAAAAGGCCACCCCAATCTCAGCTGGTATAAATCAAGATAGCTATAGATTTGCAACAGATAAGGCAGGGGAAGAAAGAGAAAAGAAAATAAAAGTATCCTTATTTAATCAGCTCTGATGCAAACACAATCTCCTCACAGCCCTTTCCAGTGTAACTGGAAAGCTTGGACCTGGCCAGGCTGCTACATCAGGGATGCTCCACATCCTCCAACCGCTACTGCTGCCAGGGCAGTCCGGACACACAGGGGAAGCAAAGGGAGAAAAAACTTGCTTTGTTCCTGGTTTTAGCAACCATCGGAGGAATACATGCCCTGCTCTCAGCCGGCTGCCACGGAGGGATGGCTCGGTCGGTGCCAGAAGAGGGCACTTGAGCTCCAGCAAGCGGGAGATGCGCGGCACCGCTCCGGCAGGAGCGGCCCCGCCTGCGACACGGGGCTGCGCGAACAGGCACCGGGCAGGTGCTCCCGAGAGCGGGCACCGAGTGTTCCCCTCGCTGCTTTTCCTGCCTCGGGGCTTCCTCGAGTCCCCTCGCGAGCAAAGAGCTGGAGCTCCTGCATCACACAGGTCCCTAACCTGGGTTCCTCCAGCAATACGGATCGTGTGCCAGCTGAAATTCTCTCCTTGCTGGAGCTTTTTGTGGTCACTTCCCCAGACAGACCCTCTGGAGTGCAGTAACATTTACATTTTCTCCAGCCTTGCCCCCAGCAGATGCATTTCTTGAGTCCCTTTCCTTTGCTCAACTGCCTGTTCTCATCAAACTTGCCCAAACTCAATAGTGCTGAGAACCCTTGTTGGTAGAAACAAAAAAAAAAAAAAAAAGGTCAGAAGTTTTGGGGTGAGCAAATATCAAACACACAAACGCCTGCTGCCCAGCTGAGCATCCTAAACACACAGAACACACAGGCTGCTTGCTTTTCCCAGCTGTTTCATCTGGTTCAAAACCAGATTGGTCTCCCTACAAACCCTACTCATTGAAGCACAAAACCTGCTCCCATCCCTCCAGGCACAATGTAATCAGCCATGCCTCATCCCCTTAGAAAACTCCTGACAACAAAATTTCACAAATTATGCAAACCTCGAATTAAAGGCAAGAAAGGCCAGAGAAGATGAAGAAAAACAAACTGAATGATACAGCAAGTATGACAATTTAGGTCTTGTTTTGAAAGCTTTGTTCTTTTTCTGTGGTGCTCCCTATGACAAATATGAAGCCATTTTCTTGTTTGAGATAGGCGAGCACAAAGTAATAGCTAATGTATCTGAACCAGCCCATAAACTCCCACTGCATCAATCTATACCATCTAATTCTAAGTGGCTGTCTCAGAGTGGTTAGCCCTCTGTTTGCATCCCAAAAGTTTCCAGACACATGAATAAACCAAGCACGGATAAATTGGGTCTGAAGGTCTGTTTCTCAGATGGATCTGGCAGCTGCCTGGGTTTATTGGCAGCTCATTTATCATCTCAAGAAAAATATTGATGGTTCTAGAGACACAGGCCCTTTCTGTGTCCTGGCTGAAGGAAAGCTGTCCTTCTGGGCAGGCTTTGGAAAGAAAGTCAATGCAAAGAAATCTGCTTGGCAGAAACGTGAGGGATGTGGTGCAAAGAAGAATCGTTAAGTAAGGAAGAAGGAACACCAGGATGATAGCCCTGTTGGCCCAGAAACAGTCCAGTCTCAAATCTTCACAGTATTACAGCAAGACTATGAGATTGTGAGAGTGCTAAAACAGGCACAGTCACGGGCATCTTCTCAAGTGGAGGTATCACTGCTGCACAGGAAGAGACAAAGAGCCTGAAGCTGTGTTCTGCCAACAGAACGAGCAGCAGACCCTGAAGAAATTCACAGAAACACAGTCACAAAAGGCTTGAAAACAGCAATAAGGGGACTGAAGTACTGGAAACTCTCTCCCCCTGGGCTGGCAGCATCATGCAGTCCTGACTCCACGTAGAGTATTGGCAGTCCAGCTGCCTCTCTTCTAGAAAGAAACCAGGAAGACAATTGGAGCCTCTGAGCCATTTCCAATCCCTATCTTGAATAAACCAGCTGCATTCCACTTGAACAGCATATTTAAGGATTTATTGAAAGCAGTATTGAGATCTGTCATGTATTGATGTGGTGGGAAGAGATCTCACTTTCCACATGTCACCCCAATATTACTTCAGCCAGATGTCTAGAGAAGCCAGTCCAGAGTAAGCTTTGGCTACACATGACACTCCACTGCCTTAAAGATCCTCTTTGCTACGTGAGAGGTCTTGAGCAGTTAACATTCATATTGGATTTCTTGAGGGACTGGATGATGGAGAAAGGATGAATGGATTGTCACCTGTCATTTGGTCTTTTATGGCATCAGATGACAATTGCTGGTTTAATAACGATTGCTTAGTTTCAGAAAAAGAAATAACCAGCCTGACAGAATCATGAATGCAACCTGATGTGGTAGCATGTTATCCAGAAGTTGGTTTGCTGCACACCAACCATGATGACACAAAGCGAGGTATTTGGGATACTGCAGTTTTCAAAAATGTAATCCCTCCAATAGGCATTGGTTGCCAGATTCTTTTAACCAGATGACCAAAAAGTCCAGTCTATGCTGAACAGGAATTCAGTTAGTTTAAGAAGTTTTGAATCCCTCCTAAGTACTAGGAAAAAAGAGGACAGGAGACCAAGCACAGCATTAGGAACTGAACACATGATGTCTACAGTCTGTACTCTGAAACTGAAAGCTTTGTTTTTCATTTGGTTCTTATATCTGCTGCTCATGTGACCAGAGTGCTCTTTATCCTGAATGCAAATAAGAATCACACAACAAATACTGCTGGAGTCACTGGAGTTGATTCTCCATTACTTGGCAACTCAAACAGCTGTGTATAACCAGAGAAATATGTAAGATGACAAATCAAGTCTAGACATGGTTACCTGATCTGGTAATATTTTTCTGCTTATGATGTACAGGGTAAATACACAGCAAACAACTAAGTAAGCTGTGAAATTTAAAATGTGAAATATAGGTGCCTGGTGGTCAATGCTGCTCCCAGGGTAACAGGTAGGAATCACAAAATAAAGCTTGCTGTTGGTAGGCTCAAAACAAACAAGTTATTAGTAAGCTATGGAAATCCATAACAAGAAAAGTTGTGGATGCTAAAAATGTATACAGGTTCATGGGAGACATATCCATTGACTTTATCTCAGATATAATCAATGTGTGGGTTTAGGTCCCTTCTCCCAAGTAACAACTGACAGGACTAGAGCAAATGTCCTCAAATTGTGTCAGGGAGGTTGGACATTAGGAAACATTTCTTCCCAGAAAGGGTTGTAAGGCACTGGAACAGGCTGCCCAGGGAAGTGATGAAGTCACTATTCCTGGAAGGATTTAAAGGACACGTGGATGTGGCACCTGGAGACATGGTTTAGAGGTGGGCTTGGCAGTGCTGGGTTACTGGTTGGACTTGATGATCTTAGAGGTCTGTTCCAACCTAAATGATTTCATGATTCTAATAACTCTGGCTCTGGGATCCCCAATCCACTAATTGCTGGAAATCAAAGAATATTCAGGGAAAATAGTTACACGCTTTATTCTGCTTTTAAATTCTTCTCAGGCACCTTATTTTGACCTTTGTCAGAGACAAGACACTGCAGAGGACTGGTTTTGATCTGAGCTGATTTGGCTGTTCTCTTCTTAAGGGATGAGACATGAGAGAATCAGACCCATCCTTGCTCTTATCAAAACAAAAGTTTCTGAACACTAGATCAAAGATGCAGGTTAACTTTAGTTTCTGCCTGAGACAAGTTCAGGCTTTGTTTTTCTGAACTGTGGACAAAGTTTCACCTCTAGGTGACAAGAAACAGAGCTGGCTTAGGGTGAGCCTGTACTGGCCTTGGCTTGGATGGGTATTCTCATCACCTGTGAACTGAAACCTGACAGGTTTCTGGCCTCTTTCAGCAGAGGTTTGATGGGGAAGGTGCAATCTGCTTTCCAGAATGCCACAAGATATCCTTTGTTAGGGTTTTCACAGATGTTAGGGGTTAAAGTGTAGAGAGAAAAGGAAAGTGAAGTCTCAACTCACCAGGGGCATGCTCAGAAAGAAAAGGAGATGTTGGATCTGTTTCCTGTGACTTTCATGCCTACTGTCCTCCTCTGGTTTCTAACAATAGACATGCAGCTGTCCCTTCTGGAGAGATTAATTGTCGTCTCTCTGTTCATTCAGCCAGCTATTTTTCATGAAACTCATAGGAATGTAATATCTCTGAGACCTTTATCACTGTCAGATTCAGTTGCAATTGGTCAAGCAGCTGAGAAAGACACACAGACAGAAAGACACTTGTTTCTTTGCAGAGTTTCCTAAAAATCATCTCTATCCTCTTTCAGAACGTTGGTATTTGAGACTAAAGAAGTAGTAGTTGAAAAACAGCTTCTGCTCTTGCCCTAGAAATCCCTTTAATCAACAGTAACCAAGCCGATAGTAGCAAAATATGAAAGAAAGAAGGAGTAATTCAGGTGAAAGACAGTAAAAAGTGAACAAAACCACGAGACTGGGTGTGTCTGATTAGTGATCACCTGAAAAAAGCCCCATGAGATGACAGAAAGGCCTGGGGTAGGGCTAATGACCTAAATGCCAACGACCTTGTGAGAACACAGACAAGACAGGCACAGGGGAGAAGACTCAGCTAGATTTGAAGAGACACAGAGAAGAGGAAAAAGAAGACAAACATGGAGACACAAACACCACCACAGGCTGGCAGAAAAGGAGAGACCTCTCCCAGAGACACTGCAATTTGGCTGTTTATTGCTTTTTGAAAAACACCTTGTTCTGAATGGCTTTTTCCCCTCTTCAATCCCAATGACATTTGGGAAAGCTTCAAAGCACAGCACTGTCTAAAGCCCTTTCCTAACCTAAGTCTCCAACCCACAGACACTAATAATAACCACTCCCCTCAGACATTTCCAACAAATTGTTAATATCTTTTAAGCCCTGCTCTCCATTGCCTTTCAGATTAGCCTTGCCCTTTCCTTTGCACTTAAGTTTAGCAAGTGTTACTAATAGGAATTTAACATTTACCGAAGAATTATTTTAACTACAGATCTAATAGCATTTGTATGGTGTTCTGAGCACCCAAGAGCCTCATATCAGTTCTATATGCTTAGTTTTGTCTAAGGTGCTTCTAAGAAAAAAGGAAAAATGCATGTTTAAGGAAAAGAAAGTTCATAACAGAGGCATTCAAATCCAAGAAAGCCAGTTCCAAGAAAGATAGCAGCAGTGCCTGGAGAGATCTTTCCCTTCTTTATATTATCCACAAACCTGCAATCACTCATGTGATCAACCTCACCTTCCACCTTTTCAGCAAAAGCTTAACTTGTGCTTGGTCTAAGTTATTTTTTCCTGTGTACAAAATAAATACTGATAGAAAAATGCTATGCATATTATAATATTATTATTATTAAGATGCTTATTATTAGCTGGCAATTTTTATGTTTTTTTTTTTTTTTAATAATAATATACTACCATCAAAACCTTTTTGAATTAGAGAGTTTTGTGCTTGCAGACCAAGAATCATTGAGAGCTTGAGTGGAAAGCACCGATGAGGCTTTCAATCAGCAAAACCCCAATGACAGTTTGGCACCAGCAGCATTCAGTGTCTCAACAGAGACCCCAAAGGCTGCACTGGATGAGACCATTTTTAGAGCTGGGCTTATGAGGATCAGTCTTCCCATGCCACTGGATACAGCCCTACCTAGGCTGAGGAACATCCTGAGCCAGCACTGAGCTGAGGACAGCTGCTGGGGTGCAGGGATGGTATTTGCACATGTGTCTCTAACATGCTCATGCTCCAGCTGTCCACAAGGTCCCAGCTGCTGAATACAGTTGTAAATATTGGCAGTTCTCAAATCAACCTGTCCAAATTCCCTAGTCCAGCCTCACAGCTACTCAAGTCTTCCCGCTCTTCAAAGAAGGCAAATTCCTGTATTCATGTCTGAAACTGACTTGGGGGCATTTTTGTAAGTCTTAATATGCATCCTGCTTACATTCTCATCCCACAAGCACCATCTGTTCTCTCCCCTATACTCTTGGTATCCCTGGGAAAGAAATATGCATACACAAGAGGAAGGAAAAGGTAACTGGAATCATATGGTTAAATGGAATCATTTTGAAGATGTCTTCCAAGACTGATATTCTACTTTTAAGAAAAAAAAAAAGCTTTAAAATAAAAAAGTACCTATATAATACACTTTCCACTCTTATAGCATCTTTCATTTGAGGCTATCAAAGCACTTTGAGATACAGATCCTAAGAAATCCATTACAAAAATTACACATATTCCTAAGTTGACTGTAGTCACTTCCTTAAATTTCTGTTTCTCTACTGATACTCCCAGACAGTGTTTGCATAGATTGATGCAGTCAGTGCTACAGGCAACTAGATAAACAAATCTACATACAAATATAAACTCTCCCCCACAAACAGCCTCTCTTACAGAAGTATTTTTGTGTAGCATTGTCCACTCCATTGAGCCCTTTGAGAGAACGAGGTGTGCATATACAACACCATGTACTGCCTTGTACTTTCATTCCACTGCACTTCATTAAACAGACTTTCGCTGTTTCTTAATTTTCTTTGAGCAGGTCCCACTGTATATACCAAATATGAACAAACACACAGATTCCTTCTGGGTATGAGCCAACAGCTGCAACCCTGAAAAATATCAGCTTCTTATATCATTAACTGAGTTTCCATGGTGCCCTGGGGCAGAGATATTGATGCTTGACAGCATTATCACTATAAAGTAACTTTACAACTCTATAATTTAACTCTATGCTTCCAGTAATATTAAGAGCATTTGAAATTGTGGCTGTAAACCTTGACACTTTCACACAGACCGGGGAGCTGAAAAGAGGATTTTGTTTCCTCTCCTCCAAACCATGGTACTAAGAAACAACCAAGTACTGGAGAGAAGACATGCAAGGAGGTCACCCAGAAAAATCTGCAGGATTAGGATTAATGCCACCTTTTGCAATACACAGAAAGGAGCCTGTTTCTAGGAGCTTAGCAGAATTAGACCTCTGGATGCCTTTCCCTGAATATAGGCCTGATTTACTTTGAAATCATCTTGGCAAGAACCTCTAGCTGAAGTTCAAACCTAAGCCACACTGAATAACCTCTGCAGAGCTCCCTCAGCTTTATCAGCACAGCTTTTCATACCTCATTGGCTTTTGCTAGTAATGTTGCCTTTACTGGCTGGGAATGAACCTGCAAGGGCCATAATCTGTCTCATGAGGATCTTCTCTTAAGGATATCACTAACAGAGATAGGAGGATCAGGACATGCAGTTGCCAAAAAAAGAAATGTAAAAAAGCCCAAAATAACCAAGTACATTTGCCCTAGGGGACTGGCAGGTACATGAAGCTCTTAAAGTTATAGATGCTTTTACTGGAATTGTAGTTTGCATACAGATTCCTTTTCCCCAGGACAGGCATTTACTGAGGCCCAAGTACTCTTTAAAAGGAATCTGGATGTAACAAATGACTGTTTCCTCTGGGGATTTAACTTCTCCAGTCCCCAGTCAAGCAGCAGGCAGATATTTTTCTTGAAGTTAAGAATGAGAATGAACCTAGTGGTCTCTGTGTCGAGAGTCCAGGATGTGAGCTCCTGTTAGGTGCCTGAAGAGATTCTGGTCAATCCAAACCTTCGTTCTGTGGCTGTAGCCACATAAATACATCTTTATGCCCACAAAAAAGAGAGAGTTCAGCAGTGCACCTTTGGATAGTGCACATCCTTCTCCACCTGCAGGAAGCTTGCAATTGAGATAAAAATACACAAAAAAAAGCTATGGACATGCTGACAATCGTGATGCCCTCCCATCTCAATAATTATTCTCCCCTACAGCTACAGTCATACCAGTTCCTGCCAGCTCTCCATCATTTCTGCCTTCCTGCCTCATGGCTGGGCTGTGGAAGAGTAAAAACCTTTTATTCTCTGTTACAGGCTGCCTCCTTTGCAACAAGAATCCAGTTCAAACACTCTAAAAAATGAACCAAATAGATTTTAAAGCTGTTGATATGAGAGTCCTTTGCTGGCTGCTCTCAGGTCAGGTTGTGATGGCTGCTCTTCACAGCTGTGGGGGGATACTGGAAAACACCAATTCTGGGTGTACTGTCAGAGCAGGGCTCAGCCCTGCAGCTGGGGATTCATCCTGCCTCCCCTTTTTCATCCCTTGATCCCTGCCCAGCTCTGAGGCTGGTGTGAATCAAGACAGCTCAGCAGCTGAGCTGCTGGTGGTGAGTGCTACAGGGCAGTTTACAAGCCTCATGTCATAAGCCCTGTAAATGCCTAGTAAAACATGGAATTTAATGGAAGCATATCAGCTCGTTTTAAAGCTCCTTCACCTGGTGCTGAGCTAACTGTTGTTGTGCTGCCTTTTTTAATCAGTTACCCACCAAATGTGTGCATGTGTGAGAAGGGTTTTAAACATTTCTCTGTCCACTTCAAGGCGAGGAGCAGACAAGCCTACAATCCTCTTATTATGCCTTTGAAACAGAGTCCGTTCGCTGTTATCTGCAGCGGGTGTTATCGTGGGGTTTTCTGCAGAGCTTACAGAACATATCCCTCATGTTTCTCACACTCCAGGTATGTATCTGTTAGACACAGACCTAGCAGGCACACACACAGCTCTGCAGGAATGTCTAAGTGCTTTGTTTGCTGGATGAAAACACAAGAGGAACTCCAGCAGTAAGCATTAGTGAGACTGTGCCAATCAAGGCCTGAGACACTGATGCAATCATGGTAATTCTCTGTGTTAGAAAAGGCCAGAAACTCAACACTCTGCATGATGTTATCCCACCATACATGGCCCAAACATACACACCCTGCACAGGCTGAAGGAAGACCCTTCCTTCCTGGATTTCACTTAAATAGTTTTAGAACATTCCAGGTGTCATCCTCTAAATTCTGTGCCAATTAATTTAGAACATTCAGTCATACTAACTGGAGTAATTTGAAACTGATTTCCACTTCTAATGATACCTTCCCATCCTTTTTTTCTTACTTTTCTTACTGAAAAAAGTTGCTGTCCACGCTAACAGTAAGAATTCAAACACTTAGACTGAGAGTCTGTCTTCCATTTTCATGCATGTAAGGTATCCACTTATCTCAAAAATTACAAAGTATGCTTCAGTCAGTCACACAAATCTGAAAAAAAATGGATAATCTCACCCAATGTTAAAATATATCTATTACTGTCACACAGAGGTTTGCATGGATCACAGAGTTAGCATGTAAAATCTGGAGGACATGAAGAGAAAAAAATCCACCAACAAACCCAATCCACCTATATAATGGCATGAAACGGAGTGGTACTGTGATCTTATTTGCCATAAATGCTGTAAAGAAAAGAAGCTGACAGGTATCATTACTTGTCAACAGTGCAAACACAAGTCTATTCAGAGTTTGTTCAGTTTTCCTACCTGATAACAGGGACAACATTAGGCTAAATTAATATTTTGCAGAATCTGGAGATCCTAATTGTTTTTGTTCTCTAAAAGGAGCCAGTATGGCTAGCTCTGGATGTGTGATCCACTTTGTAGTCTCTTTCCATGGTCATGGGTGACCTGAATTTGAGGCTGAATCTCAGTCTGCACTTCTAAACCAACAGCAGAAGCTCTGAACAATCCTAGCCTCCCTAATCCTGTCTCCACTGAAAGGAAAGGGAAAGGCAAAAAGTAGAAAAAGAAAAGAAAAGAAAAAAAAATGGAAAGGGAAGGAAAAGGAAAGGAAAAGGAAAAAAAGACTCACACAACCAAATAACATCACAGTGGGATGAACAAAGTTCTAGGAAGGCAATCTTTAAAGGCAAATTTCCAGAATACTTGCACTACCAATTCACAGTTCTTGGGCTCACTGTATTTTCTTCACTTACTTGCTTGAGTTGCTCCCTGCATGTAAGTAGATAGTTAATAGAAACAGCCCTGTCCTTGGAGGCCAATATGAACTGACTGCCTGTGTCTTTGGTTCAGGTCCATTAAAAATTCTGAGCATTAATTAATCACTGACTTGCAAATAACTTGGAAGGGCTGCTCAGGCTAAATTGGAATGTTCTGCAATTGTTTTACTGTCGGTCATAGGCACTTCAGTGATGTGAAACTTCCTCCCCTGCCAGGACAGGATGTGCATAAATCCAGTGGCTACTCCTGTGTTGGATCAGACCAGTCTAGAGACTATTTCAAGCAGCTCCATTTCTTTCACTGACTAGAAAGCTGCACACGTGAGGAAAAGATCTCATAGGCAGTACTCTTGATAGAATTCCTTCATTGAAAAGGAAATAATAAAACCTTCCAGGGCAAAATGCCAGTGGAGCATACTCCATGGGCAAAGAGCCTCCCCTGCTTGCTGTCTGCCAGGCCAACCTAAACCTGCTTCTCCTCCTTTTCCACTCAGCTGGGTGAAACCCTAAGTGCAGAAACCAAGCTGCTGCTTGAGCTTTCCCTGTGCCAGCTCCAAGAAGGTTCCCTGATCTGGAGCCTGTTTTCTGTGCCCCAGCTGCTGATGGAATGAGCAGAGAATGGAGCATCTCTGCCTGCAGCAGGCAAGGAAAGCCAAGCAAATGGAGATGCTGGACCTCACAGGTGAAACTTCTGCAATGTGAAGCACAAACCAGAAATCTTTATGGAAATGGAAACAAAGCCACTCTGATCTATCAGTCATGAAGGAAAAGATATCCAAGGAATCCATGATCTCATGTGTGTAGGGGTCTTTTCCATTCTTCACTGTAAAAACTGTTCTTAATAAATAATGAAGAGAAATAAGCACTTTCAGCACAATAAGCACAATGTGAGGAAGAAAATTAAAGGTAAAACTAAGGCACAGGTTCTTGAAACACCAAAATACTAACTTAAGGAAATAAATACCTAAACCTAACAGTAACAACAATTTTTTTCCACAGTGACAAGATATACTACATTTGTGTATGTTGCGAGGAACTTTTCTTTCAATTAACTTTACTGGGCAAAAAAGAGCTTCTATTCCAAATACTCAAGCCTGGTAAATCACTTTAATATATTCATCTCCCTCCTTCCCCAAATTTCACTTTCCGTGGAGAAGTCAAACCAGAAAAGCCCAAATGACAAACAATTCCTTTCCCTGCTCCCTGTTTCTTGCTCTTTTTCCCACACTCAGAGCCCATACACATGGATGGTGAAGAATTATGTCTCATATGAAAATTTCTCCTTTGCTATCCCCAACTTCCAAAATGCAGCAGAGAGGTAAATAGGCAATCACAGCTAATCTCTCTCCCTCTGCAGTGTTTCTAAACCTGTGGAAATTTAAAAAGCTGCCATGATAGAATGACAAAATGAAATAACATACCCAGCATTGAAGTATGGGCACTGGCTGTTTGATTGAGCGTGGTGACAAAAAGAAAAAGAAAAACATAAAAGCAGATCATAAGACCAGTCAGAACAATTCTACAAATTACTGATACATTGAGATAGCCAGATGGATATGTGTTTTTTGAGGAATGAGACACCGCTTCTATTTGAGCACTCAAAAATGCCAACAACTTTGATGGTTTTGTTTTCACAATTTGACTCCATTTCTTTGTCAACTGGCATTGAAGATTTGTCCTCGAGGCAGCTGCAGAACCTAATGGATCCTTTTGGCTGCAGTTCAAAGGCAGGGAGGATATTTTACTCAGTACCAAAGATGCACTCTCAACTTGCTATTAAAACAGTAACACAAACACAGGGCTAATAAGGGAATAAGGAGAGAAATGAAGAAAGAAATGGAAGATTGTAGAAGGCAATGGATCACAGACTCTCCAGGACTAGCTTCTATAACAAGTGTGTGAGACAATCTCCTACAAGAGGGAAATGGCTTATTTGATCTAATGTCTTTCTCTTCTTGAATTTCCACAGTATGGAGAATCAATATGAGGGAAATTAAAGCATCAGGAGCAGACTCACATTTCCACTTGTGTGTGTTTCTATCTCAGCAAACTCTTACGGAGACATGAGTATTTACCTTAAGTGCCTGGTTCACGTGTGCTGCAAGGGGATGGATTTCAAAAGGATACAGGCTTCCTCAGTGTAGGGCACAGCAGCAGCAGTCCCACCCAAAATGTAGCTGTAGAAGGAGACCTCCAGGGTGTAGCAGTAGGATGTGTCATTTAAGAGCCCGCCAAGGAAGCGCCGGCCTGTCCCAGCCTTCACAGCATCCCTGTTGAATGAGGTGCTGGACTGCAGGAGCAAGAACACAGGGACAAGAGGAGAGTTCAGAAGTGGAGCAAGGCAAGGAGGCTCTCAGAAGAGAGAGCAGCTTCACTCACGCTGCCAGATCTCATTTACACTGTGCAGACTGCTCTGTTTTTTGATCATGGCCTGGAGGGGCAGCACAATTCTGGCACACAGGCTGTAAATGATGCCTCACAGACTTTCACAAAATTCATCTGGGTTCACCATTAATATCAGCTTTTCCTCTTCCCTCTCAGATAACACAAAGCAAGGCTGGCATATGCAGGAGTTGAAAGCAAGCCTTCCAGATCCCCCATGCTCAGGAGTTAAGCTGTATCATTACCTGGATATTGGATTCCTTCATCTCCACTGCATTCCCCTGTATCATAACCCCCCACCCCTTCACCTGGACTCTTAATCAAAGCAGAAATAATACAGTGGCATTTATGTTTTGGTGAAACTTTCTCACCTAAGACATTTGACTGGTTCTTAAATTAGGTCACAGAAATTTCCACTTCACTAACTTAAATGTTAAGGGGGTGTTGCTCTCTGGGTGGAAAAATCTACCTCGCTATTCTACAGCACTAGCAGCACAGTATAAAAGGCAGTATTTTCTGCTATTACTGAAGATCTGGCTTTAAGAACCCTACAGCTTTATGACTATTCATTTGAGGGGTGGAGGGGAGGACTCCAAGCATTTCCATAAATGAGTTTTAGCTCTCCTTTGAAGGCGTGACATCTGGAGACTAAAGGGCAGCTCATCTTCAGGTTGATTGAAGTCTCAGAGCTTGTTCCTACCAACTAGATAGAAAAATGGATTCTGATTTCATTTTGATTTTCAGACTCTATTCAGAAATCTCATAACCATTAGACTGAGCCAATCTGGGCTCAGCACAATCTAATGACAACCACAAAAAAAATGATCCAACTTGGATCTGTTGTATAAAAGGTCATAATATCTCCTGCTGTAAGAATTTTATGTTGCCAGTGGAACACAAAGAACCCTTAACACAGCTCATTGTTCAGTCACTGTTCCCACAGTGAATTCTTTGAGCTGTCCAGTGTCCTCCTACGGAGCCACAGGGCTGCTACCTTTTCTAGCTAAGACAATGTGAATATTTATGAAATCCATCTCTTACCAAAACTGGAGAAAATAAAATTTCCTTTGTATTTTAGAAATGAGATGCAATGGTTCAAAATGTTGAACTTCTCTAGACTGAGAAAATCAGGTTAATACAGAAATAAGCAACAATTCTTGATAAATACTGTATACCGGGAGATGTAAAAAGTAGAAATACCTGTGGGTTTATTAACATTCTGAATGTCTCAAAGTCTCTCTCATGTTGTAAAAAGGAAGGTTTTCCAGCTTAATTAGAATAAAATGGAATTTGGTTTCTTATTAGCATTATATATAGGTGTTTCCAAATGCAACTCGTTGTCTTTTTGGTAACATAATATTTAACTTTTTGGTAATTTGTACACAGAATGCATTCTCCTATGTAGATATATAATTTCTGCCAAATTACATAGCAGAAGCCTGCAGAATATTCTGAATACCTATGGGAGAGGGACTAAAGCACTCATAAGGAAGGTTGGGAAATTAACTATTAATTTGATATATGGGATAAAATACTTTAAGAGGTCTACAAGAGGGAATGTTCTCTGGTTTCCTGCAGAAGAAAACTTAAAAAGGCTATTGAGATCCTGAAACGGAGGGAAGCTTCGTCCTCGGTTACATTTCAGAAGCAGAGGAAGATGATCATGCTCAGGGAATTACTTCCTGAGCCAAGAGAACATCAACTTCAGTGGATGGTGCTTTATGTTCAAACAAATGCCTGAAGTGGAACTTTTAATGCATGAGAGCATCAACTGCTGATGGAAACAAAGGACAACAAATGGGTCAGGACAGGATTTTGGGCTTTGTGTGCAGAAGCATCACTCACAAAGGGACTAAGCTAATTCTGAGGCTGTATTTGGCACAGGAAAAACAAGGAAAATGTGGGAGGAGGTGACTCAGGGAAGACATTAGGGATAGAAGTACCTTCAGTGAGTAGGAGACTCAGTTACTGATATGGAACATTTGAGAAGATTATGGAATCTCATCACCTATGTTAAAAACAAATTGTGCAGGTATCTGCTGAGTACAGTTTGTGGTTTTGGGATACAGTTTGCACAAGAAATCCTTTTCCCATTTCCCATCATCTTAATCAGTCTAAAAGAAAGTTATGAGTAGAATTCCTAATAGATGATTCTTGAGATAAATCTTACATAATATTTTCATCACAGTTCTTGGCACGGTAAAGGAGGACCATGCCAACAAAATTTGCTGATGACACACTGTGGAATGAATCATCATTATGGAGGAGGTTCTGAATATCATACAAATAAAAAAGCAGTGGGATGACTTTGAGGGCCAGAGTGATTGTAGTCAGATGAAACTCAGCCACACAAGTGCCAGGTCATGCACTGAAGCATAATAAAAAAAATATTCTCCAATAGGCTAAAACCTTATCAGCTGGAAATATCTAAAGAGAGAGTCTGATGTGTTACTTCACTGATTTTTGCTTTCTAGCAGAAGTTAAATCTAGTTATTGGCAAAATTATATTTGCTGTATTTCAAAAGTGATGCAGAAGTAGTTTAAATATTATCAAGACAGCTATATAAATGGTAAAAAAACCCAAACAATCAAAAAAATCCACCAAAATGTTGAACTTTTCAGAGTTTGAATTTTTATAATGCTATTTCATGGGGCTTGGCGCTTTGGGTTTTGTTTTGGGGGGGGGTGTGTTCCCTTTTTTTTGTGTGCATTTGCGGTTGTTTGTTTCATAGAAGAGTTTCAGTTTCAGCTGTACAAAATTACTTGAAATGGCAAAGGCATTAATAAAATCCTCTGTTCATTTCTTTGCCAAGTGGTACTGAATTTCCAGGAATAAAAAGATGACTCTTCATTTAGGTGCACAAATGTAGATTTTGAAGGTTATCATTATCCTCATTTTGCAAAAAATATCTGATGGCATAGACCAACTTGCTGTCTTGAGTAAAAGGTAAAATCTCTCATTTGACTCAAGAAGGTTGGGGTAGAACGTGACAAATACATGTTTTGAAGCAGCAGCTTGGGCCTGGCTCTGGAGCAACTGTTATAAGCCAGAATATGATTTGATATTTTATAGGAGAAGACACAAATTACAGATTAAAGAAAATTTAGGTAATGACAAGAAAGAGCAGCAGGTACTGGCTGAGTCTAACCTTCTAGTCACTGTTTTAGGTCAAGATGAAGGGAATGGGGAAAAAAAAGAAATAACAGGCAAAACTCAGACTCCTCACCACAGCTGATCTTGAAGTTTTGCCCATGCACATTCATTTAATCAAACCCTAATCCAGGGAAAAAAGGTTTGGGGGTGGCAAGAGGAGGGCACAAACACAGGGAGAATTGTCTGCAAATGAGTCTCTTGCTTTTCTGGGAGAATCTATTTCCCTAAACCCCTTTGCAAAGCTAAACTGAAGTCATCATTAAACAAATGCACTGAGCAGGCACAGCAGGAGAACAGCTAAACAAATATTTATTTCTCCAAGGCTGAAATGCATGCGAGTGTTAAGAACAGCAGCAGCGAGAAGTACAGTCTGGAGGGTGGGGGGAACACCAAAGACTTTGAAGTTCTTAAATAGTGATATTTGTATAAAATCAACAGTAATGCATTATTAAAACATGCAGATACATTAAAGCTCACAGAAGGACTTTGCTTCCCAGCTGGTGTGAGGAAGTTCAGTGAACAAATAGCTACCCACAGAATTAGAAGCTGCCAAGAAATCCAGTGTTAAAAGACCAGAGAAGGAAGGGCAAAGGATTCCCTTACTTTCTGGTGGGAAGAAACTCACCAGAACAAACAGATTTCAAACACATTTGGGAGCCTCAAGGTGTGCTGATCCTCTTTCTACACATCAGGCATCAGTGGCAGCTTCCCCAGGCTTCCCTACCAGACTCCATTCCTCCTCCCCATGCTGTCCATGCTGTGCTGAGTGTGAAACTGTGTGACCAGTTTCCCTTCTGGGAATGGCAGTGAACAGCCAGGCAGTGCAGAGACATTTGTGAACCAACTGGACCTTATTCAGACATTGCAGCAGACAAAGATGTGTGGAAGGAAATAAGAAAGAAAAAAAAAAATCTCATGTAAATTCTTCTTGGAGTGATTTCAAAGCAGAAAAAAAATCTTGGCCCTTGGTCAGACCTGTGGAAGTGCCAGCATCCCTGTCCCTTGGCTGGTAAGGACACTCTGCCCCACAGTGTGTCTCCTCAGTGAATTCAGCACCCTGGTAGGCAGTTTGTGAGCTCAGCAGCTTGGGCAGCTCCCACAGGGCTGAGGGAGCTCTTGGCTCCTCAGCACTGCTCCATCTTCCCCAGCAAGGAGCAGAATGAATGCCCTGGGCAGCCCCTGGTCACAAACGTGGCAGGGTGCTGACTGCCTCTGCCAGTCACAAGAGTGGCTCCAAAAGGCAAACAGGGAGATTTCTCACACATCTGAGACTGAATTTGTCCCAGTCTACCCTTTGTAGCCCTGATGGGCTTGGAATCTGAGTGGCCCTGCATGGTGGGAGCTTTGGCTGGTGGGGCCTCCTCCTCAGTGTGACCTCAGAGGGGACTTGGCTTGCTTCAGCATCAGAAAACCTCAGGTTGCACAAAAGGAGAAATTGGAGGCAAACACCAGTAAAGCTGGATCCACTTTTGAGTGGAAGAAGGGATAACAAAAAGGGATGAAATATCAAGCAGGCTGTGTCCAGCCAGTGATGGATGGGAGTGTCATTCTACCTTTCACTCATGGCAGGACAAAGGGACCTTCTCATTCAGAACTTTTTGGGGAATGAATCTTTGTCATCTTCTGAAATTGCTCAACACATGAAGGAAAAAGGAGCAAGGTATGACCACAGTGCAAGTCAGACCTTGCCAGGCTCCTAACATGGGATCCAGGCTACAGACTGCACATCTTTTCTGACCAATCCTAAGGTGTTTCCCCAACCCAGCAAGAAAAAAAAAAAAAGGTACAAAATATCCAGAAAAACTGCCAACCAGGCAGAAATCTGGTCACAGTCTTTGACAGAATGCAGAAGATGAATTTTTGGCATAGCAAGGTCCAGGAAGGTTCTCAAAATCCAAGAGAGATTTTTACCAGCTGTTCACAACTGATTATGGATGTGCCTGTGGAAGGAAGTGGCAAACTGCATATATCTTCAAAAATCTGAGCTCTAGTGTGCACATGAATGATTCCCAGATGATCACTTCTCCTCACAAAAAAAGTATCTGCGTGAAACTCAGAATAAAGAGATCTTCCCTAAAGTTTCTGAACTATATATACAATGTAGGTCCAGAAAGTGTTCTACAAAAGGATGTAGCATGTACCACTGCATGCTCAAAAATCAGAAAATTATGATAGAAATCTTTCCTGAAGAAAAGCAGAGAAAAAAACCACTAAGAGGATTCATAATTAGAGAATGGTTTCATATTGCAACATACAATTAAAAATATGCTGGGTCAGCCTATGCCCTTTCCATAGCTGTGTTTCACAACTGAGCCTAGCTACTCCTAAAAAACCCCACTCCAAACCCAGTAAAACTGCCCACATTTTGCTCATTCTACAGTTAAGAAACAAACATTTTACCTCCTGGGGTAAACTGGGATTATACAGCACACAAGTTGTTTCATGTTCTTCAGTGATCAACACCAGCAATGGCCAAGTGTAATCAGGACTCATTTACATCACCAGAGCTGTCTGCTGATGCTGCTCTTATAGATGAAGAGAAAGGTTTTTTTCTAAAGCAGGTCTGACCTCTATGAGCCCTCAACTCAGTGCCCAGGTGTGGCAAAAAAAAAGTGATAATGAAAAAGTTAGTGCTCTAGAAGAAAAGGAATGGCACACTTGTCATCAAGGAAGAATAGACATGCCATTGGGAAATGGACCGGAGCCCAGGCAGTGTCAAATCCATCTCAGAGAGCAGTTTTACAGTATCAGCTATAACTCACTCACTCTCATTTTCTAGAATGTTTTATTGAAGTCTGCAAAAGTTTGAGAAAGGGCATAGAAATGCATTGGCTTTGGAATCTTTGCCACAGATAGAGCTGATTCCTGCCATGATGTGTCCAGCTGTCGCTGCTTTGACCCTGCCAAACTGTCTTACAAGCAAAACTTAACCTCCTTACTTCTCTGGAAGCACTGAGCAAACTTCTCACTTCAAAAGCCAACTTAACTCTCATCACACCCACCTCTCACCAACTCCATTAACTCTATTGATGGACTGGAAAGTAGATGTGTTGGTGTGGTTTGGGTGGGTTTTTTTGGGTTTTGTTTTGTTTTTTGTTTGTTTGTTTTGTGATAGACTAATCATCAACTTCATGCCAACTGGTTCTGGAGACTTGGAAATCATGGCATTTGGGAGGCTGCTATCGGGCAGGCTTCTTCCAATTTATTTGACAAGCTATAGTCAGCATCAATCCCCAGAGCAGACAGCTGATCTGAAGGAGGGAGCAGGCAAAGAGGAAGGATTCTGGGAGCAGAGGTGTGATCAAATGGGAACAGAACTCAAAATTACTCCATGATTCATCTCACCTTGCAGCTTAGCCTTGCTTCTGATGCACAGGAAGAAAATTTATTTCATCTCAAAATCAATTGTGACTACTGAAATCTGGGAAGAGGAGCGTTAGAAAAGTTCAGGATCATTTCAAAGAGGAATTCCATTGTTTGAAGCTTTTCCAGGTCCCTTAGGAACAGGCAAATTGGACTGATATTCTGTGAATAGGGCTCACTCACTCTCACAGAAGGCTCTGCAGT
The DNA here is from genome assembly GCA_013399835.1 of Leptocoma aspasia. Lineage (NCBI taxonomy): Eukaryota > Metazoa > Chordata > Aves > Passeriformes > Nectariniidae > Leptocoma > Leptocoma aspasia. Next base: position 1,285,886 of record VXAX01004703.1, read on the forward strand.
TGACAGCATTTTCATAACTTCTGTGCCTGGTAGGAAACACTGAGGTGGGCAGAAAAGTTTGGGTTTAGCTGGGGAATATTCTCTGATCTAGAGTTTGATTTGCAGAAATCTGAGGACAGGCATGCAGAGGAGACCTGGAACAGTTTGACCTGCACCAAGAATGTGAGAATACCTAAAATTGAAACTTGAAGACCAAACAGCTCCAAGTCCTAAAATATTTTTAATCATTCTCCTCCCTATTTCGTTTTGCCTTCTTCCTCCTGCTTAGTGGAAAGCAGAGAGCAATCACCCTTTCTTAGAGGTAGCATCACTGTTGTAGGAGTACCATGAATATGACTTGCCTAGCACCACATTCTCAGGCTTTAAAGTGCAATTCTCCTCAGAGAAATAACAGTTTAAAGGTACATTGTCACCACACACACATCTGCTCCCTGAGGGGCTTCATTATCCCTCTAATGTGCAGTGAAGGAATACCAGATCTTTCCCCCTCCCAAGTGTCCTTCAGTCATGCCTGCTTAAGTTTCCTGATAAAAACACATATTTGCATGGTCATTAGGAAAGAGGTTGGAAGGAGGGAGCTTTATAAGCTCTCAGTTTATGCCTCAAGACCAAAAGTACCAAATTAGTTCATTTTTTTTTTTTTTTAAGAAATTCTGCAGCTAGAGAAGTAACTGGCTTTCACGCTTCAGGGTTTCAGCTGTTCACCTGCGAGAAGTACAATAGCTGCACTTTTTACTGCTCATTAATATCTGTGCTCTGCTGTACAGCTCCAGGACTGATGGAGGTCTCTGCACCCTGAACCAGCACCAGTGCAGGGATTTGGCCTGCATTTCACATTCCCCAGAATCCTTCCCCACGTGCACCTAAACTGATTGTACTCTCAGCTCCCCCGGTGCTACAGCTCTGAAGTTGTTTATTGAGTTTGCTGGCTTTAGCACAGCAGCTAACACGACTGGAATCCAAATCAAACCAGCAGCTCTTCTGAGAGACAGCTCCTTAAACAGCACCTGCAGCCAAACAAAGCAGGGTGGCGATGGCCTGAGACCTTCACAGGGCCAGGGAAGGCTTTCCCTGCAGAGCTGGGCAGCCCATCACAGCCTACTTGGAGAAAACAAGAGGAGGAGGCAGATTCCACCCCATCCTGAAAGCAAACCTGTGAGCTCCTTGTTACTGGATCTGCCATCCTGAGCACACACACTCAGAGTGTATATCCCAAAACATCCCTCCTCAGCTCCTCCTTCAGTGAGTCTGCATCTCCCCATCACCACAAGTTCACTTAACCACAAGTGGACAATGTCACCTAATCAAACATTATCCTGTCACCCATTAACCAGAGTTGTTCTGGGACTTATGCCCCTTTTAAGAGCCAACTCAAGCTGTGACCACACAAATAGGGGATTGAAAATGTGTCAGGTTAATAATGAAGGAAAGGCCTGCTTTTCCCCCGTTTTTGGTTTTTTTTTTAACTAACATCAGCCTCTGCTTCTCAGAGCAGATCCTCCCCCAAGATGCCAATGGTGGCATTTCCTAGTCTAAGCTCTACAGAATAATCACACTGTTTAGAAAATAACTCAAGTCTCTGGAGTTCTCACTTTCTCCATTTGTCAGTAGAAAACGAGACATTTCCTCAAAATATACAATAAAATAGCCTCTAGCAATAGCCTGCAATGCTTCTCTTTACAGTACTTTTATGAGCATGAGCGTGGTCTCCTGGGAGTGCTTTCATAATCATTTATACAAATGACAGAAAACTAGGACAATGAGAAGCAAAAAAGGAAAATACAGCCATCATGCACCCAGTTGCTTTGAATAGTTTGCAGAAAAAGTGGTTTTCTCTGTGGTAAAGAGTTCTCCTCACTTGCAGGCCTAAATCAGGGGATCACAGCCTTCCTAAGGTGGGACAGGATGCTTCTCCCAGAGCAACCCAGTGCAGCCCATTGCTCACACTCCTTCTTGGCCCTCTCACTGCTCCAGGACAGTTCTCTGAGCCAGAGGTGTATTCTACATATGTTAAAATATCATGTGGTTAAAAAGGTAATACCCAAAAAGATATCCTGCCAGGGGGATGGGTGTCCAGCTCTTAACTACCCTCCTGTCCTTGTTATTTAAAAGGGTTTGTCCCATCTGTGGGAATTTGTGGTGCTCTGCACCAGAGGCAGCCTGCAGGAGAATCTACAACAGCTCCTTTCATTGCTGCTGCTCTGGGAGGCTGTCACCTGCTCCCAGGGGGTTGACATTAGGTAAGAGTAATGTTGGTCTTTGAAAATAAGCCATAAAATGGCTACAAAAACTTGTTTCTTCTGTGCACATTCTAAATTTTTACCTGTGTGGGGATGGAGACGGGGCCATCGACTCCTATATGCACAAACAACAAGGCAAGAAGGTACTGAAAGAAAATCCATTTGTTCCAACACTTTCCCCCCCCTCCTTTTCTTTTCAATACAAATTCAATTCTCTGTATACAAGGAGGGGTGAAGTGGTGCAGCACAACATAATGGAACACTTTCATTTCACTGAGACTCTCCAAAAGGCAGAGTCCTTGTGAGTCCAAAGCCTGTAACACTGAGAAGGACAGACTATACAGTCTGTTCCTTGTGCCACCAGAAACACATTCTTTGTCTTGGCTCACCCAGCCTCCAGAATAATAAATAAATAAATAAATAAATAAATTTATGGAGCAACACGTCCAAGAAGCAGCAAGCAGAAATGCATCCCAGAGGGGTGCTAAAGCATATAATAGCTGTATTTGTCTTCCTGGATATGCCTTGGTACAAGACTACAAAAAAAGGAGGCAGGATCATTTGTTGTGCTCAGGTTTTAAGAGATTTCTGAGTAGATCTGTTAAGCTTGCATGATGTTAACAAAACCTACCTGAACACAGCAGCTTTTGCCTTTCTGGGACAATAGTCTTTTTTTACCAAAACAGCAGAGAGGCACTTAGGAAGTGGTGATGCAAGTGAGTATGGATTTTACTTCAGGATAAATTCCAAGCAACTTTTCTACTGCTTCCCCTTCCTTGTCCAGACATATACAAGCTGGTATTTTTTTTTTTTTGTTATTTCAGAACAGATTATTGGTATTTGATCATTCAATGTTCATATTACTGCCTCAAGCACTTGCACCACCACTGCCTTCAGAGGAAGGTATCCAGCCAGGGTAAATCATAACAGCCTGGAGAGGCTGCCATAGGTAGAATGGAGGAAGTTTGCTGGAACAAACACATCTTCCCTAAGAAAGCTTGGATGGGAGGATGCTGTGAAAATGAGAACAGCAGACCAGGAGTTTGTGGATCAGAGAAAGTCAGCAGAAAGTATAAAGAGATTAAAATGTTTTTCTTCATTGCTCTGTGTTTGATATCCAAACTGAAAACAAACAACTGAACAAAATACCACCACAAAAAGTACTAGTGCAAATCATTCCATATCTGCATCTTCTCATATTGCTGAGACAATGATAAAATAAATATGTTTTAGGTCACATTGTTATGGCATTGGAGTTAACAACATGCTTCCCTAAAGGAAACTGGGTGGATTGCTGTCTAGAGATTTCACTCTTGAGTGTGACCATGATATAGAACAGGGAGCTGCTGACAAAGAAACAAGACAGCCACTTGGGACATCCAAGTTTTATTCTCCAATTTCTTCAAGCAAATAATTTCTCACCCCTTGTTATCTCTTTCTCAGCATGACTGGAAGCTTTTAGGGTTGTGGCCTTCCTCAGCAGTTACCCAGCATAAAGGGACCCCAAGTTTTTATCAGGGTCTTTGGCTAACCCTGGCACACAGAGGTCAAACAGTGTTTCTAAGGAAGGTTCTCTGCTGGGAGGCTGAATACAAGAAAATTAAATGAGAATTCAAACGTATCCCAAGTGCCACCAGTTCACAATCCAAAGGAAAACAAAAAAAGAAACCAAACTGACTGGATCAGGCCAAGTACCTTTGGCTGGTCTTTATCCTTTAACTGAAAAGAAAAACAATCTTTGCAAAGTGATAAAGCCACCCAAGAATGGCTGCAGTTGTTTCTTTTAAATGAACCAGAGTGAACAGATGGGTCTCCTCTCATACTATCATGAAGGTCAAAATTAGCCTCTACTAAGACTAGCAGGTCTTGAAATGCTCAAATGCTTGAGTCTGGTCCTTATGACAAATCCACTCTCCCAAACAAGAAAGGTCAAATGAAGAACATCCCTACAAAAACTGCAACTACTCCAAGCCATGGCTGGTGTGTAATGCACTCAGACATGGTGTCAACAGCTGCTCCTAAAATGCAATGAGTCAGCCTTTCAAAAGAGCATGTCAGCTTTCACTGTTAGAGCTTTCATATGGGTTACATTTACTCCCCAGTGTTTAAAAATATCCTCCTTAAACACTGAAAATATGTTTTCCTTACAGATTTTGTCCCTTTTGCCCAGGCAGCTGCCCAAGAATGTCTCATGTATTTATTTGGGAGCAAAACATCCTAGCCCTTCTTCCACTTTCCTTTTCAAATGCTAACAGCTAAACCAAAGGCAGGCCTCTGTTTTCCGAAGTCATGTACAAATGAGGAATTTCTGGTCCCTTTCACAACTTATGCCTCTGAACCACAGTCAGCCTTCCAGAGAGCTGCGGGGTCACGTGTTTTGCCCAACAGACAGGGCACAGAGACACTGGGTGAGTCTCCTTTGGTCCTACAACAGGCGTGTGGGTACAAATCCCCTATCCATCCCCTACTCTAATCACCAATCTCCCTTGGATACTGTCATTTGAATAAAAAGGCCTATTGGAAATGACAGGTGAAGAAAGCAGCCCAGGCATGAAATGCACTCTAAAGTATATTAATAGAAGGTTGCCAGACGAAACGGCACAAGGCATTTGATCGCATCATCTTAGGCTTGTTGTTCATGCTCCTTTGCATCTGGCTGTGTGATTCCTGCCAGATTCTTGGCTGGAGGAGCAGACAAGGCTTTGCCTGCCTTCCCTAACCCGTGCCGGGCTCAGCTGCAATCATGCAGAGCACTGAAAGAAATCCCTTTGAGTTGGGATTCATTCCGAACATGTAAAACCCAAATGACTGCTTCTCCAAAGTGAATCCCATTTCACAGCAAGTAGGTTATTAGTGTGGAACTCCATACAAGTAGCCTGCATTCAAAAGCCCTCTGCATTATTAATAGAAGATGAGCTTTTGACATCAAAGGAGAACCATTATGTATGCTAAACGGTGGCAAAAATTGTACCCGCACTTCAAACCTTTTCAGCACTTTGTCCCTTGTAAATCAATCAAGGTTGACAGATGCTTTAAGGAGAGTAATCTTTTCAATGATACTGTCAATGGATAACATAATGGAACATTGTCTCTGTGCTGTGTGAAGACATGGAGCTAGTCAATTATGGACAACACTTCATGCAGCCGCCAGTTTTCACTTGAAGTGCTGCTGTTGAAGTATTATAATCCCAACAAATGGCCGCAGCAGCATACAATGTAAATGAGACCTCCTGAAGCTTTGGAAAATTCATTAGTAACAACAGTGGTCCATTCCCACACTTTCAAACACCAGCCTGGTAATGTTAACGATGCATTTCCCCCCTTCCCTTTGAGCAGGCAGTNTCACTCGATATTTCCAGCGAGTCACATAACCCACATGGCTGGAGCTGGAAACAAGAAAACAGACCTTCCTACTTGGGGACACGTTGTCACTTCACACCTGCCAGACACTTCCTCGCTGTCCCTTTTTCTAACACTTCTATCTGCTCAGCTGCCTTGGGAAAAATGGCCTGGATGGATTGCAGGGGAAAAGCTTCCAGCCCCAAGAGACCAGTAGGATGTCAGGGGGAAGCTGAATGCACCCAGTGCCAGTAGCACCTAGGTGGAACTCTGGGCTCCAGAGTCAAAAGGGAGAGACTGTGCTGTTTATTTAGCTGTTGGCTTCTATTTCCCACATCATTTTCTCAAAGATTTTCCCTTTGTCAGCCAAGGCTTGTGCTAAGAGGAACACTTAATCTCCCACAGTAGCAGAGAGAAATCCCGCACTTGAGCACAGAATCTCTAAACTCCTATCAATTGCAGGTTTTCACTGCTGTGATCTGTGGATGCACCTTACCCTCACTGTGTTTTTGAAACAACCAGGTGCAAGACCAGAAACTCAATCACTGAGGTCTCCTTGGGTAAGAACAAGCTGTTCCTTGAACCCAACTTCCCCTTTCCCACTCTCCAAGTTGTAAGTGTTGGGCAATTGTAAATCCTCTTGCAGAACAGTTTTCTACTGTAATATCAAAGAATTTCAAAAGCATACATTCTCTTTGCCACAACTTTTAACAGATGTTATCTAACCTTTTCTTTCAAGCTAATTAATTTTATTTCTATTTGCTAGCATATTATTATTTAAAGTGTACAAGAAAAATCTTTGACAAATTAATATAAACAGTGGAACAATAAAGTTGATCCAGTTGATCAAAAGACAAAAGATCTGAGAAAAACAGGGTATGTCAGTAATTCAGAACCAAAGGTTATTAAACACAAGATGAAAAACCTGTTTTTGTTCATGTGTCTGATGACATATATAAGATCACAACTTACCTCTGCTGGATAAGGTAAGTGTAAGAGGGAAGATGGTAGCTAATAATAAAATTTTTAAGTAGGCTTTTATTCATACTGAAACAAAATTCACTCAATCAAAGCCAGAGATTTATCATAAAGGCAAGAAAATAAAAAGAAAAACTAAGAAGAAATAATTAAGAAAAACTGACTTACATAAGAGAAATCTTCAGCATTCTGACAGAGTAGCTTGGGAAAAACAGCCTGTCGCTGAAATCTTTCCTCATCTTCAAAGATGTTCCCATACATGAAGCCATTCATCATGGTGGAGTGGGCATGGATGTCAATATAGAACTCCAGGTTAATCTTCTGTTGAGGGAAAACAACAACAACAAAACATTCAGCACGAGATAAATCATAACTGAGTTATGCAGGTGAAGCCTCCCATAAATCCAGTCCTGCCGTTCCTGAACCCATCCATGGTGCCAGCATCAGGGAGCCACGCTAAAGATCTCACTGTGGTGCACCCAACCATTCCTGCCTCTCTGTGGGGGCATGTATGTGAAACACAACAAAGGACCATGACAGGCATTTCTTTACCTTTTTTTTTTGAGAATATTGGAACATTTTGTACAGGACACTGTGCAAAATAGAGCCAAAACATCCTTCATTGTGTTACAGGGCTTACTGCCAGTGATAAAAATATGCACCTTCCAGTTCTGGAGCACAATTATTTGGGCATGGCTTTGCCATCTCTGCACAGTTCTGCATTGAATTATGCAGATGTTCCCTTCTGCCTGGTGAAACAGGCTCAAAATTGTGTAAAAAAGACTCCAGTATTTCCTGTGCAAGGAGAAATACGGCAAATGATTTGTCTTCCTCTCCTTTCTAGCAGTAACTCAACAGAACAACTCTCCAAAGCAAGTGCCCGGAATACCTCTCTGCTTGGAGCTGCCTACAGGATTCTGCACCAACGCTTGCTTTAAAAGAAGACAGCAGGACCCCCTAGCACAGAAGTGCCTGCTCTGCCCATACCCTTCCCTTGGCATCAGTGGGAAAGAGGGAATGTTCACCTGGATCACCACACACAGTGCCATCAGCAGCAGTGGATGGCACTGTCCAGCACTAAAGACCGATACCAGAGCAGATGCCACTGAACTACCCAGTTTCCCCAAATTCTCACAACTTCTGGACCTGAACAAATGATGTGACAAGCCCATTCCTGTCACCTGGCCAGCATGGGGCCACTGGACCCGTCCTGGTGCCCAGAGCTCAGATGTCCCTCCCTCAACAGAGGGATGGAGAAGAGCTCTGTTGGCAGCACCATGCTCATGGAGCTTCTCCCTGTCCTGCAATACAGCAGGAGCTCTGCAGCCCCAAGGCTCTACTGCACACAAAGCTTGCTCAGGCTGCTGGAGAACACTGAGCTATGGGACAGCCCAGTGTGACAGGAAGGCAGGCTGGATTGTGCAGTTCATGTGACAGCAGTGTCAGCTCTTCTAGAGCCTCTGATGGGGAGAGAACATCATTTGGTATGTGACACTAATATAATACAGATTTACTTTCCCCTGGCAGAAAACCAATGCATAATACACAGCGACTGTTCAGTTTAATTAAACAGCCTAGAGAGAGTAATAATGTATCTTATTAAGCCTCTGCTATGTTAAAATGCTAGCTAATGCAGTATGTATCAATATCTGACCATGCTTCATAGGAAAGGGAACATTTGATTGTGTTTGACTCTAATACAATAAATTGTTTGCTCCTGCCAAAACATTCTGCTGTGCTATAGAGGACCAGCCCTGCAATAAAGCACACATCTGCTATTTGGAGATACAGCACTGAGGAGAAAGATTAGCATTGACAGGATGAAACACCACACAGGATTTTCTTCCTCTCTAAGCATACAGAAATTAAAAACCAAGATTAAGTAATACTATTTTCATGAGATAATTTCCCCATCACAAACAGAATTTGATGAGATCAGATGCACACTGGCATATCACCATAAAACAGAACATGTTGTAGAGTCTCAAAACAGTGATTTGATGAAGTGAGCAGATAATCTAGTTAAACTGGGTATTTGTAAAGCATGAATGTCCTTCACGCAGAAGTCAGTGACCTAAGTCATACTTATTTTAGAACAACCAGACAGAATTCTTTACAGGAACATAGTTACTGACATAAAGTAATCGAGAAGCACAGTGAGATGTGTAACGATAGACTTGAATAATTTGTGACTTAAGATAAATAAAATTGCTGGTGCAAACTACAGGATTTGTGGTATGTCATAGTGTACTTATTCATTCATAGTTTTCAAGTTGTTTCCAAAAAAAGGTGGCCACAAACAGAGATGCAGAGGCACAGATTACTAAGATAATTTTCCATAGGCTATCCAGCAAGAAATTCACCTGTAGAACATGAGTGACCTGAGCCCCAGCTTAGTATTCAATTATCAAGTTATCCAGTCTAACACAGTGTCACTGGAGTATTTTCTAAACTCTCCTAGGACCGTCACTCAAAAAAATTGTTGGTAGAAGTGTCACAGAGAATCTTAGAAAGTCTCCTGGTGTGCTGAAATTTCCTTGAAGATCTTTTCTATTCAATCAAAACCATTTTCAAATACTCTGGTTGCAATGGTTATTTGTGAGGGAACAGTGTGTCCTTCACAGATGTCACCTTCACCTAAAGATTTACCTTCCAGATCCCTTATTTGGAAGCTGTGACATTAAACAGGCAGCTCATCACCCAAACAAGTGTTCAAAAACATTTTTCAAGTCATCCATTTCAAGATAATTAAAAAGTAATTTCTTAAGTTAGCCCCTTATGACTATTCAACTGGGTTTTTTCTGGTCATTGTTCCTTAGCCTCCAACTGAACGTGTAAAAAATCTATTTCACATATTCCCGTGCACTAAATTTAGTCCAAACTTGCAACTGTCCATCCTATTCAGCATGTTTTTAAACATTGCTAGAGTAATTGCTAGTTGGGTGTACTACTTCCAGACACTGCTGTGTGTAGGAGAACAGCATTTCAGTGTTTCACATTTCTCCTCCTCACATTCATTACTTTATCAAAGGGAAACATGTTCAGCATTCTCCATTACAGAGCAAAATAATTCAGTGCATTGTTGATATAACACATGAGTTCCTAATGGAAAAAGTCCTCTTATTCCCAGGCACAAAGTTATTGTGGCCTTAAAATGGACAATAAGAGCCCAGTCACTGGGACATTAAAAGTTTGCCACCTTGTGCCTCAAGTAGTAGACCAAGCAGCAGACAATTTGTTTGCACTCAAGCTTCACAAGAATTATGTTATGCTCCTGAACAATAATGGTATTTCTTCTTCCTCTTTAGAGTCATACATATTCATAGGTGCTTTACATGTAGGAATGGTTTCCCCCACTGCCACACAACAAATTTAAGCAGGGGAATAAAGTTTTATATTCCAGTCGAGGTTCTCCGGAAGATTTTGACATAATTACTGATCTCCAGCAATTCAGGTAGGATCCCAGAATTAACATTTTGTGAAATATATAACGGCAATTTCAGCAAAGTCAGCTGAAATTTCAGAGAGGTGACCTTCTGAAACCGTTGCTCTTGGAGATAGGAGAACTTTAGTGGGAGGATGAAGTAAATAAACATATGTTTGCATTTACATGAGCACATGCAAGCACACTTAACCCACTGCTGTCTGCTGTGATAGCCCAGGGGTATCTGCCAGTATCTACACACCACAGCCCACCCCCATTAGGGCTTCTATTGCTGCAGTACCTGCAAGTGAGAGAGGGAATAAATTTAGATGGGGTTCAAAGTCTCATAGTCACTTTTTCCTTAGCCTTTATGCAGAAAATAATGAATAACTAGGCTCAAATGGCTCTGGATGCCACAGCTGCCTTCTGAGAGACTTACCAGTTACATCCTACAATATGATATTAAACTCATCATTTTTTGCTTTAGAGGTGGAATGCAAAATGATTCAGATGCCCTATAAAAGTCATCATGCAATTTAATTCTCTCAAGTGGCTTTTCTTTGTGCTTACAAGCAGTGGCAGAGTTTTCCTCTCTCTCACTGTTTCTTAAGTAAAGCTGTAATTACCTGGATGACCCAGGTTACAGAGTTCCAGAAAACAAAGGCAGACTTGGTCTTTCTTTTCTCTGAGTCTCAAAACAGAAATCACTTACTAGACTGACAAAGGCAGTGATTGAACCCCACTTCTTTGGAAAGAAAAGATTCTCTCCCTTGAAAAGAATAGTTTTTATCTCTTCTTGCCACTTACCATATAAACCCAGCATAAATAAACAAGCAAATGAATTTCTGCTCTAAAGTTCATTTGAATCCCTATTGTTGTGACGTGCACTTTCCACTGCTCTACTGAGTCAGTCTGAAGTTTCTGTCAGCTTGAGAAATGTACATATAAATTAGGGGGTCGTGAAAATGAAAGAAATAATGAATTAAGAAAAAGAACTCGCATTGTCAAGAGAGGAAATAGTTAAAGTAGTACAGAAGCTGGTTCGTGATGGCAGGGAGACTTTTGAGAAAATATATTCTCACTTGTCTGCATTTTTATTTCCTTCACTGAATGCCTTTAGAAGGTCAGTAATTAAAGAGTAAAAGGAAAGAACTATGTTAATAGCTAGTGCTGATATGACCTAACTTAGATTTTGAACAGTGCAATTATGATTCTTAAGAAAACAGAGGTTTAATAAATAAATAAATAGAAGTCAGTAAATGCTGTAATAAAAGGATAAATGTGCATAGAGCCCAGAACATGAGCCACTAGAGAGACAAGTGATGCAGGAAGAAGCCAGCTCTGTCCACCAGCTGTCACTTCAATATGGATTTTATTAATTCCTGGGCATAGCAATTGGTTTAGAGAGAGATGCATCCAAAAGCCTTCTGCACTCCAATATTTCATATAGGGGATGGGAAAAACTCCTTGCAATGTTTTATACAAGCTGCTAAAGCCATGGGCTGTCATTTGTTGCAAGGAAGGGAACAGCCTCCAGGCAGACTTTGTGCTCTTGCTGCTAAACCACTGTTTGGAGTAAATGGGCATTCAACAGCTGGCTCAGCAGAAGGAGTTTGCCCCTTTTCATTCAGAAGATATTCAGAAATTCCCAGAACAATGGCTCTTTGATGCTTCCTCAGGTATCTCTCAGAAGAAAAACTCCTCAAAAGAATCTCTCAAAAGAAAATTTTGCTTGTGTCTCTAAGACATCCCTTTTGACATAAACCCATCGTTACCTTAGGATTAGTTATTTTAGCAACATGGTGACACCAGAAAACACAGGAACACAATGTGCTCCTAAGGAAAATGAAGGAAAACTGACCATTCTGCATCACAGAGCCAACAGTCCACATTCAGCTTCAAAGCACCACTACTTCCCCTTTCAGCCTGATTGAATTGTGCCCAGTGCTTTGAGTTGCTCTTTGGAGATGTGTGACACTTGTCTCATTCTGACTTTCCAAGGGAACATGAGGTGGAATTCAAACTGTCTGCATATGGTACACATTTTCAAGCTTGAAATGCCTGGATTTGGATTCCTGGTAAGATGAATTTTACCCAAATTACTTTTCTCACCTCTACCTTCCCCCCATATTTCCCCTGCCACCCCAAGATACCATTCAATTCTTCCATATTTTCCTCTGCTATCCCTTATATAACCTTTGACAAGCTAGTCCTACAGAATCACCCTCAGTTTTTTCAGACAATGCAAGCCACACCTTATTAGAGGCACTATTTCAGGTTTATACCACTCCCCTTTTGTAACCATAGGGACAACATCTTTCTCCTTCCATTCATCATTTCATGGACCACCTGCTCATTCACCTCTGTAAACATCATGGCAACAACAGAAATTATTTACACAAGAAAATTGTAGTAGGAAAGCGAGTTAATATTTTTAAAAACCTCAAGAAAAAAAGGTTTTCTCATCTTGCTTCCAGAGAAAGGAACATGCCAGTTTAGAACCACTCTTGTTCTCACTGATACGAAGCAAAAAAGACAATTTTGCTTTTTCTGTGGACACCTTTACAGCCTGACAATGTCTTTAAGTGTCCATGCAGAAACAGCTTGTGAGCACTGATGTGCCAGTAACTCTGCCTGACCTTCCAGCAGCTCTTCATAACACTTCAAGCATTTTTTTTCAGAACATTTCAATGATATTGCAGGAGCTGTTGTCTCTCAGAATGAACCACTCCAACCCAATTGCTATTCAAAAGTAACTATTCACCAACCCTGTTTCATGGCAAATGATGATAAATAATGATACCTCTTGATGGTAGGAGTAACCTGATGTGACTCCCTAGAGCCTCAAAGTGGGTGAAGACTTCTGTTGGTCTATGGTTCAGCAAAAGGATGGAGGCCCATCAGTACTGCTTTCCTGCCTGCCTTAAAAAGTAAGGAATGCTTTTATCCACAGAAGAACAGGAACTTGAACCCTACTCTGGTGTGCCCATCAGTCGCCCCAAAAGGAGCTAAACTCAGAGTCCTGGCCCCAGAGTGGGAGGTCAGCAACATGCATATTCCAATCCTGGCTTGTTATCTGCTTGCTTCTCTCACCTGCCAGTGCAGATAACAACACCTCCTGAGGATTAGCTGACGTCTGTAAAGCACTTTGAAGACATAAAGCATCACAGTGCACACAAGTTAAGTGTTAATTCATCTTCCAGGCTGATTCACCCTGACCCCTCTGCAGAGATGTCCAGTTAGTGTCAGAGCTGGCAGTTTTTGCAATTCAGGCACCTGTCCACCAGCCCCTGGACCAAAGCCAGCAATTCACACAGGACACGGAAGAGCTGTCAGATGGCAGCAACATTTGGTCATGACAGGCCTGAATTGGATTTGAAAGGGTGACCTGGAGGTGAAAGGTTCTATCAGGAAGCCACTTCTGTTCAAATGCATATTAAATTAGAGAGGTTTCAAAGAGACAGTGTTAAGACCCAGATCAAGTTTAGGCAAGACTTTTGGCTCAGCTGCATGGACAATTCTTGTATAATTTTTACCCTAAATGATTATGAACCATAAAATACACTCTTATGGATTTAGGGTCTGACCTCAAGCCAAAACCAGAAGTGTGAGTCTGAAGAAGGACAGTCCTTGTTCTGTCTCCTCCTTCCCCTGCCCCTCATATGAAGCAAATGTGCACATACACTCTGCACCATGGTTTTTTGACCTTCACAATTTCTGAGATCTTTCCTTGCCTGAATCATTAGAAAAAAGCAGTGGGACTGAACAGGGTCTTGGGGCATTACCTCACCCCAAGCTTTGCTGGTTTTACTTGGCTCTGCCCATCTCTGCCCACTTATGGGTCATCTGGTGGTGAACAAGCTTTAGAAATCCTAGCTTGCTCACTCCTCTGCTACTGAACAGCATTGGCTCTACAGAAAGAGGGCTCTTCAGAAAAGACAAATGGCAAAAGAATCGACAGCTTTTTAGAAGAGGGAAGAAATCTACTTTAAAAGAATTTTAAAAAGAATAAAAGAAAGAAAGCAAGAGGGAAAGAGAGAGTAAAGGAAAGTCAGAGAGAAGCTGAGGCAGTAACTGTTACTTATTATCTTATAATTAAAGCAAGAAAATTAGGTTATGAAACAGAAATATCTAAATGACCATGTTTTCACTGGATAATTAAATTTAGCTCTGGTCTGGTTGTGAAGGTTCTCTCAGCTGAAATGCTCCCAGTAGCTGTATTGAAGGTTTTAGCACGCCTTGGTGCTGTTCCTTAGACAGTCACTTGCTTGCTGTGTTACAATACACAAGTCATCTAATGTCTTCAGGCATCATTAATTGCTGCTTATATGCCTGCAACTATATTAAGGTCAAGAATTCCTGTTCAACTATTCACTTCATAGCAGTATTAATAGCTTTGTGTTTTACCACTAACTTTTAATTATACCTCTGCAGAACCCTCGAACCAAGGAGCACAGACTTTACAAGTTCATAAATAAGGCCCAAAGACATTGCCTGCCTCTCCTCTAATTACAAAGGCAAAGACTTTGTTTTTGTAGACTAAAAACAATGGCTAGGAGTTATGGCTCCCTGTCCCCTAATTTCCTAGGAACTCTTGCAGTTGGACAAATTGTGTGTAGGCAAATCAAACTCTTTAACTACCAGTTTCTCTAGTCTCTCAAATAATATATATCATTATTCACTATTTCTTACTAAATAAGTAGCAGCTGGCAGAATATAAAGTCATCAGGCAGAAGACCAAAGCCAAACAAAATGAAGTGTTTTTTAAATTAGCTTATACTGCAGCACTCACTGCCACCAGATTTTGGCCAAAACACAGGTGAACAGAAAGATCAATTAGATAAATTCAAATAAAAATTATGTTATTACACTCCAAGCAGTGAACAAAACTCCTTGAACATTAAATCCCCAAATTACACATTATCAGAAGCCTTGCTCTCTTCTTAGTTTATCCCTTAGCATCTGCACTAAGATTCTGAGCCAAATAGACCTTGGGTTTGATGCAGCATCACTGTTGTCATTTTCCAATTACATCTTAATTTATGCTGCAGAATGAGACTTCTGTAGTTCTTAAAAAGGTAAGGTGTTGATTGGTGCTAAAAAGCATGTGTATTTCTACAGTTTAAACTAAATCTCTAAAAAGACAAATTACTCTAAGGTAGATCCTGATCTATATAAAACTTTCAGCTCAACAAGCCCTAAAACAATGAGAACTATAAGCTGGACATCAAAGGTGAAGGTCCATTTTACAGATGTAAAATATTTTAAACAGGCCCCTGAATTTTCCTACCCAGAACATACCCAGAAAACTGGATTAGTTGGACCTTTTAGAGGACCTGTATGGGTTGCTTTTATTTTGCATAGATCTGCGTAGAGTAAGAAGCAAAAAAACCGTACCTGGATGGCAACTGCAAAGCTGCTCAGTCAGGTGGAAGGAAACAACACTACAAGTGTCATTCAAAGGTTAGGTGGGCTTGAGAAGACAGGAAGGCTGTGCATGGACAATGTGCAGATGCTTTAGCAGGGGACTGACAGCTGAAAGCCAAAGCAGCTCTTTCTGCGCACTCCTGGCACAGCCTGGCCAGGAGCTGTCCATGGTCATTAGTCTTGCTCTGCTCCCTTGCAGGCTGAGCCTTTCCTTTCCTTCCTTGTGCTCAGGGTGAGCAGCAAGCACATCGAGGAAGAGATAAAAGTGAAAGCTGATAAACAGGAACACAATGACACCGAAAGAGATTAGGGACTACACAGCAGACATAAATGCTGAGGGGAGGGACAGCATGCAAATACAAAACAGAATTGACCCTGGCATTGTCTCGCTGACCCATGATTCATCCACAATGGGAAGAACAGGTTTTCTTGGCTTTGTCCTACTCAGAGACAGCTCAGCATAACATTTTGTACCAAACTGTGGGATGTTTTCTCTGAGCTGTACATCTAGCAGTATTTATGGTCTGCACAGTGCTATAAAAGCTAAAATGTAATGGACATTTTGGAAGGGTCTGCCATTACAACTGAAAGCACCACATATCATGCCTTTTTCAGGGCATTTTATCAGCATCAGTCGTATCTGAAACTTTTTTCTCCAACATTCCCCTACTCCTACTTGGCCAATAGGTGTCCTGGGCTGCACCCAAAGCAGTGTGGCCAGCAGTCAAGGGAAGTGATTCTTCCCCTGTACCCTGCTCTTGAGACTTCACCTGGAGTGCTCTATACAGTTCTAGGGCTCCCAACATAAAAATGACACAGAACTGCTGGAGCAAGTCCAGAGGAGACCATGAAGATTCTCAGAAGGATGGAGTACCTCTCCTATGAGGACAGGCTGAGAGAGCTGGGGTTGCTCAGCCTGGAGAAGGAAAGCCTCCAGGGAGGCCTTTTAGCACCTTCCAGTACCTCTCTAGGGTGACAAGAAAGCTGGAGAGGGACTTTTGACGAGGATGTGTAGTGCAAGAACAAGGGAGAATGGCTCAAACTTAAAGAGGGCAGGTTTTGATTAGACACTAGGAAAGAACTTTTTACTGTTAGGGTGGCAAGGCCACAGGTTGCCCAGAGATGCTGTGGATGTTCCAGCCCTGGGAGTGTCCAAGGCCAGGCTGGATGGGGTCCTGAGCACCCTGGTCCAGTGGAAGGTGTCCCTGCCCATGGCAGGCTGTGGGAACAAGATGATTTTTAAGGTCCCTTTCAACCCAAAGCATTCTGTGATTCTTGGGAATTACTGCAGGTGATGTCACCTTGTCCTCCTCCTGTCAGACCAAACAGCAGGACAGGTAACTGTGCCTGTAAGTAGAGTCACAACATCTCAAAGAAAATGTCTCCCCTGCAAGCACATCCTGGGGACTACTGTTTTTTAGTATTTCAAACAGAAAGAATATTCAGTTCTTGCAGAAGATCAGGGACTCAAGATTCAGCACAGTGCTGTAGAAAATAAGTGACTATCTCAAGAGGACCCACTAGGGCATACCTAACAAAGGTATGTAGGACTCAGAAGAACAATATTTCCCACCCTAGACAGCAGCAGCTGACCCACATGATCAATGGTTGACTTAGATATTTAGGCAGTTTCTACATGCTTTTTCATCTGTATGTGTATATATTCACCTTTATAAGGATGTCTGTGTGTAAAAATGCATCTTTAAGTACAAATATTTTGAACTTTTTTTCATCCTTCTCCTCTGTATCTGTTACAGCTGTCTGTAATGGACAACAAAGCAATTTGCTCTGAATTCTAAATAAATCAGACCAACATTTGCTCTTTGCTCCCTTAAACATTGCATCATCACTGATGGTTTTCAGGTTGAGCATTGTGAACAACATTGTGATTTAACCCTCCCAAGCAGATAAGCCCCACAGAGCCACTCATTCCTTCTGCAGTGGACTGGAGAAGAGAATCAGGAGGATGAAAATGAGAAAACGAGGTTTACCCTCTTATTCCAACCACAGACTGCACAGCAAGGCAGAAACCAACTCCACACAACAGCAGCAAAGTCTTGCACAAAACTTTGGCAGACAACTCATGGGCAAAGCAAACTTTTGGTGAACTTGCTGTGTTTTTCCATAGTTTTCCTGACAGTTTCCTCCCCTCCACACTCCCACACACCACACTGTGAGTCGGAGAAAGTCCGGAGCTGTGCTTTAACTTTGGATTTCTCTGAAGGAAGGAGGTTGCTGCTATCTCTGATGGTTGGAACCTGATCCTGTCATCATTAACTTTCTCACAGACTCTTCATTTGCTGAATATTGGTCTGTAATAAGAAGCAGGAAGGATAGGCATTTTTATAGCAACTACCTGCCAACAGATTTCAATTCTTTATCCCTTCAAAATCCCACATCTGTCCATGTCTCCAGGCACTAGTGGAAGAAGCTCTGCATTAGTTATTTTTATTATCAACATAAAAATCTTTCCATTTATTTATTTATTAAGGAGAAAAAACCAGCTATCTACAAAACTCAGTTCATTTTGTCCTTAGGCAGACATTTAAAGCTGTCTGCCAATGTCTTTTCTTAATAAAAAACGTAAGCTAAAGTCTTTATTACACACTGTGTAACAAAATACGACCAGCTACATTCACCCAGCTGAGACATGCACCATCCATCTATCAGAAAAGATTGCTGTCACTGGAAGAGGAAACATTTGCTAAAGAAGGTGGTCCTATCCTGTACCTGAACCTGGCCACTGATGGGGCACCAGCCAGACCCCCCAAAAAACCCAGTTTGGGGCTGGGTCTTTGCTTTTACCTCTTAGACTGTGAAATAATGAAGGCTGAAAAATATAACCCAAACTACTTCTGTACCTCGCACAAATTCCCCTTGGACCCTCATGTGAGAACATGGTAGGTGATGCATCTTCTGTCCAAAATTTTGTGGCCTATATCATAGGGATATATCCCTGTATCCCTGGAAAGCAGGAAGGATTTGGAGCCCTGGCTGGCCTACGTGGCAGAGCTGCTGCCTGCTCTCTTTCTAGGCTAGTGACTGGCATGTTAAACCCAAACAACACATCTTAGACTGACACAAGATGAAGCACATTAGGCAGATGGCATGTTTTTTCTGCACAAGCCAGTGCCAGAGTATTTCCTCCTAATGATCTTCTGTTCTTGTTCTCACAGAAAAATTAGTTTTAAAGCAAAGAGAAACAACAACAACAAAAAAGTATGTAGCATGATGAGAGCAAAGATTACTATGTTGGAAAAATATCAACAAGAGCGGGGTTTTGTTCTTTCAATTCCATGGCTTTTATTTATATATATATATATTGTTTATAAAAACAAACACCCTACTTTGTCAGACTTGAAAAGTCAAAATTTACATTTAAATGGAGACATTTAGCTGGGTTTTTTTTCTCTCTCTCATCTCTTGAATGCAGAGTACAAAAGATTAAAAACTCTCAATTTTCCTAAATGGATGGATAACAGGTGAACTTTGCATTCTGAGAGCTATTCATTTAGTGAACAATGTTCAACTCAGCAAAGACCAAAGCCCAGCTGATCAAGGGGAAAAGAGCATTGGCTACTAGGCCTGACACAGATTTGCTCAACAGCTGAGACCAGGAGAAGCTGTGATCCCATTGTGTCCTGTTCCCAAGGAGGAAATTATGCCAAATACAGCTCCCTGAGGGCAACACCTACATTTCCAGATGTACAGTGGATCACTATCCAACTGAAAATCACTGCAATTTTACAGATTGCAGTGCTACAATAGCCCTGGTTTCATTGCTGGAATTACTGCAGATGTTTAAAATGTGAGGTGGTCTGCTTGTAAGAGAAAATGAGAAGACTTAAAACAAGTCCATAATTGCATGGCATTAAAGCCATTGTAAAATATCAAAGTGGACTCAAATACTGTGATGACCCTTAAAGCTTGCTACCAATTATGTTCCTTTAATTTTTTTCTTTTCTTTTTTCTTGTTTACTTCCTGCCAGGAAAATAATTACTGATTTTAAGCAGGGAGTCTATCAAACAAGTACAAGGGCAAGCAACATGCTCAGATAATGTCATCTTAGTTGTGGAAAGGGGCAGTAGGAGCTCATTCACTTCTGGGCTGCATTTCTCCTCTCTGGCTTTTGCTAACATAGAGCTGATCCACAGTGTTAAAACGACACACAGGCAAAATGCTAACCCTTTTAAAACAAGGGTTAACCACAGNTGGAAATGAAAGGCCCTTCATCCTGTGAAAGACTAGGAATGGCTGCATAAACTTGTCTTTTCCTTAAAGAACAATCTCAGCCTCTCAGAGTTAAAAGGAGAAGTACGGTGCTGGAGCTTCTGCACGTAAGGATTTCTTCCAAAATAAAAGATCAAAACATAAAGAACATCCAAAGTACTTCCAAATTCTCCAGCTCATTATTATTCATCATTAGAGTTCTCAGGTGATAGATTTGATTGATATTCTACTTTGGGATGTTGCACATTTCTTTGTTTAAATGGCAAAGAACATGAGATGTGCCAAGAGGACACCAATAAGGGTTTGGAAACCAGCTGAGGAGCTGGATGTGCCAGCACAGGTGACCTTCCCACTCCATCAGTGGGTGGAACCTGCATGTTTCACAGACACAAGATCTCCGAGTTCCCAGGAAAATGGTGTGAGTGAAATATCCAAATGTGTAGGAG
Source organism: Leptocoma aspasia (assembly GCA_013399835.1). Taxonomy (NCBI): domain Eukaryota; kingdom Metazoa; phylum Chordata; class Aves; order Passeriformes; family Nectariniidae; genus Leptocoma; species Leptocoma aspasia. The sequence continues at coordinate 1,305,971 of VXAX01004703.1, forward strand.
TCTGGGTTACTGACAGAGATTCTTTTTTTGCTGAGGCAGAAGAGGCCTGCGGATTCTGGAGCAGAGACATCTAGATGTGTAAGCAAGACTACAGAAGCCATGAAAAAAGAGATGGGTTGTCCATGAACAGGTGGTCACCAAAACTTGATTGAAGCCTCATGGGGGAGAGAGAAAGAAAGCCAGTGTGAGGAACTTGGCATGTCCCGGAGGGAGCCTTCTGAGGCAAAGTCAGTTTGGGTATGACCTGACAGAAATGCTTCGGGGGTTTGGGCATCATCTTCAAAATAAAACAATCAGGAGGCCAGGCTTCCTAGACTTGCTCTTCCCTTTAGATAACAGAAACTTTCCTTTTTCAGTCCTGAAAATGCTGGAGGTGAGGAGTTGGGGGATATCCTAAAAACCTGTGTCAAGCTGTCTTCACTCAGGTGCTGCAGGTCTCCATGAACTGCACTGTGCTGCCCGAGGCAGCTCCTCCCAGGAGTGGTCAGGAAAGTCAGTGCAGGCTGGGCCCAGTGGCACTGCTATAGCTTACCCTGAAATGCTCTGGTTATTTTTGAAGGATTGTTTTGTATTTTAACCCAAGAGAAATATTTTAGAAAGCTCACCAAGCTTCTGCCCCCTACTTATGTGGGTTCCTGCTCTTTACTCTTGCTATTTATTTTGTACTTGCTCTTTACTCAGTTTACTACAGTTTGAAATATAGCAAAACATTTTTCAGTTCGTCGGTGTGTTGTTTGCTGTCAAGGAGACGAAATGTTACTACTTTCCTCTGGAGAAGCTTAGGACATGATGGATGAAATGTCACAAATAATTAGACTTTTCTTATGAATTACATTTTTTAAACTTCTGTTTGCATGTCAACAGGTATGTTACGGATAGGCTGCATGGAAGGACCTGGGGAAATTTTAGTTCTCTGGGAACAGCAGTAATGTAATAGCTGATAAGCCAGCTGAGACAAACTTTTAAAACTTCTACTATTACAATCCGGGGCTATGGAAGGTCTGAGTCCAGTGGCAGAATCAAAAAGGTCCAATCCAGTTCCTGAATAGCACGGACATGATTAGGGATTTAAAGATTGCTTGACACAGTCTGACCTAAAGTCCATCCACTGCAGTGTCTTGCTTCTGACAGTGATGTTTTGTGGCACTGTTAAGCCCTACATGATACGACACCCAGTGATAATCTAAATAACTATCAGGCTTGGAGGAAATAAAAAACTGCAGTTCACTTTCACACTTTGAGCAGAGATGTACTGCAGATAGGCAGATACTCAGATTGCATAAAATTATCTAGGAGACAGACATGAACAAACCCTCCAACTCTGAACTCTCCCTGGATAACTGGTCTACACTTTATGGGCTGGGCACACACCAGTGAACACCCCCAAATACCTGAGCATGCTGAAAAATAAAATGCAAAACAATTCACACACTACTTCTTCTTTAGGGCTTATAGGAGTTTCGAGATCTCTCATCATTTTAATCTCTAAGTTTATAAACTGCCAGTTGTTACAGCAGTAAACACTGGATCAAACATAACGCTGTAGCTGAATTACTGCTTTGAAATCTTGTATCACATGCCATGACTTTAAATTGCTTGCTTTGCTAGAAAGGCTGAAAGAATGCGAAGCCATGACACTCTAAATCACACTAATCAATGATGTAAATCTTAACTGTATGAATGTATCAATAATGAGGGATGCTCCAGGGGAAAAAGACAGGGGAACTGCACACCTTTAAGATCTCCCTTCCATAACCAACTTATTCTCAAATGTTGTAGAATCATCAAGAAAATATAAAGACTAATAATGATGTGGCAAAATTTACTTAACACCCTTGACGTGGAAATAAAGTCTCATTTTATCTATGGGAAAAAAAAAGTCTCATATTATTTGCCAAGCAATCTCAACTGATTAGGAATGATTCAATTAAAATGGAAGCATTGCAGTGAATCACATAAAAAGCATCACTGAAATTTTCTCAGGAGATTTGAAATGCTATTTTTAATGCTAAAGATAAGCTGTATACACACAAATGTTTGAAGGGGAAGAGGAGCCAAACAGAACACAGCTTGTTTGGGGCATCACAGTATTTCAGATAAATACTATAGATATTGGTATTATCAAAACAGAGCCTGGGAAAATAGTTTTCAAGCACCAGGAAAGGGGAAGGGGGGCAGAAACACACCTCTCAAACCCTTTTTTTCTTCTTACTCAGAAAACAAAGCTGTGATCATCGACTCATCTCTAAGGATCATAAAACAACAAAAGAAAATTGCCTCCCAATGGCTAACATGATGAGAGGGAAAAGAGGGAGCTTGAGTAGCTCCTTGACTGTTGCTTCCTCCCAGCAACAGCTAATGAGATTCCCTGCCAAGGTGGAACCTGCCACACATCCTCTACATCAAAGGGGATCTGGAGGATATTCTATTGCCTTTGACTGCCATGTGTGGTAGAAAGCCACATCTGAAAGTCCCCATGACCCCCAAAAGTCACATACTGCTCTCTGAGGAGCTTGGAAGCTGATAAAACCCATAATCGAGCCCTTGTTTTGCTGCTTCACAAACACTTGTATTCCAACAGCTGCGTGCAGATTTATCAGAGAGAGAAGTGGCTGCATCTCTGCCTTCCTCAGTCAGGCCCATCATCATTTACATGGTGTAACCACTGTCCATCCTTCCTCCTCCTTCACGCTGCAGCTAGGGAAAGCTCAGGAACACTGTCAGATTTCCTGTAGTGAAATCACAGGGACCCTCCCATGATGGGTTTCCAACCTATTACCTACTGTTCCATGTGCTACAAGCCACCCCCACCGTGTTCCCAGTGGGACAAGGCTCAGTCGGCACCACAGATACCTGTTCAACGTGCCTGTGCTCCCTGTGGCACTTTCTAGCTGGTCTTAAAACACTTCATAAATGACTCTGTGGGCAGGGTCACACTGCAGCCTGGCAACCAAAGCCCAGGGGGAAAACAACCTGCCCAAGGTCACGCAGGATGTGAGGATAAGCCAACCAATGCTTTTGATTTCTGTCCATTATGCTGCTGCTCTTGTTTTGGAGGGTTAGGGAGAGGCTCCAGGTGCTGAACTGAAACCTTTTCCATGTTAGACCCTGTTTTCTAGTGGGGTGAAGGTGGAGGTTGTAACTACAAAATTGACATGGAGATGGGAGGTCGCTCATCTCTTTCTCTTCTACTTCTTCTGGATAAGTATTTAGTTTAGGGGAGACAGGAAGCCTTCAGAGTCAAGTGCAGCTTCTGCCACTGATCAATGCAGGCAAAGGAAACAGAAAGAAGCTGATTTTCAGGGAAACTATTCAACAACCTTGCTATTTGCTGCACTTTACACTGGGAATCTTGCTTCCTTCATTTTGGGGCAGAGACAGAAAGATGTATTCCAACACAAAGGCATAATTTTGGCCCTGTTCCACTCGACTGGATACAAGGATGCAGTGTCAGCTGCCTGGGAACATAGCTCCCAGCGCTCTGATATTTTTTTGGATTTCTCTGGTTGGGTCCCAAGTCACTGTACTCATTTATCACACACTGAAGATTGTTGTTTCCTAATACTTCTGCTACAGGGAGTACTTCAGGAGGCCCTGCCTCCACTGTTCCCAAGCCAGCAGAAACAAAAGGGGAAGAAGTTTCCATCTCATGAAATGACATATGCATTGATTTCTCAGTTCTGACATGGGCTTGGCATTTGACCTTCAACAAATCATCCAGTTCCCCTCAGCTCTCACTCTTATAATGGGCATTGCAGAAACCAGTTTGCCTAATCTCCATAAATCACCATCTCCTCGTGAAAGACACTTTTCCATAGTGCCCAGTAGTGCAAATTCAATGGGATGCTGATCAGAGCAGGAACTGCTGTACCACATATGGCCTGCCATTACACACACCTAAACACAACACCCTTTTCTTGTGCTCCAGGGTGGAGGTGCAAGAATTATTGGTAAAAGGAACATCCTGAAAAATGCTATTTGAAAAGGTGCTGTTTACTTAAGAAATTACCCCTACTTTGTATTTAATGTTTCATACCTAAGGTTCAATCAATGCAGGAAATTCTCCTTCTATTCTCGTATCTCAACAATAATGATGCAAAAGGTCATACAACATATCATCAATAAAATACTGTCTCTTGAAAATCAGTTTTCAGATAGTCAAATTATTTTTGAAATAGAAGTGTCATTCTTTAACCCTGACAGGAAGTTAGAGGCACAACATTCAGTTTCCATTTAAAAATCAGAGTTTAAAGGGTAGGGGAAAAAATAATGCCCTGAAAAATCACTAACACAAATGTCATTCAGGCCTGGCAAAAAGGAACACAGAGATTAAATGTTACCCTTTATAGTTTGCAACCCAAACAGAAGATCACTGAGCTAGAGCATGACAATAAAATCTATTGCACATATGCAAACTAGCCAGTCAAATCTCCAGCTCTCTCCAAGCTGGAAAAAATAACCAAAGGAAAAAGAAACAACAAAATATTAGAACAACTGAAAGAAGAAGTAACACTTCAAAAATCTTTCTGTTTCAACTACATATAATAAGCTGTTCCTGATACTGGGGAAAGTCTGAGGGTTGGATGTTTATTTTCCTTTTAATGTGAGATTTTTTACTCTGACAATTTATCCTTAGTGTTACTTGAACATAGGTTACTCTACCTGCACACCAAAATATACTGGGTTGGAGTTTAATTTTGAGACACTTAACATTACATTTTTCCAAGAAATGGTTGCTCTTCTCCTGAATTTGATGGCTCATTGAGCTTCCAGGTAAGAGCTGGTTTTACAGGGATATTTCTCTGTACATTCTTTACAGTCCTTATAAAACTGCCTGGCCAGCCAGAGCACTCATTGCCTGGGGAACTTTTGGTAGGGGCAGGTTAATCTATGTGACCTCTATAGCTCATCTGAAACTGCTGCACAACTTTCTAAAGAGCCATCTTTATTTCCTCCTCACCCACTCCTCCGGTTCTGAGTGACTCCCAGCACACACTTTCTCAAGGATAGATGGATCAAACACGGAGGTGAGCATAAACACATTTCTTCCTGTGAAAACATTTGCAGTGGTATAGATAAAGACTCAGGGCTGCCCACTAACACTCACAGTCCCTTGTGTACCAGCCCAAGTGCAAAACCACATAAATGTGCAAACACAATGATTGCGCTCCAGCAGAAGTATTTCTATTCCCACAAGAAATACAATTCAGCTGCTGGGAGGGGTGTTTTATTAGCAGGGATCTGTCTTTTCCAGTAATGAAAATAATTTGTCTGTTCTCTGAAAGGACCAGTAGATACCATTCATTCCAGGTAAAAGTCTTTTTCCTGTATGCTAATGTGTTTGATTTTTAAGCTGATGATGGGTAGTCTGTCAAAGTTATTTCAATGTAGAGCAAAGGGGTAGCTCCACACAGCTTGTAAGCCCTTCCTTCCCCATCCTCTGAAGCAGCATTAATCAGGACTGCTGCCTAAGCCATGGAATATTTTCTAAGTCTACCCAGCCTTCTTCCCACCCCTTAACACATCCTCTCCTCTTTTCCCCCCACCCCATCAGCACTGATCCCCCAGCACAAATTGCCACACATCTGTACAAAGGACAGGCAGAAGAATAAGGTGACAGTTCTTTAAGGAAAGAATAAAAATGCAAATTAACAAACACCAAATTTGCTGTAAACATTAAATACTTCAGACATGAAACCTTCTGTGCTACAAGAGTGCTTTCAGCATTATCTATTCACAGCAGTTCCTCTGCTCCTGAGGGTCATAAACACTGAGAGATGGAGCCAGCAAAAAAGCTCTAGTTGAAATTCAGCTCACAGCAAAAGCAATTTCCGAGTGTGCAAAGTGCTGTCAGCAGGCCTGATGTTTGTGTATGAAATATAGACAATATGACTGGCCCATCGGCAGTCACTGTCAGCCTGATGGATGGGGCCTGAAAGGAAGCAAAGCGGCTGCTGTTAGGGCCCAGTCTATCAGATGCTTGATGGAGATTCGGGGGCTTAATAGAGGTAAAAGTTTCTTCTAATCGGACAAAATTTCCAGCGGTGATCACAAAGAAAATAAAAGGGATAGCCATGTGATATGAGGGCACAAGCAAGGCTTCCCTGCCTCAGTGCAAAACAGCAGAGCAAAGAGATGCATTCTCAATATGGAGGAAAATTGGTATCTTTGTTCTTGGATCTCAGCTGTCCCAGAACAGACAGGACAGCCCTACAGCTCACTGTGTGCACAGCAACTTCAGTTGTTCCCCACTGTCCACTCTCCTGGCAAAATGAAAGCATCACTCTGGTGCCCTTCACAGCACACCTGTGACTGATGGACACAGCACCACACCCATGCAGAAAAATTTGTCAAACAGCCAGTTCAAATGTCCTTGCTCCTTTTACCATTTGGAAACCAGAGTTCTCGCTATTTCCTTTTTTCTTTTGCCCCCAAGGTTGTTATGTGGGTAAAACTTCACGTGCAGTATGTGTGGGCCATCTGCAATAAAAATATAGAAGGCTAAACTCCACATCATACCTCATGCTGTGGGGCCCTTACATCATGATGTCCCTCAGGCAGAAAAAGTAGAGACCATAGAAAAAAGGCATGGCACAGGTCAGGGCACTCGTGGTGGTTCGGTTATTAATACTTGTGCCAAGAAACCACGAAAATCAAAAGACTCTGTCGAAAAAACTGACCACTTCAATAAAGATGGAGAGCAATTAGAAATGAGCTTGTGCTTCAAAGGCCATGAACCAGTCTGCAGCCAAACTATATATATTTTGAAACTAACTAAACCACAGCTTTGATCCATCCCTATTTGCAAAGGCAAAGAAGGGCTGACAGCTTGTGATGTTAGCCTCCCTTCAGGTATGTGAGAAGGCAAGTTCACAGCATAGGGGAAGGCAGAATTATTGCAGGTTTTCACTCCAAAACAGGACTGCCAAGCAGAAGAAATTTCAATGAATCCTTAAATTTCTTAAGCAAAACCACCACAAGAATTGAGGCAAAACGCAGAACAGGAATTTAAAATTGCAGAAATGGGAAACCACCCCAGGTCTAGCAGTCTAACATTTTGGACGAAGCAATATATTTCTACAAGAAACCATAGCTTAAGAAAACCTTTCCTTTTCACTGGGACTGTATACTTTTCACCCATCATTACAGGCTCTTCCTTGATCAGAAATAAAGCCAAGAGTGGCTGCTGGGGGTATTTGGGGAATTTAAAAATGGCCATTTCTTTGCACCAGTGTTTAAATAGCTCTCCAACAGGAGAAGCAGCAAACTTTTCAATACTCTAAATGGTCATGGTCATCGTTATGGACTCAGGCTCAAGAGGACAGAGTACACTTAATTAGCTCCTACCTGACCTTCCAAACGTACAACCTACTGGTTCTCTCACCTCAGGGCATGCTCTCTACAGCTGGAGATTTTCTTCCTTGAAAAACCTCTCCCCAAAGACATCCATGCCTGCTCTCAGGCTGGGAGCTGGTCTTCACACACTAAACCTGTCAGTGTTTCTACAGCACTCTGTGGGGCTTTTCCTCTGGAACCCAGTTTATTCTGCCCCAGACTCAGCTGGAAATTCTACATCCCAAAGCCCCAGCTTAGAACTTGTCACAAGGGCTGGCTGTTTCCTCTACTTACCAAAGGGACACAAGAGCAGGCAGGACTCAGCTGGAGCCTCTGGTAGCAAAGCAGCTCCTGACATTAATATCCTTTAGCACAGGCTCCAGAAGAGCTGCTATCAGTGAGCTTTTTAAAAGAGATTGCTGCGTCTTTAACAGGTTTTAAACCAAGCTCCTTTACCCTATTACCAGCACCTGATGAAAACCACTACCCTGTTGAACTCACCAGCGGGCCATTAGAAGTGTGTCAGATTATATTAACTAGGCAATTAAAAAAAAACACCCAACCAGCAACAACAAGGAGGGCGCGTGAGGAGAGCCTGTCTGTCGTTTTGTAAATCCCCAAATTAGTTTTGAAAGGCCACTTTCAGCCTGGAGTTAAGGCCAGATTTATCCTCTGCGTTGTCTGCGACGGGCTTAATCTCCGCAGCAACCTGATGAAACTGATTATTTATGATAAGTGACTGACATTGGAACAGTGCCCAAAAGGCGAAGGAATGAAAGCTGCTGTGACCCCAAATGAGAAGATTTTCTTTGATCAGCTTGCACCAACTTCTAAAAAAATTATGACTTTTGGTTTCATGCAGGAGATCAAATAATTAAACAAACAGATGTGCAGATATTAATAACAAAAGGTGTTGCGTGAGGGAAGCATTCAACCACAAACAAGCCATTTATTTTAAGACTTAAGTGTTGCTTAAATTCCCAATCAGAAGAAGAAGGAATGATTTTTAAGTGTGGTGTGGGAGGCATTTTAGAGAACTGGGGGTAATTTAAAACAGAATATGCTTTTTTGATGAGACTGCCAAAACCAAGATGCCTCTGGATAAAAAATAAAGAAAAAAAAAAAAGTTAATTTACATACAGACAGAGCTGTCAAGCGAGTCATCAGCAGAGAGAGGGATAACAAGTCTTTGGGTAACAACTCCCTTGTTAGGAAGATGGCATCGAGAAGCAGGATCAAGGGAAAAGGAAAGTCACTGTACAGATGTTTTAAAGGAACAGTTAGCATTTTCTGTGGCTTGGGGGGCTGAACATTGCACCTACCTTCTCGGTGCAAGCAAAGAAACCACCTGCATGAAGGATGTGTGCACAGCTGGGGAAATAATTGAGTAATATTTTCTGTTTCTGTTCAGCATACAAGGGTCTGAGCAAGGGGTTTGGGTCTAGACTCCAACCTCAATTTTCCTCAGTTTTATGCTGTTGGGGAAAGGCAGGAAGGATGTTATTTTGGGGCTTTACCTCTCCAGAATAGTCAGAAGTGACTTGAGGAAGCACTGGCGAGAGAGTCAAACACACAATGACAGGGAGTGGCCATGGGAGCTGAAACAGCCTGGCACACCCACCTTGCCCTGGTAATGCCACAATGTCCCTGTGCAAACAGATGTTCCACTCCTGTGCAACCCCCTTCCCTTTATGAAGGTTTTATACCCTTCACTAAAAATCATTCTCAACATTTTCCTTACTCTGACCTCGCTGTACAAGAAAACAGCAGCACCAATGGTAATAAAATGTGTCCTTTGGTTTCAGAAGTCTGCCTTCCATTTAAGCTATGGAAATGGGAAGCAGTAGCTGCTGATGGCTGTATAAACATAAATGTCCACAGAGCATAACTAGCACTTTGCTGAACTCATCTCTGCAAAATAATAGATGTGGCTGGTCTGATGTGATAATACTTGATTGATTTACCCACATGGTATTTAAAATGTGGCTGATGTGACCCTTTTGCTCCAGTCTACCCATGAACCATAGATTTAAACTCCACACATTAAGTGGATTTGTTGGAAAGCTGGAATTCACAAATCAAAGAGGCTGTTAAGGTTCAATAATATGGTTACATGATGAATGTAATGCCAGAACCCATTGCATGCTAAGTGAATTGGATAAAAAGGCATCTCAAAAATATCTTAGTGTGATCCCCCTTCTTTCCTGTATCATGACCCTTACCAAAGTTTTCCAAAGCTGTGAAACCCAGATTTACAGACTTGCCAATACAAAGAGCACAACTAAATAAAATTTCTTCTGAACATGCATCCACGTTTGAGTGTTTATTCAGATTTCACCTTGACTTCCACCCCGGCCAGGCTTAAGCCCTCATTATAACTGTGACTCCAATCCAACATTACCCAGTGACTGTGCTTGACAGCCACCAGTGCTTAGCAAGTCTGTAGCTCTTTGTGTCTTGGAGTAGTGCACCATTTAATTTGTCCATACAGCTCAAATGCTTGCTTTGATATATAACTGAAAGGATCAAAGGAATCACTCCCGACTGGTTTTCAGTGAGGCACCTACCAACACATTTCCAAGAGCTACAGGCAATTTAGGGGGAAGACGTGGTGGGAATTATGGGCAAACAGCAGCAAATATTACAATAAAATACAGGAAAACAAATTATGCCACCACAGCAACACAACAAGGAAATATCAGGTTTGTTTTGTTTTTTTTTTTTTTAACCTGACTGGATTAAAACTTGTTCCACTAAATAAAACAAAAAGAAAGCCTAACTATTCTAAGTAAAAAAACCTACTGATTGGGAGTTTTAATTTATTCCTTCTCTGTGAGTTTCAAAATAAAACACTATCAAGGGAGAAACTGAGTATTTGCTTGTTTTTACCCTTGACAGTCATAAAACCACATGTTCAGACAAACCTTTTAACTAAAGAAAGCCTTTCTCTCCTCCCCGTGTTTCCTGTATGTATGCTCTCTATTATTCACCCTTTTCCATCAATAACTTCCAGCACTTGGAATTTATGTGCAGTATTTAATAAGAGCTGGTGTGAATGTCGAAAGTATCTTGGTAAGATGTTATGTGTCAAAAAGCGATCATGTTACAGTGTGATGGATTAATATGAAGAAACAGCTTGAAGACAAGGTATTCATCTTTTTTTTTCTTTTTTTTTTTTAAATGACAACACTAATACATTTGTTTCAGTTCTGAAATTAATTTCCTAATAGTAAGAAAGGTCAAAATGAACGAGAGACATATGAGCCTTTTTGTCATCTTTGACAAATTATCTGAAACAATCCTGTCAAATCAAAAGGGATAACATTTTGAGTAATAAATGTTAGTACTGATTAACTGGTCAAAGTTAATTCTTTCCAGGAAGTGCCATATTCAAAAGGTAGGAATTCATTCATTTGCTTTGTTGTTGGGTTTTCCTAAACATTTATTCTATCCTGTTTTCAACATAGTTTTCTTGGAAACCTCCCAACCCGGTGTTTTCTGGGAATGATGTCTGTTGGATGGTACAAACTGAAAGTGGTATCTTCTGCAGTGCTCAGATGGGTGGTTTTGAAGTAATCTGAAAGATAAGTGAGATACTAATCAACAGAAAAGGGAATGGGCTGTTTTGCAATGCTTCCTGGTTTTCAGATGCTTTGCAGTGCGATTATGTTGGGGGTTTCTCCTGAGAGACAAACTCTCCTGAGTATGCAAAGAGTTAACACCCAGTTACAGAAAACTGAAATTTAAATCTAGAAAAAAGAAAGTTCTTCATTATGACTGCTTATAAACTGGTAAGGCTGTTGGGTTCTCTAGGGCTGGGCTGCTCTTCTGGGTATGTTCAGTATGTTCAGAGGCTTTGAATTATTAGAAACTTCTTAGGGTAAGACTGGGGCAGAGAAACCACAGTTCTCCCAGGGGATTCAAGGATCTGTCCAAGGGCAAAAGCCAATAAAGTCTAGCAGATGTTATGGGCTCTTCACCTTTTCCACCTATGGGACTTCTTTTTGAAAAGAAAAATAATCCTTTCATCCTATTTCACAAGCACCAAACTATGTGGGAAACATGTAACTTGCACTCAGTAGTCCCCAAAACTGTGGAACAAATTGTTATGAACACCTGGTTATAAAACCAGCATACACATAATTTAAATAGAATTTTAGGAATCTGTATTTCCCAGGTGAAAATCCAGCCTGGCTCTCCAGGGACCAAATGTGATTCATAAGATGTGACTTCCTGGCAGAGTGTCTGCATCACAAAACAATGACAAACTTGTCTTACTTCTCCAACAATACCAGCTGGGCTAAGGAAAATTATTACCTCTTCTCCTAAAAACCTTGGGGGTTTTCTATTCTGAAACTGTGGCAGCCACAGTAACATCATACCTCATCCCACAAGAAGACCTTAACATCTCCCAGAAGCCTCCCTGCACAGTCCAGAAAATCTTTTCTGTATTTTTGTGAGGCGACTCCACCTGCAGAACCTGCAGGGGCTGCACACAGGCATGGCTGGGCAATGGTGTGCAGGGCACACTTAATGGCCTGAGGAAGGGCTGCTCTTCATTTAACCCACACAGCCACAAGCATTGTCCTGGATAAGCAACACTTTCAGCTTCGTGCTGCCTTTCTGTCCTCTCTTGATGACTTCAGCTGCTGCTGTGCATCAATTCCAGAGAATCCAGTGCAGTTTCCAAGACAAGCTGAATCACAAACACTGACATGCAGCCCACTGTGGGTACCACTGGAGGCTGGGCCCATGGAAGTGCCTGAGTTGCTTCAGTAACACATCCTGCCCCTCGTTTAGGATCTTCTACTAGAAACACCCTCTTAGTGATCTCCACAGAGCTGAATAGTAGGCAATGGTCCTGACAGCAAATATCCAAAGAATTTCTCTGTGCCAGTTTTCAGGCATTTAGAAAATTGAGTGTCTTTTTCTGTTTTAATTAGAAGACTACTCCAGAAGTCTTAAAAAACCCCCATACTAAGGGAACTTTTCCTCTTAACTTATTTCTGTAAACTTATACTTCTAAACCTTTGGTCAACACTACATAAATCCTTTTCTCTTTGGGGCTTATGCAGGTCAAAAAAAGATCTGGAAGAGAGCACTGAGATAGGTGACAGGGAGGGGGAGAAATATGCTGAATTCTGATAATTGCTCTTCTCAGAATAAAGCATTTTCAATTTATTACAGTTGGAAGGATTTATGCAGCATAGGGAAAGCTGTATCAGTCCATACATATTAACACAAGATTGTGCTCTCTATTATATCAACACTTTTCCAAAACAGGCAGCAGCATGACTAATCTCAAAGCTCCAAAAAAGAAAGTGTCCCTTCTTTGTTTGGCCTCTCAAATCTTCCAAATAATTTAAAAAAATGTTGCCTTCTCTTTAACTCCTCCTGCAGCTAAAAAAAAACCCACAAAAACCCACAGACCCCAAACAACTACAATGAAAAACCAAAACACACACACACACACACACAAAAAAAAAAAAAACCAAAAAAACCAAAAAAAAACCCAAAAAACCTGAGAAGAATTTAAAGAGCTCATTCAAAAATAAAACACAAAGATAAAACCTCCAGTGGTAGATTCTTTCTAACTGGTGAATTTATTCTAAACTCAGTGCAGAGAACTGAGTAAAATAAAGGTCAGACCCTGTGCTGGGAATTCCCCTGACCTTTCAGGCTACATCCATCATTGGTATTACACAGAATTTGCCATTTATCACACCAAACAGAGAGCAAATCTTTAACTCCTTTTCTCTTCCCAGCAGTACAGACCCAACAATTATTCAGATTTTAAAACAAAATCGATGTTTATCCAGCTCCTTTTTACAGCTCTGCCTCTTTGGGCTCCTCACTTCTCCAACCTCTGGATGTACAGCAGGAAGCTGATAAAGCAGGGAGCATATGAGAACCCATGTGTCTTGGGGAGATGGGTGCAAAGGGGTGGGTTAAAAATGCATTTGAAAAGGCCTTTTAAAAAGGGTCTGCTTTCCTACTGACACCCGTGGAAGGGTATTTGTGACAATCCACTGCTGAATTCAGGATTACATCTGGGGGAGCCTGGCATTACTGAGGAAGACGATTCTTTGAAAGTTTCAGGCCTTTAGACAGCATCAGGGAATTGTTCTGCTACACTTTCTACAGAGGTTTGGCACCTGCATACATCAGATTTGAATAGTTTTTAAGGATTCCCCCAGCTGTGAAACCCTCCTGGATGGATGCAATGAAGGCAGCAGCCCAGCCCATAAGTTCCCAGCCCTGCTCATCACCACAGATGAATTTCTCTCTGACATGGAAATCTCTTATTTTATTCTCAGATTTTCTGATAGCAAAGTATAGTCACTCCAGAAGTGGAGACCAAAAAAAGAAAGAGAATATGAGGATCAGCTATTTCCATGTGGGGATCCACCTTCCTCAAAGCCAGTGATCAGAGTAGCACTGCCCCTTCTCCAGGACTCTCCAGTACTCATTCCAGAGAAGAAAATAAACAAGTCAGGGTGTTGGGGTCTGACACAACCACACTGGGAGCCATAGAAAGGAAGTCTGGAACAACCTCATCTCCATCTAAGTGATCTCCTGTGTTTACAGCTGCACTCCTGGCCAAAAAAATACAGGGATCTCCTGAGAGACCTGTTCTCTGGGGTGCCCCAGCTCAGCTTTCCAGGCTAACAATGCATGGCAGGATTCAGAGCAAGCCCCTTTCACCTCAGCACAGAGATCTCTTCCTTCCCTAAGAGCTATCAGCATATGCCTGAGCCACCCAGTGCCCTGGTGCCATTCAGTGTCTTCTGCTTGCATTCAATATTCCCATTATCAGCACTAAGGACCAATTTGGGAGCTCCCAAGCTTCCCCCTCACAGAGAATGCAGGAAGAGAGGGCAGTTGCCAGGATATTTATAAAAGGGTGCATGGGACAACTATATTTGGAGAAGGTTAAACAGCCTAATGCATGATATGAGCATCTGTGTCATGAATCAGTGATTAAAGTAAAGTCTCTTTCATCAAAATTCAGCTATCTCAACCATGGTAAATAATAGGCTAATTAGGCATCTGCTCATCCAATGTCCAAAGGGACAGGCCAGTTCCTGGCACAAAGCAAAACATTTGTTGCACCAGTGAAAAGTCATTTTCAAGCCTGTGAACCACCTACAGCAAAAGAGATCAGCTCCTTCCTTTGCCAAAGGATGCTCTTCATGAGGAGGAAAATGAGGTCCCCTTCCTCTTCCTGCTGCCAGGGCTTACAAACTGCCCTTGGGTGGTGAACCCAGCACTTGGTGCAGTGTGAGATGGATGGGAAACGTCAGACCAACTTTTAAAGCACTGATTGATTAGAAAGGATAAAGTGGGGAGCTGAAATGTTCTATCTGCACAAATGTGTCAACTATAACATTTGAAGTTTACATACAGAATCTGTATGTAAACTATGAGGGGGCAGAATCTGACCAAATTACAAAATAGGCAGGTTTGGCAACAACAGCAATTAATTTTCCTTGCATGGACTTGGCCATCCACGACATGCCCAATAGTTCTAGCAAAGGAACATGCTTCATTTGATTCAGGACTGCTTCCCTCCACTCCCATCGAGTTAGGCTCACCTTCCTGTTCCCTTTGGCCCTGTAGGTACAGCTTAACACGCACACTGATGCCTCATTGTGCTGTGGTGGGGACAGCAGTGTGCTCCACAGCTGGCTGTGGCCCTGGCAGTGCTGCAGTGGCCAAATCCATTTGAATGACAGCCAGATTTAAGAGGAGATCTCCTAAGGCTGATTGAAATAACCCCAGAACAGCAAGGATTACATGCCAGTAGGGAGGCTGCAGATCCATCTTTATTCAGAATAAATGCCATTTCTTCCCAAGCACCCTTATCTATCCCTCACACATACCTCTAAGAACCCTTCAAGCAGTGAAGTGCTGCTGCCAGGTGACTGAATACCTGGAGGCCACTTGGCACCAGGCAGCCCCTCAAACAAAATTTGTCATTAATTTTTCTTTTAGACACACCTTTAAAAGCAGACAAGTGGAGTTTTTTGTCTCAAGATTCCTCATTGTTTGGCTGGACATTTTAGAGGAAGACTGGGGAAGGGGGGAAGACCCCCTCCTTTAATACCATAAGAATAATCAGCAGCTCCCCTGAGTGCAATGAGCTATTTCTTAGAAGGTTTTGTGCTCTTAGCACACCACCTTAATGCCTCAGCAAGGCTCTGTATGCTCTAAAACCAGCCATGTGCCTGCTGTGGCATTCCCTGGGCTCCTGCATTGCTCCCCTGGGACAGGCTAGATTCCCCATGGCAGCTTGCAGCAGACTTCAGAAAGGAAAGTTTTGCTAAATGCAAGATGGTCATGAATAACATAGGGAGTTTAATAACCTGTGTGTTATTTATTTTGCTCCTAAATTCAATCCATGCACTTTATTACATTCAAGGGTGTCAACTCACAAAATATGTCAAGCCTGCTCAGTTATTGCCCAATGTACAGTAAAGCTGTTTTCACTCATATTCCATGAGGTTATTCAAAATTACTTTAAAATGCTTACTGCTACAAGAAGTTCAGGGGAAAGCTAACATCCTCCCTGTGCCCTTCTGTCTCCATTTGTCTGACTGAATATTTGTCCTTTTGTACCTTCAGCAAAATTTCAGCAAGGTTTTTCATACATCTCCTGTCTGAGAGCTGTTTCTGAAAGCCATTACCAGATGCATTTTTAAAGGTATTGAGAATGGAGAGGAAAAAGTAGATCATCTTAGAAATATCTTCCTTTTGCAAATACAATTTCTAATGTCAAACTGTTACAGCCAAATTGGCTCTTTCCACATTCTTAGTTTTTAAACATAAGTCACTTTGCCTTCTGAATTTTTGTATCTCACCCTCCTCCTCTCCTTTAATTTTAATGCAAAAGGAGTGAGTAGCAATGTGAGAAAAGCTTAGGCTATACAATCAGTTCAGATGAGCAGAGGAAAGTTAAAATAAATGGAATTTACTCGTACTAAAATAACAAAGCTCAGAGACATCTAAACAGCCTTCCCTTGCTTGCTTACCAGAACTAGTTATTTTGTTTATTAAAGTGACAGCCTTTCATACAGTAAAATAACATCACCTGTGCATTACTACAACAACTCTACTAAGCTGAAGAAATCTATGGTGAGGTGAAATCTGCACTTAGGAGGAGATAATCCAATATGCTCTGTCTGCAGTCTGTTCTGTCATTTCCAGTCCAAAGGATAAAAATCCTAAAATACCCCACAAAGTCCCAGCGTGGCTCAAGGGGACATTGACTTTGTTATTAACAAAATTAGCTGGGCTACAGAGCTAGTGAGCCCAAGTGCAGCTTTATTCTCTCTACAGGTTCCTGAACGAGGGTGGCAGCTGGCAGTGCACTCCATCCAACCCTGCATCACACAAGTTAGAGAAGGAAAATTCCTATCAGCTCTTCCAGTCAGTCTCCAGGTTCCTGCAGGATGGCTCCCCACAGCTGACTGAGGGGCTGTGCTCCAATTAGCACAGAGCCTTCTGATGCTGGCCAGCCTGCAGAGCCAGATGGCAGCTTCTCCCTGGCATTTTGGGCCTGGGTACCCAGTGCAGACCACAGCTTTTGTAATAGCCTGGTAAATGGCTCCCAAGCTTTATTTCAAATGCTCCAGCCTCTCCCTGAACTGCAGCACAACTAGATCCAATCATACTTCTGAACTCCACGGGGAAGAGATGCAGATAAATTCCTTTGCAAAATGCATAATCAACAGGAAAACAACACATAAAACATACTATAGGTGTAATATATGTATAGACACATACACATATGCTTTCCCCACTGCTCTCAGTGCACAAATATTAATGGTTCAGGTGATAAATCCATCTGCATGGCTAAAAGCAGTCACAGTGATCATTTACAGCTTCCACTGACTTCAATCAAAGATACTGGCACTCTCAAAACAAGAATGAAAACTAAAATGATGTTCTACTTGGATGAATTTCTGTGTTTCAGATCTAGCAAACTGCATTGGAAGTTATTTTCATTAATTACATAAAATCACAATGTCTGTTATGATATCAATTTTCATTGCCCTTTCTTATTACAGCACTGCTGAAATCAACAAATTCATTTGCAAACACTCGGTCCAGAATCCCGCCTGATAAAACAGTGGTATATCTCAGTTTGACCATCACACAATAACTGCTAAATATTTGGTTTTGCAGAGAACAATCCACTGCTGTGACAGCTGTAAATGGGCTGGGTTGGATGGGGCTCTTTGCACCACTTCTCCTGGCAACCCACTCCACATCTCCCTTTCCAAGGGTCTCTAGAGGACAACGAGCAGTTTACTCCCTCCCTTCCTCTAATCTTGTTAGAAGGTAACCCCACCACTTGGAGAATGGAATTAACAGACTACGACCAGGATGAGATGGGATCAAGCAACCAGCCATTTTCCAGCTCTCAAGGAGAAGGAAAAAAGATGAAAACAGTTTTCACTTTAAATCAGCTAATCTATCCTGCACCTTGGACTCTTTGGGGAAAAAACCCAACCTACTGATCTAGCAGTTAATCCTGTTCTCTCACCACCACCCCTATCCAGCTATGGTGTCAGGCCTCTTGCTTTTAAAACAGGTCAAAGTATTCTGTCATGGTGAAACATATTCACCACTGCAGAACTGGAATATTATTTCTTATTTCCAGGGACAACTGGGGGTTTGTGCTGGGAAAATCAAGTACACAGACTTAAATTGTGTTCTAAACAAAGAGCCAACCCCCCCAGCATTATTAGGAGATTCAGCAGCTCTCACTCCTGCAGCTCTGCTTGGAGTTGCCACAAGTAAAAACTCAGGCTCAAAACCTTTTCTCCTGGCTTTTGCTTTCTAGTGAAAATTCCTTGTTGAACTGAACAAGCAAGGAGATGATGAAGTAATTTGCCCAGAGCTGTCAGGCTGGACAACATCCTACCTTCCTCACCCTTCTTACTCCTGGCTCAGGACAACTTTAGCCACTTTGATAATTTTTTAAAAGAAACGAATGCTCAGTTATATGAAGACAAAATTCATAGGTGGTTTTGCACACCATTGTCATTGTGAGTTATGTTTTCAAACAAGTGAAAATTAGGCTAACCTTTAAACACTCCTGCATTGCCTGGCAGTCAAAACAAAAATGACAAAAAAAAATGTAGTCTAATTTTAGCAGCATCCAGGTCTGACACATGCCAGATTCTGACACATGCCATTTTCCTGAGTCACCAACATGTGGCATCCTGCTGCTCCAGCTTTCACACAGGGTGGCTGAGGGATGATGGAATGTGTCTGCTGGTGGCAGTAATAGTCTGGTACCCTTAGCAACACTGGGGGAACTGTGAACCTTTGCTTACATCAGGCCAGATCAATACAGCCATTATCAAGGGACATAAACAGAATAAAAAGCTGTCTCTATTGCATGAGTTAACTGCAGCAAGAGGAGAACATCCAGTTCCTGAAGGGCAGACTCACCAACCAAGCACAGGCAATAATGTTTCCATAGACTACAAGTCATCAGGGAGGATTAAATCTACTCCTGCTGAGATTTAATTCTACAGTGAATATCCTTTTTGGGGGCAGTCATAAACCACCACAAATTCCCTAGCAGAAGACCAGTACTGAGATGAAGGCAGTTTATTTTCAAAAAATACAAAACAATAGAATAGCTGGACTCAGAACAGAAATAGATTTTTCTTGATGTACATCTAAGTAAACAGCCTTCAAATAGTGCTCTGCTGATGGGGTCTTTTCCAGAGGTGACTACATTTCAGTAGGGCATAAACTGATTCCTAACTTGCATTTAAACTTTGGAGGTTTGTCTTCAAGATATAATGAGACAGGACAGGATCCTATTTCAGAGGATGCTATTGAAAATCAAAACTTAAATGCAAGATATTCTCACAGTTAAAAAGGGAACTTTCAGGGGACAGCCCATAAATAAAAAGATTTAAAGCAACAACGTATTTAACAAAATCAGATGATAATACTAGTAGCATTATGTATTAGGCAGTGCTGTTAATTGGGCAAAAGCACCAAAACTACCAAAACCCCTCATTAAATTCTATACATCAACACATATAAAGGGTTGTGGTCTACCTTGACCATGAGCTGGCAGTGTCCTTGTGGCCAAGGAGGGCCAGTGGTGTCAGCCTCAACAGGAAGAAGCAATTCTGCACACTGAGTGGGGCAGAGCACTGGGACAGGGAGCAGGGAGGTTTTGGATTTCCCTCTCTGGAGACATTCCAAACCCACCTGGACATGTTCCTGTGTGACCTGCTCCAGGTGACCCTGCCTTGGAGGGGGGCTGGATGATCTCTGGAGGTCCTTCCCAAACCTAAGTGTCCTGTGATTCTATAAACCAGACACAAACACCAGGATGAAGGAGGCTGCAAAGCTTTTACAAACTTGGCATGCACATTACTTTGCTGAGCTCCCTTTTCAGCAGTATCAAACATATTGTTGATTTTTCCTCCCTGCTCATACGCTCCACGGTGTGTGTTAACTTAAATTTTGCTGTTTATGCTCAAGCAACTCTCTGTATCTCCCAGATGTACATTTATGTGAATCAAGGATTATCAGTCTTCATAATGTGATCCTTCCTGTGTCTTGAGAAATAATGAAATAATTACCTGCATTGTCTCTAAAGGAGTCACCCTGGAACACAAACAAGCCCCACAGAAATGAAGGAGGCAGCTGACACGTTGGAGTATCCCTGGCTTTCAGCATGCTCAGGCAGATTTATCCCATGAAGTATGGTCAGATTCTGCAGCTCAGACCAGCAGAATGACCCAGCTCAGTAATCCAGCTCTACACTGCAGTTTCCTATATGGCAGTTCCCAGAAGGTAGATGTACTGAAGAGAAAAAGAAATAATTATGTATTTTTTTTTAAGAAAAGAATTCGTTTAAAGAAAACCACCCTACCAGCACAGGAATGAAGTTCTGAAGATATGTGGAGAAAGATTTGATATTCCGGATGCTCTTGTGAGATAAATCCTCTAAGCTCTTTTAGATCAGTCATTTTTTCTAACAGCTAAGCCACCAGAAGTTGGGGAAGATCAGACTTTGATGCCCATTTAGGAAAACCATGATGGATGATATTTAGTACTTTGTAAGTCAGACTAGATTATCACGGTGATTCCTGTCTGCTTTTAAAAACCTATTGATCCACTGGTGTCAGCACTGCAGAAGACAGCAAGCAGAAGCTTTCAAAATACTTTTAAGATGGGGACTATTGCTAACTTTGATGTGGTAAAATTCCAACATTGTGATGTATCTCCTGACAAGAAGAAAATTAAACTTCTGTTAATTAATACATTAATTTTAATTGGATTTTTCACAAGGCATATAGTAATCAGATTCTGAAGAGATGACTGAATGCATCCACATAGGAAACATTGATCTGTTGTGTAACACGAACTTGAAAGATTTAAGCTACTAATTCAGTTTTCTTGTCTGAGGAGCCTTTCTAGCAGGTTTGCATATAGTGGTCCTCTGGGTTTGGGAGAGTTTCTAAGCATAAACTTGTGAGGGAAGTCAGTAAAAAAGCTTTAACAAGAATAGGAATGAAGTCTTGTTCCAGTGCAGCTTGAGCAATGCTATGAATAGGTCACATACATCATGGAAACCAGCCATGAAATATAAGAACTTGCAACCATCCAGAGACTGATTAATGATTCAAATAAGCAATTTCTTTTCATAATTGCACTTAGGGAACATTAGAGACACAGACCCCATTCAACAGCTTAAACTGGGCTCTAGATCAAGAAAACATATGCAAAACTGCAGGGTTGCTGCCTGCAAAAGCCAGCTAGCAATGCTACCAGCATTAAGCTATTTTTTGATGCTATTTTTTTTTTTTAAATGAAACTAAAAGAGCAGTTTTTCAGGTTTAAGGAAAATAACAACTCTGGAAGCAGCTCTGCTTCATTATAATCCTCATAGGATAAGTTTGCAAAAGGAAAAGATTCTGGCAACTTGAAATCATAAAGGATATCTATTATACTTTGCAGAAGGGAAACAGTATTATTCGTTCAGCTCTAGTCACCCCCTCTGTAACTAAAGCCTATCTGCCTAAATATCCCCACTGGATCCATTAGTTACCTTCCTTTCAGCTGCCAGGCAGTTGCTCTGTTTTTCTCACAGGATTCCTGTTCTCAGGCATGGGCTCTGGTTGACACAATAAACCAGGCACAAGCTGAAAATAAGCAGTGGAGAATCCTGTCTACAGGATTATCTGGGATTACTATTTCGGAATGGCACATGCCAAGAAATCAGTGGAGCTATCCTATACCTCTGCATATTGTCACAAAGACAATATAATGGCCTCCCTTGAGGATAATGATCTTTCATCCAGGGAAATCATATAGTATGTAGGCGTTTCCCATCAAAACACAGTTTCACTTTTTGTTTTGTTTTGTTTTGTTTTGTTTTTGTATGGCACTGCAAAGTAACTCCACTAAGTTTCAGGTGTCCCCAGGCACCAGAATTACAGGATTGCAGAGGTACACAGGACAGAACAGAGCTCTCTCTTGGGCAGGACAACCACTACTGATTGTTCACTAACCTGATAGTGCCAATCCAGCCATCAAAGAGCCCCCCCTGCTACTTTAACCAGGGAACAGTACAAGAGGCTGTGTCAGAGAGCAGTAGCAGGAGCTGTGTTTTCTTTGCCATGCTCATGAAAGAGTAGCCACACAGAGATCCCTGGATGTGGGCAGCACAGGATGTTTAAGGAAACAATGCAAGTAAAAGCAAAAACGAGCAGGAAAATCTCTTATCGTCCAAGACAACTTGGATTCTTCACTTCTTTAGAATAATTTGGTTAGAAATTTGCCAATGCTTTTCAGAAATTAAAAACAGGCAACCGGTTGATTGCCTTTATCTTCATGCACGTCAAACCCCCCAAAAAAGGCTAGCAGATGTATAAATTCCACTTTCAAAAATGAAAACTCCCATTAAACCACTGTTATCCATGTTATCTGACTTGTCCCCCATAAAGAGTAGCTCTAATTTGGGAATTCCCTTTAGGCTCCTTACTATGAACACCAAAGCAAATAATTCATTTAGCTTTTCTGCAAAGACCTTATTTTCCTTGAGCACTTCTTTTACATCTTGATCATCTATCAACCTTATAGACCTTCAGGCAGGCTTCTTGCCTCTGATGTGTTTGAAAAAGTTTTTATTATTAGTTTTTATGCCTTTAGCAAGTTATTCTTCAAAAATTGTTTTTGTCCGCTATTATTATGGGTTTGCATTTAACTTCCCAGAGTGTACCAGGGCTTTTTTTTTTCCTTAGTTCATTTGGGCAAGACTTCAAAGGGTGTCCTTTAATGCTAATGACATTCTTCAGTCTAATAATCCCCTTTGCTAACTTCTCATGCAACCTTTTATAACGTTGTGGAGTTTTTCAAATAGGAGTAACACAATCTCTAAAGGTAAAGCTGCAAAACCGTATCCTAAAATGGTGATTTTATATAGCTGCCATGTCACCCCAAAGTGTTATTTTGTTCTGTTTTGCCCTTTTAGCTACTGCTTTTAAATTTCTTTTCCATTTTATGTTGGCCCCCTTTCAGAAGTATGTGCAATTCTAAGGTCTTTTTGGTTTTCATATCCCACCAGAAATGATTAATTTGAACATGTTTATATTTATTATTATGGAATGTTTCTATGACAGGTACATCTTCAATCAAGACTTAATCCTTACTAAGGGATAAATAAAAAAAAATTTGCTCTTCTCTTTCAGGCTCTTTGATTTCTTGCTTCCAGAAAATGTCATTTTTGAAGTGTATAAATGTGGTTTCTACATCAACTTTAATCATGACTCTTACTCAGGCTCTGTCATTACATTCTTTGTGTCCTCATTGCTTCTGTGGTAATTCTGAGCATGACAGTAAAGATGCTTAGTGCTACCATCCCATTTTGGCATGAAATTTTAATGCACAGAGATTGTGGGATTTTTTAGTACTTGTTGATACAGTTCCGTTCCCTGCCTTTTTTTTCTTCTTCTTCTTTTCTCTTTTTTTGCTTCTGATCTTTCTTTGAACTATAATGTCAGTCCTCTGCTGGCTTGGTTTCCTCTGTTATTAGTGTATAATTTTACACTGCTATTCCAGAGCTCCCTGATTGAGATGCTATTATGTCAATATTCTCATTTAAAATCAGCATTTCACTATACCCATCTTCATTGCATACAGTGGGCTAATTGTCCACTGGCTCTATTACTGCTATCTCGCACCAGTAGAATAGCATGAACAGACATAGTTAGGTCAAACACTTGGCCAGCTGTCTCTAAATCATTTTTGAATACTAAGAGCTCTTTTGTATTAAATAAAAAAGCCCTGGCAGTGACTTTGCCCCTGTGTCTTAAAAGGCAAATGCAATCCCAGGAAAATTGAACAAAGGGCATGGTCCAAACACCTTCTGAAGTGGGAAAAATAAAATGGATCAGCTCATTCCAGGCATTTCCACTTGCATCCTGTGAGAAGCCCTGACTCTAAGAAGCTCTGGCAAGAGGCAGCTGGAATTGAGTGCTGTATTGTGCAGGAGCTCATTCTCCTCAGTGCTCAGCAGTTCAAATGCAGGCACTGAAGCAGACTTGTCAGTGACCTTGACTCTGACCCACTTTATGGAAGCACTTGGGGAAGGAGCAGACGTGAAGGGGGAGTTTTTCATAAGTGGCTAAAAAAAAAAAATACCTCAAACTCCCGTGTCTCACTGAAAAACTGAGAAGGGGAGGAGAAACATGAAACCAGAATTACTGAGGAGGAGCTTAATGATATCTCCCAGACTCGAGGAAACTCTCAATGCAGCACTGAACATGTCAGCCACTCCCTGATTAATGTTACTTAAAATTAAAAAATCCAAAACCCTCTCTCCCCAATGCAGATGATAAGAGGAATTCAATAACATCACATCCATAAGAATTACAGAATGTATAAGCAGGAAGAAGATGCAAGAGAAGGAGAAAAGAATCCTTACTGAACCCCTCTTGTACACTCAGTCCAAGAAAAAAATATGTGTATTATATAAAGGGAATATTTTCCTCCATTGGCAAGGGGTAAATTCTTTGAAGAGATGGCTCTGATTCATCAGCAGGGTGCTGGCAGATGCCCCCAGAAAAATAGAGAACATGGCTGTACATCTTCAAAAAACTATTTTAGGAGACACTATTTCCTCAGAGGGATATTTGAGTTGTGTTCAGCCCCCTAGGCACATCCCAGGAAAATACAACCATGTTTTGATGGTAGAGAGGATACTAAAGCTTTGATGGATAATATTTTGATCCAAAGTAAAAGAGAGGAGTTTGACTAAAGGCCCTAAAGAGCCATGGAAAGAGACTGAGATGCTGAGCTAAAACTAAGAAAGCAACAACATAAGTTCTGTATAATAGCAATAAAACACCTGGAAGAAAAGATAAGGGGTACAGTAGATCACTGCAAAGTGGAGGTCATAACTAACATGTCTGCCCCAAACAAAAAGCAGCAGCACAGAGATTCCTCAGAATGGCAAACTCCTGAAAAAAACCCAAACTTGTTCAGATGTTTAGAGCACCAGATGGTACTACACAGACACCCCACGTCACAGCATGCAAGAATTAACACAGCCTGTGAGAATATCAGGGCTGAGTAAAGGGACACTAGAAATGTGATAGTGAGCCACACACTAATCTGTCTGCAGTGCTTCATGCAGGTGTCTGGGTATCATGGAGAACAGCAGCTTACAAATGAAAACTGGCCATTTTTGTGTTGAAAAAAAGAGACTTTTAGTCACTGGGATTACAACATTTCATTCTTCTTTGTGTTACTGGTTTTACCTGAAATTGTTCCTATTCTAGATAAAAACATTACCAAAAGGGATAGCAGAAAAAACCCTAGTCAACCAAAGAAACCACAACCTGTGTCAGAGATTACCACTATGATATGATTAGCACAATGACTGAGTACAAACAGAGAGAAATTTGGTAGCTGTAGACACATTTCAGACTTGTTTCCTGGAGAGTCTGGAGTATTTGACAAAAATACAGTGGAGCATCATCCAGAGCTAGACTGTGAACATGCAAGTGTGATCAAAACAAAACCAAACCAGCCAAAAAGCCTGTCTAGTTCAGATGAAATGTGATTTATAATTTCAAAATATATATTTTACTTAGCAAAAAATAAGTCTATTAGCACTGGTTGGCCTGAATAGCACTCCCTTCCTTGACTATCACTTTAACAAGAGTTCACAGTTGCAGGTGGAACTTCATCTAACAATGATTCCTAAAAGTTACCAGAGAAATTATATATTTACTTTTATATATGGATTTATATTTATGAAGATTTACATGTTGAAAACAAATCAAAGGGAAGGGAAAAAAATCACAGATTAATTAGAGATGAGAAGGAAATCTGTAGAGTTTATTGAGTGTATTCAACTGCCTCAAAAGGGAATTAACTCTATCTAAACCTTTTTCCAATAAATACCTGCCATAAAACCCCCCAGTGGCAAAGATTCAGTATCTCCTGCAAATAATCTGTTCTAGTGTAAAACCAGCCCTGCTCTTTGCAAGTTTCTTTGAATACTGTGTGCGTTAAAAGGACTGTGGGAAGAAAGTTGCTAAGATCAGAAGCTGCTTCACCAGGTATAAACATAGAACATATTACTAGATCAAGAGAGAATGTTTACTCCTGGAAGTAGAATTGTTAAAATTGCATGAAAGGAACTAAGGAGTTCTGAACTCTCACAGATAAGATTGCTTATCAGAAAATGCCGTAGCTAACAAACTGATCGCGCACACCACCTTTCTGCCAGCAGAAACCAAATTTATCCTTATTTAACAATGAGCAGAGTTTAATGGGAATATTTTAAAACAGCCCATATGAAGTAGAACCTTAGCTAGAGCATTAGTAACTCTGATTATGCTGGCCCAAGAGGAAGGTGTGAAATAGTCAAAATCCTAAGCACAAGCTATGGAATCAGACAGTGATGGCTACATCAGACTGCTAAATCACAGCATTGAGAGCAAGGCTGTCCTTACTACTGTTCAGGAAAGAACTGAAATAAGAATGGTATTTTCAAAATTCTGAAAAGTTACACTTCATTCAACAGGGACTTGTAAGAGAGAAGTGGCACAGGGCACTTCTGCAACATCAACAAAGTGGCACAAACACTAGCATTGCCATAGCACGTGGCCACAGGGCTGTCACAGCTGAACACAAACTGCATGAGCAGAGGTGATCCCTCTCCTGGTTCAGGAGGAGAGAAATAAGAGGCAGCATGTTGGCCATTCTGCCTAAGAAGAACTCAGAATAATATATACTATATTATCCTGAGAATTGCTGGCAAAAGATGGTGCTTGGCAATGGCTGTTTCGGTGTTGGAGTGAAAACCATCAGGTAAAAATGACAACCCAGGATGTCTGAGGGACTCTGAGTATCACTTCCTAGTGGGTTAAAATTCAATATTGAGTTAAAAATGATTATTCACTACTACTGAGTTGCTTAGCAGGGGAAAGAAGTGTAAGAGCTCTGCTAACAGCAAAATGGAGCCAGGTAGTGTGTGATGCTACAGAGCTCATTACCCTGTGTTAATCTGCTGTGACTCCTCACACCAGACAATGCAGACCTCAGCTGATGTGTTTGGCTCCAAGTGAGTTCTGAACACCAAACCCCAACCCACAGCCTTTCCAAACATTTATTAACATCCAAACTGGCTTCAGCTAGAATGAGAATGAACTTATAACTTTTCAGTAAAATATTTTCCAGTTTGCTGCTCCAATTTATAACAGGAGCAGGGGAGATGATGAGAGAAAAGAGGAATTTTTGAAGAGAAAACAATTGCTTGCAGTCATTCAAATGTTGGATTAGAAAATGCTACTTGAGGGCTTATAGCATAAGAAGCCTAAATGTACAGTTTTGATGTGAAAACCTTGCAAAATCTGTTGTTATACTTTACTTGTCAGCTCTCCAGTATCACATTGATGGTAATACTAACAACAGCATTTCACGAGATGAGTGGAAGCAGAGCCTCTAAGATTGACACACTTTACAGGACTGACAAAAATAAAATTTATGTCACTCTCCAGCAAAACAGACGCATCTTGGAGACCAGCTGCATTTTTCTAAATGTGGAGTTGTCTGGTGAAGAATGTGGCACTGCCCAAGGCAGAGAGGATGTGAGGTTGCTGCCATTGAGGATAGTTGCAACCTGCAAAGTATCACTTCCAGAATTCTAAGTCTGTATTTTGTGACTTAGTTTTCTGTACAAACAAATGCCTCTCTCAAAATATGGCAGGGATAAGAGAAAAAAAAAAATCCTGATTTATTTCACTGTAAAAGTTGAGGATAATGGAGAAACTGGGGGGTTGGATGTGCTGCATGTGGAGCAGTCCCACAACATCACACCTGCACCATGGCTCCTGCACAGTGACAACTCCTCTCCTTGGCAGTACACTCTAAATGGGGCTACTGGAGGCCTAGAAAAGATGCAGGCTGAACAACAGCATTGGCAGTGGGTAGCCTAAACGGTGTCTGAAACAGAGCAGCATGAAGATGGGCAGTGATGGAGGGACTTCATCAAGCACCAACACCCAAATTCCATCTTTGAAAGAGCTGGGAAGTGGTCGGGAGGGTAAGAACACCTGCAGCATCCTGACAGCAGTGAAAACACAGAACCTGAATGGCAGAAACAGGAAATGGGAAGGAAGTCTGTGAGCACAGCAGGGATTCCTTGGCAATGGGGAAACCTAGAGAAACCAGCTGGCTGGACAGGACAGTGAGCTCTAAGGAGTTACACAGGAGGGAGACAGAGTGTTTCCCTTCATCTGGGAGCTCACCTGCTTCACACACCACTCAACCTTCAACCTCACCTGTTTTCTATTATCAGGGCTTATCAACCACAAGCTGGAACTCGGAGATCAGGCCTTTTTCCCCAAAACAAGCTCTCTCTTCTGTCTTCCTGCAGCAGTGAGGTGCAGGATGTTCTGAGGGGACCCCGCCCTAGGAGGACACCCATCAGCCTCTAAAGAAGGGCCTGGGGAGAGATGGTAACACAGGCCCAGAGGACTGTATGTTCAATAACTTTGGAAGAAAGCAAATATATTCTCTTTCTGAAGAAGAACACAGTCACCTGCTGAAGAATCCAGTTACATTGACTTGCCAGGCTAATTCCCCTGTACTCTTACTGCTTGCCCACTCAAGCCTACCTGGATCAAAAGCTAGGCCTCCTCAGAGACAGGAATATTGGAAAATAATTTTTTTGCTCAAAATTGAACCTGCACATGGGATCTTAAAAAAACCTCAAAAACATAAAAGGTGTCATTCACCCATTAATAGCAACCCTCCCCATGCCTACAGTATTATGTTTACTCATCCTGTCTTATTACTAATGCTCTTGTCAGCAGATACCCCCAAAGCCCACAGGCTCCTTCCCTCCCTCTTTCCTGTCCACAGCAATAGCAGATTGCCATCCCCTATCAGCTAATTCATCAGCCCTTGTGGCAGATGTCTGTGTGGTGGATCTAAAGGTTCCAGCCCAGCAGATGACTCATAGTTTAGCATGCTGGGGCTTTCATTTTGCATTGAAAACTTTCACCCAGAATAGTATTAAAGGTATGCAAGGGCTGCAGCATCAAGCACTCTAAAATCAGGAATGGATACAGAAAAGTCACTTTTGCAGAAATAATTTAAATTTTAGTATATATGTGCATGACAAAGGAGATGCTAATTAAAGAGCACATCCCAGGTAAGTGCTTTTTTTTTTGTTTTAGACTGGTCTCTGGCTCACTCAGGGTACAAGGTGAATAACATCTAGCAAAGGAATCATTTGCTTGTAGGACTCTCGCTTCAATTCAACAGGAGGTGGAAAACAAGCAGAACAGAAGAAACACAGAAGAAAGAACACAAAGTCCAGTGTTGCAGTGAGAGTGCCTGGGAGCCCTGAATCCCATGTCTGCATTTCCACTTGGGAGGA
The DNA here is from genome assembly GCA_013399835.1 of Leptocoma aspasia. Lineage (NCBI taxonomy): Eukaryota > Metazoa > Chordata > Aves > Passeriformes > Nectariniidae > Leptocoma > Leptocoma aspasia. Next base: position 1,335,246 of record VXAX01004703.1, read on the forward strand.
GCAAATTACTTGAAACAGATTCATCCCAAATGTTCAGTCACTGCTTATTCCTTGTCTCCTAGGTCCAAGGAGAACCAAATGACAGAAGTAGTCTCTCCCAATCTTCCTTGCAGAAGCAAGGGGTAGAAACAAGACAGTGAAGGTATCGATCTTTGTTGAATGACATGAAACAAATCTGATTCCAGGCATCTTAAACCATCTATCACAAATGAGTAGGTGTGATCATAACTGTTTCCTATCCACACAAGGATGAAACATTTGTCTCTCACAGGGATCCCCCCCCCAAAATAATCCACGCTTCTGCAATGCTCCCAGGGTATAGCAATGAGCAGAACAAAAGAGCCTAGGAGGAGATTAACAGTTCTATCTTCAGAGCAGGATCTACATAGGGCACAGTAAACACAGGACAAGGCTGCACAATAAACACTGAAGGTAAAACACTGAGTAGCTGCTTATTATGTGGGAGTTTCCATTTGGAGAACTCGGTGAGGCAGAGGTCTGATGGGAGAATAACACGAGCCCCTGGGAGAAAAGGCTTTATCACAGTGCTCATAGGGAGGGGGCTGAGCTGACACTGACCACACCACCTGAGTGCACTCACTAAATCTGTTTTTGAAGGGTGCTGGAATGGCTCATATGGACATGCTTTAACAAACTGCTAACAAGAGCCAGCTGAGTTGGTTTAAACAATACATTCATGTTCTGAGATAATTCTGCTACCGGCTCCAGCAGAGACAGGGAAACCATCAGCAGGTATCATCTGGTGGAGTGGTGGGAAGACACTGCTCACTAGTGTATGGGCAGGCAAAGGTGCTTGGGAACAGAAATATCCCCAGCCAACAGCACATGATCTAGAGAAGACTATCACTTCAGTCTCATCTGCAAGACTGATACCCCTAGAAACAGCTGAGAATATCCCCTCACTCCGTGTAGGTCAACATAATGACACTGATCATCAGAGTCACTGTGTCAAAATCGGTGGCACAGAGATCAAAAGCTTCCTATTGTTCTCTTATTTCTTGACCCATCCATTCCTTCCTAAGGGTGATATTGTTCTTACAGAATCTGGAACACTTTAAAAATAAAATAAAATAAGCCCACTTTGTAAAACCCAGAAGAACAGTGAACCACAAGTGCTTTGGATTATTTTTATACAGCAACTACAGCAAACACTCAGCCGTGGAACACTCAGTACTGGAATCACTGTAGCTGTGGCATTGTGTATGTGCCTCATACCCACTTCACTTATTTCTGTGTCACTCATCCTCCCTGCTCCAGAATGAACTTTTTTTTCAAAGGAAAGAGCTTATCTCTCATACTGCAGAGCAGAAGAAAAATCCTCCTATGCAGCAATATTTAAAACATGGTTTTATGGTCTTATGGCAGCTAATTTTCCTTAAGTGATTTAAGGGAATGAATACATCTAAAAGTCCTGCACTGAGCTGTTCTGCAATGGCAACACAAAGCCAAACTTCCTCTTGCTTTAAACAATCCAGTCTTCTGTGGGCAGCCCTTCACAGCAGATCTTGTCTGCAACGGGAGGGATGAAGGTTATTTTTTTATTACATAATTTCTCAGGGAATTGGGTTTTGCATTTAATTTCCCTTTCCCCAGTGTGGGAAGACTTTAGGTGAGGAGAGGGTGGCAGGACAGGCATGTTCAAACGCACAATGCCTGATGTGACCCAGTTTGACACCAGCTCTCCTGCAGCAGGTCACCTGTGCACGCAGCCAGCCATCTATCATGTGTTAGTCATCTGAAAGTAACACCCTACCCCTGAAAAGCACCTAAAATGTTTAGCTGCCTGAAGGGATTCAAAGCAGGTTTTTATTCTGGCACTCTGTCAGAACCTAATGAAAGCAGGGTGCTAAAGCAGGGTGGTGCATGGACAGTCCCGTGCCCACCCTCTGAGGCAGCTGGCATGTCTCCCCGTTTTGTCCCAGCACCTGGGATATGGTCTTTTCATACCAATATTACTGGGGTCAGAGGGACTAAGAATCTGGTATTTCCTGAAAATAACAGTAATCCCATATACTGCATTGCATTGCTGAGTATCCCTGAAGCTGCCAGAAAGGCTGGTGTTGACAAAGTCAGACAAGAAGGTTTTTTTAGTGGGTAGCTAATTCACTAATAAATAAAATTCTGAAGGGCAACCTGAACTTTGCTGGTACTTTAATACAAAAAAAGTTCTAAAAAAGTAATTTTTTAAAAAAAAATAAATAACCATGAAAATTAAATGTTTAAAAGGCTCCCTTTTCTTTCCCTCAGAAAGAAATGAACTGGAATTGGTTCATCTCAGGTTGATCACTGAGGAGAGTGGGAGACAGAAAGATGAAGGGAAAAAAAAGGATTTCCACTTCAGATCAGTTCTCACCAAACAGTTCTTTTGATTTTTCATTTTAGCCACCAAAGCAAATTAATTCATTCTTCACACACAGGACAGCTGGAAGCTACCAGAATTTTCAAAGATTCCTCAGAACGGGATGAAGCTGAAAAGAACTTCCCCCTACCTCCAAGAATAGCTTTACTTTGCTGACAGTGATTTTTAACAGTGCCAGGATTTGTTGCCTTACTGGCTTCAAGCACTTCCCAACACCCAACTTCCTTGTAATGTTTAAAGGCCTCTCCATTCTTAGGAAAAAACTCTTCTTAAAGCAGTCTGAATGCTCCAGTCCATTATCTAGGAGGAAAATTATCTTGCTTTTTGGGGTAGAAAACAGAGGAAAGACCAGGCTGGCTCCAAAGCTCCTTTCTGTGCCTTTCCATCATTATCATCATCACTTTAATAGAGCTTAGGAGCCTTGGTCAGAGGCACAATGCACAGTGCAAGGTGCTGCAGAAACTGAACAGAAAGACAAATTCTGTGCCAAACAATTAGCAGTCTACGAAAATATTTTTCATGCAATTGGATTCCAGTCCATATGTAATGATCTTATCTATTAACCTATCTTCTTGTACCTAAAAACTCCTCTGTACAGGTATTACTGGAAGATAAAAAGTCCAATTAAGATGTATTGGGAAAAACAGGAGTTAAATTAAAGGAGGTCTTATCCTATACATGATGTAGCCAGGGGTAAGAATCCTCTTTCTTTATTAGCAAGGCAAGCCAGGTCCTTTTTCACAGAAACAAAAAGGAAAGAAAGAAAAAACAAAAGGAAAAAATTAGCAAAACTTCAGGGACTTAGAGATTCAAATTCCCTCTCCATTGTGAGAAGCAAAAAGAAAAGACAAATACCAGGAATCCCATAATGAAAAAGATAATAATCTATAAAATCTACTCTTATTTTTTGGTAGCGATTTTTTTCTACCCATCTCCATTTTTTTTCAAGCAGTTTTTCTTAGGTGCCACATTCAATAATCCTTCTGTGCTTTGATGTCAAACATTCAATAGCTGTCTGCCTCCCTCCTACTCCTCTTCTCCATATTCTCAGCAATCCATCTCCTCTGATTAGCTAAGATTTCACCTTCAAGAACACCTCTGCTTCTCTGAGTGAGCATGAGTGTGTGCGTGTGTGTTTATATAATATTTGCAAATATTCTCCCCCTCCTGCACTGCACACCACACAGCCACCACTGACAGAGCCCTGGATTAAGCATCACTGCCATTCCCTAATTCAATTTGGGGGGCCTGCTGTTTTGAATCCAGCTCAGAGCATGAGAGCTCGACTGGATTTAGGCCCTCTTTCAGAATTATTTCATGGTTAATCTGAGCTGAACTTCATTTCACTCGCTTTCTCCGCTTCTGATGCTTCCCATGGCAAAAGGCACGACAGTTCCCTGATGTCCTGCAGTGGGGGGGGTGGCCTCAGCACAAGGGGTGGCTCAGCAGGTGCTGTCCCCACTCACCGGGTTGTTGTACATGTCGATGATGAGCTCCTTCACTCCGTGCAGGGTGGGATGAGCCCACGGAGAGGGATTTGCCCAGTGCCGGTTCAGATCAAACCCCATCAGGGAGCACCTGCACAGACACACACAAAACACACACAAAGGACTTAGCAGGGCTGTGGCCTCTCCTTGGATCAGCTGCAGAATTAGGGTTATATTCTGTGGCTGAGGCAGTTAAATGTTATTCTCATGGGGGAAACAAAGCAAACGCTCCCCTGAGGAAAGACTGCAGCAACGGCACCTTTCAGAAATAACGTGGCCAGCAGAACATCAACTGAAACAGCTTTGGTCATTCAGCCTTCTTCCCCTCCACACTGTGCTCACTGTGTCCTCTGCCTTTTCCCAGCTTGGCAGGCTGGCCCTGGAACAGCCTTGCCTGACCTTGGAGGTTCCCTTCTCTTCGAAGTTCTGGCTGAGGGTCTGCAGCTGTGAGAGTGATTCACACACTGCACCACCAAACTGGACCTTCAGCTTGTCCTCAGTCAGGCTTTGACCCAGCAGAGTTTAGTTCAGAGCATTGTCATCAATGGCCATCAGCTTTGTGCTTAAGGGATTTAAAGCATGAATGTCATTGTTCCACTAACCCGGGGCCTCTGTCTCTTCCCCTCCTGCAATTGCCTACACAAAAGTTAGCCAACCAAATCAACAAGTTAAAATGCTTATTGGCCATCACATCCTGTAGGCATTGGAGCATGGATGCCACCTTGGCTTCTCCTTCCTGCCCTGACTCAGATCCCTCCCAGGACACTGTCCTGAATTGGATTCTGCTGCTCACAGCTCCACAGAGTACTATCCAAATTCTTTTGTGAGGCCCCACTGAAACTCGGGAGGCTGTCGATAAGAGTGAACACTAACATTGAAAATTTGAAATTTGAAAAAGAAATTAAAAAGCTGGAAGTGGCACAAGTAGGAGAAGGGGGAAATCAGGTCCCTTGCCTGCTGCAGAGATCTCTTAGAAAATCTTTGGCTACTGATACATGCAGGAAGAGAACTCTGTCGTCTCAAGCTAAGCTTGGGATGAGTTGAGTAAATTCTTGCTCAGGAATTCCGTAGAAGACCATACAAATAATAGAAGCCCAGGCAGAGATGCAGCTTCTTCTATAGCTATAACAAACAAACAAAAGAAATCAACCTCGCTGCTAAGCCTTAAAGCTTCTTGAGAAAAGAAGAGCTTTCATTGATCCCATGTCTATTACAAGAATGTCTGTTCAGCCTTAATCTTTTAAACACACCTATGCAAACAATAGAGATTCACACCAGCAGTGCTATCCTTTGACAAAAAAATTCTAAGAATTTGAAGACCCAAAACATAGGTTTAATTGGCAGAGAGAAAGGAAAATAAAACTAAGAGAGGTGAAATACTTTAAAAAGTGAGGGGATGAAACCAGAGGATGAAATCCATTACCAAGCCTGATGAATAAATATCTTCCTACGAACCAAAGGATACAAACTTAATGAGACATTCTTTTGTAAAAATTCTTATGGGTATCTAAGCAAGCAGGAGCTGCTTTGCTCCTTGGGCTTACACAACCCAACCATCCTCTCTCTGGGAGCTCAAACACCCAACTGCAGCTCTGCAGCTCCACCACTGCTGGCGTGGGTGGCTCACTGGGGCACAGAAGCCACCTCCTTGTCATGGTGGCCACTCCTCTGTTTGTATAGAAACCAGATGGGTCTTTTCCTGGACATTTTAAACAACTACAATTCCATAGACAACTCTGAAAGTGCTGCCATCCCACTCTACAGCATATTGTATCAGATTTCTTTCTCTCTCTTCTTTTTGTCTGCATGTAAACTCTCTGCACTCGGCTCTACTAAATCCTGTCTTCTTTTGAACTAATAGACATTAATAAAAACCAGAAGTACTTCCAGAGACATAGGTGGAATTACACCAGGATAAAACTGGCAGAAGATCAGAATGAGAGGAATGAGTTTTTCATTTAATAAAAGCAGAAACTGTCATGAGTTTTACTGTATTTTGGCACAGTTCCCAAGAAAACAACATTCTTACTGTAGAAAAACTTTCTTAAGAGCTCAGACTCTGAACCTATATTTATACAGTTAATGTGTCACATTTACATTTTCTTTTAATAATATTTCACACTAGAGAAAATGAGCATACTGTCAATATTAAATTCGGGGTTTGGGACTTTTTAGATAACTTTATCTAAGTCATCCCCATAGAGAAGACAGGTAAGCAATTTTTATAAAATCCTAAACAAGGCATTGCAATTTGCAGTATGTGGATGTGTCAGGAATGTCTGGTAAGTGATGAATCTTCATTTAAAGCAACAAGAACAGTTGAAAATAGTTGTCTTTACTTGAAAAGACTTTATAAACAGAAGGAAGCAATGCTTGGCAAACAAGTTATTCATTTGGGAAGCTCCTCTGAGCTCTGTTTAATAGGAATCCAAATTAATTTCCAAATATCATTTAGCTAGTCTTTGATGTGGTATATCACATATTTATCAATGTAACAACAATTAATTAACTTTCTGATGTAGGCATTACTATTTCTTTCCAGTCTGGAAACAGTGTAATATTTTCTCCCCGCTTCCAGTTTTCAAGTCTTTTTTCTTTCCTTTTTTTGCCTAAAGACAAATTTGTATCTACCATGCTCTCTCTTTATTCATCTGCTGCAAAGTTGTGGCCTCTCTAAGGAAACATCAAGTTGTGTTCCTTGGTACTTCAGATTTGATTATTGACTCTATTACACGTAGAACTGTCTCCCAAAGCTCACGTATTTCAGGACATGACCAAAACATACAGCAAGAGTCTCCCACGTGCCTGTTACAGATCCTGCATTCGTTTTATTATCTTGCTCCCAGCTGATGTCATCTCCCTCATGGCTAATGCCTCCAATGCAAGAGCTTTGGGGGCAACAGGATAACTTAAAAATTGCATCTTGCACTGCTTCTTAATTCATCCTCCCAGTCTTAAACCAGCTAATTTCTGGAAAACTTTGCTGCTGGTTCCACTGCTTAACTGTTTGACTGCTGCTTCAAACACTGGGTAGGCAAAGTAGAAATACAGATGTGCTCTGGGAACAGCAGCTCCATGGTGGGAAACAAGTGTGTTCTAAAATAATACAAAATCTCTCAATATTTGAGACCAGCTCTTTTACTCAGAGTCCAAGTGTTGTCATTTGCTTCAATGCAGTTCCTCACATGGCTGTAAGTGTTCCCTTAATTTAGAAAGTGCCACCAAATCTGCCCTATACAGATTAGATTTATTTTGTGCTGTAAATAAACTAAAGTGTTCAGTATAAAATTAATAAGGAAAAAAAAAATCCTAAATTATATCAAAGGACTCTTTAAGGATGATCTTAGAAGCGGGACACCGAAGACAAAAAATCAGGAAACATTGCAGTCCTCAAGAGGTACAAGGGAAGACAAAAACAGCTTCAGAATTAGTGAGGGTTGGAACAAGGGCACTGGAGGATATCCCATTCCATGAGCATTAGTGACCATGCCCATGAATGCTGTTTTATGAAGGTGGCAGGTCACAGTGCCAGGGAGCCTGATGAGAATGATGTGCTGGCACAAACTCCCCCAGGTTAGGAAAAAGCATAGTCAGAATAGGTAGCTACAAGCAATGTAGCAAACTGTAGCTATTACTTGATTTTGGTCTTCATTCCTACTGTAAAAACCTGGGTTTTGGTCACATGTGGCTCACTACAGCCACAAAAAATGACATCTATGTAATTTAAAATATTTAAGCTGATAACCATTGTTTGAATTTTGGGTTATGCTTGCTATAGTTTGCTAGATATACAGACCACATGCTGTGCTTCTGCTTCGTGACTGAATGCTCATTTAAATCAGGTTCTGTGAATATTCTTGTTGCATTAGAATTTGTGTTTCACCAATGTTTTCCAGCCTTTTTCTAAAATGTCTGTTTTCTGTAAGTAGATAAATTTATTACAGTGTTTATAAATTTACATAAACACAGTGCAAATTCAGTCAAAGCAAATGAGTTTCAAAATTGCACTGGAAACTGAAACATTTTGCAGTATTCATCCCTCCCTACTTGGGAGGCAGCCAGATCTGAAGAGGTTACCAGCTCAACTCAGTAAAACCAAAGATGTTCAGACCAGCATCCAGCTTGCTGGGCAGTTCTCTGGACAGAACCCCTTTGCCTCTAGGACTGAGCTCATCACTGCTTTTAAGGATTTCTTATATTTAGCTCCTTTAGTGACAACATCCTGAGGAAGAATTTAGTGCCAAGGCCCATGCTGGGCTTATTTTTCAGGGCTTCTTCCTATACTTTCAGGTTGTTCCTCTTCTTCCTGGAATCTCCAAGTCACAGAAACCTCCAGGAACTCTCCCTGCCTTTCCCTCCAGTCCTCCCTGCCCTGCTCATTTTTCCTGCCATGTGAGTCTCTTCCTAACAGACCCATTTCCACAAGGTGAGATATGGAGAATAATGGAGGAAAGGAGGTAAAGAAATCCTTTTTCACACCATGTGATTTATTACAAAGAGAACTCAGCACCCTTCCCTCCAGTTTCGTAAGACTGCGTTGGTTCATTGGATCAGCACCAGGTGAATCTCCAGATAATCTCCACACACAAAGAGGGGAGTTCCAACCCACAAATGGCACTACCCACAGGATTGGAAACTGGAAAGGCAGTGGGGAAGGGGGAGCACTCCCTGTTTTTCCCCCCTCTCATTGCAGAGAGTGCAGACAGAGGGTGGCTGGTCTCTCGAAGGCAGAGTGGAGCAGGCACTGCCATGAGGCTGCAGCCAGGGATGGAGCAGGAGCAGGTGTGTGGCAGCAGGGAGCAAAGACAAGGGCACCACGCAGAAGACTTGCTTCTTTTCACAAATATAATTTCAAAACTGATACATTCATGGCGTTTTACAAATCAACTCCACACCTGCCAGCCAAGTCAGATCTTCATTAGCGTGTGTTTCCCTGTCTGGGTGCTTGGGGTTTGCGATTTATGCAATTGCCTATTGTTCATTAAAAAGGACTCATTCAAGCCCACATATTCTAAAGCAATTAGGTAGCAAGACATCCTAATGCTCCAGCTACAGAGAACCCCTGCTCTGAAAACTCTCTCCTCCTCCCCAGCTTTCTGCATTTTTAATTTAGAGCTCTGGAAACCTTCACAAAGGCTATTTAACAGAACCACTGCAGTGTGCTCCAGGCAGAGCAGGCTGGCCGTGCAGAGAGCAGCATTAGCTCCCAGAGACCACATGGTGGAGTAGATGTTTGCAGAATGAGCACTGCCTGGTGTACTGACATAATTTTAAATCGTACATGATGGTTAAAGATGTGTTTCTCCATTTTCTGTGTAAACAATGTTAAATAAGAATAAACACAAAGGGATATTTTCTCCTTCTGATGAATACATGCATTTCTCAGGGCTGGTAATAGGTGTCACAGGCACACACACCAAGGAAGACATGCAACCCCTCCTGACACGGGCACACTCTGATCTTCAGGATATGTCTCAATTCTTGTCTTAACTCTCCTTACACACCGCAGGTCCTCAGTCATGCCAGAAGGATTCCTGGGCACAAAGCAGCATGCTGGAAACAAAAACCCATCCTGCAGATAGGAGAACTCCACCCTGTGAGTGTTCCTGGGGTGTCAGAGGGTAAGATCCCCTCCCTAGTGCAGCTCACCCCTGCAGCTACCACAGGACTCTGTATTTTCACACCTGCATCGTGCCCAGCCCAGTTTTCAGTGGGACAGGGTTTCCAGCACTTCCCCTGGGATGCAAGCCCAGTTTAGCAAAGCTCTCCCCTAGGAAGAGCCTGTCCCCACGAGTGGGTCTCTCAGAATGACCCTGCGGGAGCCAGTCCCATCTGTCCTGCCCTGGGCAGGCTTGCTCATCCTCCTGCTCCCAGCTGGATCTGAGTCACTGCCACGCCAATCTTGGGCACTCAGGTGTTTTAAACAAGTTGCTGGCAACACCTACAGTGCTTCCATTTTAAAGCCTGATTCATTGTTTGGCCTTTTCAAAACCAAACACATCACTGACTTAATGACACAGGAGACAGGGGTTTTTTTTCCAACTCTTGGATCCAAAAATATTTCCGCTGTAGGCACAGGGCCTTCAGAACTCTCACATATGTAGCCCATAATGCAGTATTGTATAAACTTTCTTTTCTGATGTTGTCCAAAAGCCACCTGCTCATGGATCACAAGCTGCAAACCACTGAGAAAGAGAATTTAAATGTTCTTAATTTACTGGACTCCCACCCTGTCAACAAGTCAAACTCCTCTAGGCCCTCCTGCCCTATCTACTTGACACTTCCTCACAATGTCCTAATTCTGCTTCCTAACAAATGTTTCCCTTTAGATAAGCAACCCTTCTTTAAAACATTTGTATTTTTTTGGTCTGTCTACATTCCTGGAGGGGCAGGTTGGGTGGAAATAAGTGTTTCATCATCACAGTGGTTCACAGAAGACAGCTGATACACACACAAGCATTTCTGGAGACATGGCTGCTCTTGAATTGTGCTTTTGTTCCCACTTCTGGCCTTCCTCAGACTGTGCAAATAGTCAGACACACAACACATCTCACAATTAGTAGGGAATACTCCAGCTGTTATAGGATGGAATTCCTCCATATTACAACACATCTCCTATATTGCCTGGCACACAGATCTGTAATTCTACTCACTTTTAGGAAAGAGGAAAGACACATCCTGTTCCCTGCAGACCAGCACAATAGGAACACCCCCAGAAGATGGTTCAGCTCTTACTACCAGACCCATTGCACACAGAGAGTTGCAGTCAAAGGAGCCAACCTTAATGTCACAACGCTGAGCTCTTAAAAGTTTGGACGTGCCACAGCTGCACAGGCCCACACAGCCTTCCTTCAGCCCTGTGCTTGTCATTATTGTGACACAGCCTCTAACTGCAGGAGCACAGAGTGCTTCACCACAGGCTCTCACTTTATTCTGTGCACAGGATCTGCACTCTTCATTAATGAGTGGACTATTCAATATTTTGGCTTTTCCTCATTGTTCAATAGGCAACCCGAGGCTGCTGCTTACTGCATGCTACTCAAAGCCTGCTCCAAGGACAGAGCTATTCAGTTCTTCATGGCTTTTCTAAAGTGCTCAGTACTGCAGGAGACAACTGCTTTATAAGCACCGATGGACTAATTTTCCCAACAGCACTGGTACAAGAGGGGACCACATTGTCCTCAGTTCATAAAAGAGCAACTGGGACAAAAATTGGCTTACGTAAGAGACAGCCACTAATTTGAACTATTCTATCTGAGAGGCCAAGGACAGGACTTTTTTTAGGAGAACTTGGGTTTACATAGCATGTTACATGTCCAGCACCTAACTCTGATTTGAGCTGAAGCTGACTATATTTAAGGCTTCTCCAAATCTGACAAAAAATGGCACTGTGAGTGGACAGAATATTAGAAACATCTAACTTTGTCAGAGATTACTATAAAATGGTAAGGTATTATTGGATCATGAATGATTTTTGGGTGGGTTTCAGTTATACCTCAACTCAGCCATTTTTCTTGGCTTTATATCCTGATACTGCTGCATTCAGCTGTGTCTGAGAGCCTGCTGTAATATGTGATGGTTGGGGTAGCACTGTACCTGATATTTCCTTTACTCTCCTGAATAGAATTAAATGATTACTTTGCTACATTACAGGGTACCAGACTATTTCCACCCAGGACATCCTCATAGGCCATGCCAGAACTCAGCCAGAAATCATCCATCTCCATCCTCACAAAGGCCTTTTCCTCTTGGATATCCTGAAGCAAGGGTTTGACCTGATACCAAACTGCCAAGAAGGTGTGTGCTGGCCCACAGGGAAGTAGCACAGGACTGGCAAACTGCTGGCTGAACCCTAACAAGCAAAGTTTAACTCCCCAGCACCAGAGCATGGCTGCTGGTTCCCTTTTATAATGTTTGCTAACAGGCTCTGACACACTTAGTAATTCTCACTCCCATACATAACCAGAATACTAATTGTATTCCTGCAAAGTCTTCCTGCATCTACAAAGTGTTCAGCTTGAGAATGACTTTTTGCATTTGTAAGGATGCATTTATTTTGGGTTGGTGAGAGGGAAGACCCTTTTGACTCCCATACACACAGTCTGCAAGCAGCCAACTGCTGCTGCATTGGCTGGCAGGTAAAAATGTCATCAGAAGTTAGAGGCAGGGACATGTCCATTAGCCAAACAGTTCCTTTACCACAACTAATTGAGAGTTTTACAGTTGTACGCAAAGCCCTGACCAAAACCCCAGTTGTCACAATACAGGAGAGGGACCAGTGACACAGTGGTTTACTCAGGGTGACACCATGAGACTGTCCTGTCATTGCCTCTTATCTAACCTAAGTCAAAACTGCAATGCCTCAGTTCTTCTCTTGTAAAAATAATTATAAACCCTCCACGGTGTTTTGAGAGGAAATACCAGAAGGATTAGAAAGTATTTTGGTGCTACACTGATGGGGGTATGTGAGGTGAGGGTGCAAGGTCCCCAGGCAGGTGCAAAGGAGAGCCCTTTATTCCAAAAACCAGGCCTTTTAAAGCCTTGTTATCAGCTACATAGTTTTAAATCAAAACAAACATGATTCAACCAACCACCATACACCACAGTGTGAACACATGGTGGTTACATAACTTGTTTTTCTACCCCTAATTCAGCTGAGCCACTTTCCCACAGTCCTCTTCTGCTTAGCCAAAGTAGCAGGCCTGAGCCATGGTTTTACAAAGCCTTCCCTTTGCAAGGTTTTACCTGGATGCAAAAAGGATATATTTAGGTTCTACAGATGGAGATCAAGTGATCTATGGAATTGGAGACAGGTTTTCTGACAGACCCTGAATTTTGGTGAGGTTCATTTCCAACAAGATTGCACAAGTTTGTACTGAACAAACGATCCTGCAATGCCTATAAGAGCATATAAGATAAGATAAGCATAAGATATCCCAGTCCAGTTTTTGAGAAACATACTCTAAGGGTTTGGATAGAGAAAAGGGATTGTGTAGGGTTGTGCTGTTATATCAGTGAACATTCCCTCTTGTTTCTTCTACCCCTTACCACTTGTAAATAAAGATATTTTCCTCTCAAATCTGTCTTTACTCTCAGTTTAAATTTCAAGGTTATCTGGCCCACTGGGTGTGTTACATATGGCTGTCTAATTACAGAGAGAAGATTAACCTTATTCTATTAGATTATTTCAACACCTGCCAGGTGACTACTCTGCTTTAGCAAAGGCACAATGTGGCCAAATCAGTTAACAAAACTCAAACCAACAACCAAAAAATCTAAACCCAAACAAAAAAAACACATCAAAACCTCCAGATTATTTCATTTTTGGAAAGTCCACCAGAACCTGAGAATGTTGCAAATGTTCTTCCCAGAATCACTACTATGATAAACTAACAAAAATTTCATAGCAGAAATAATACCAGTGTCTTGTTTGTAACATAACATTTCAGAAGATGGCAAAGAAGCTGTAAAGTCCTGCTCTATCTCTGATTGCAATCAATAAAAAGCCCAGATGCTTTAGAAGGGAGTTAAATCAGGCTCAGATCTTCCCCAATCACTTGTTAATTTAAAGGGCAGAGTTTTACCACCTGAGCTTCTCTGTGTGGCATTGCCTCAGCCCAAACAACACAGAGAATGAGGAGCTATTTGACAGCATGGTGGTCTCTGGTCCATTTCCAATTCCTACCTCAGATCTCTTAGGCTTTAAATTTTGCACAGTCCCGCCAGTTGGGCACATTGTACACCCCAGAAGGGAAGCTACCTGGCAAAAAGACATTTCTCATCATACTCCACGACAGATCTTCTTCCTAACTCAAATGGAGGGGCTTTGGTGCCATCCCATGGGACATGGGGCAGTTGTCTGACTTGGATGCTTGTTGGATGCAGAAGAATAGGAATGTAAAGCACTCAAAGTGTGGCTTCTACCAATCACTGCAATACACCAGCAGAATGTGATTTGATACCAAGCCATGCTGAAACTTCACATTTTGGTTCCAGAGCACTGAAACATCTTATTGCAATAAATAATGGTTAGTTCGAGAATCCTAATGAGAATGTTAAAGCTGAAAATTTTAAACCTTCAGGGATTCTGAGCTTTTTTCTTTTTTTTTTTCTGTTTTTTTTTGTTTGTTTGTTTTTTTGTTATGCCTCAAAAATTGGTGCAAATGGGTGTAAAATTGTCAGAAAAAATTATTATTATACCCTTTTCTGAGATGTATAAAAGAACGCAACAATTACTAAAGGCATGTAACTGTTCAAGAAAAGCGGTGAGAATGAAACACCAGGGAAAACTAAATCTTCTGGTAATTGTTATACAGAAGGACCAGGAAAGAGTTGAGGTGGAAGCTGATCATGGAGTGATTTGGGCTGGAAGAGACCTTAAAGACCATTTAGTTCCAACCCCCTGCTGCCAGGGGCAGGGACACCTTTCACTAGACCAAGCTCCTCAAAGCTCCATCCAGCCTGGCCTTGAGCACTTTCAGGGATGGGACATCCACAGCTTTCAATCTCCATTGAAAAGATTATATAATGAAGTCAGTTTTAATTGGGCAACAGAGAACTCAAATGAGGGGAAAACCCTCCCACATTATGACTTTTTATCCATGGAGATTTTCAAATCTTGTAAAAAGCCCTAAGTAACCAACACAGCACTTAAGTTAGCCCTGCTTTGAGAATGGGCTGAAGACCTCCAGAGGGCTACATTAAACACTTTTTCTTTATAATTCTAGGAAGGTCTCAGGCACAGGGAAGGTTTCACTTGCTGCTCATACCTCGGTAGACACCAGAGAGCCCCACTGTGGGACAAGGACTTCACAGGCTCACGGAATTACTTCTTTTTTTCCTGCATATTTGCAGCCTCACACAGTTCGGCACCCTTGAGATAAAATCCTATAGCAAAAATGTACAATGATTGGGAACATATATGAATGGGAAGCAGAGGAGCAAACAAATTTCAATTTCAAGCTTTCATGGCCTAGCATAAACAAACATGAAACAATTCATCCTCAAAATATAGGGGTGGGAGGGGGATACTGACAATGTCCTCAAGACACACAGGGAGACTGAGAATGAGGGAGCCTGGAGCGAAGAGAACATTTCAAAAACTGTTTAAAGCCTTGGGAAAGTTTGAAGCAAAGATAAAACTTTCCTGATTCATTCAGTGGGTCTGCAAGAACAATTCTCTTCGTCCACTGCCACCCCCCAGATTGTCAAAAATAAGCCAGCTCTGTCAAATGTTGTTTTCTTCTTAACAAAAACGAGCTTTTAAAATCTCCATCAAAATTTGGCATGGGTGAACAGATTTTGAAAAAAATAAGAACAGTCTAATAACTTCCTAGAGAAAGATGCAGAAATAGCTTCTAAAGACCTCACACTGAGCTAATTCTCTTTATGAGCCTGCAAAGTCTATTTAAATTTTATATTTTCCCCTCTTTTATTTTTCATAAATTCATCCTCTGCCTGCATCCAAGCTGATACGGGACTAAAACTCAAAACCCTCGTCTGAGATGGTGCCCCATTTCTACACCTTTTAGCAACAGGGAGTGCAGTGATCTTGTAGTGGGTATGAAGTGATTAGGGAGATGGTTTGCTTCTGTTACAGGTTCTTGTAAACATTCATTTGAGCTGTAAATGGACAAAAAAAGAAAGTTCATCCTCCCAGCTGATCTATCCATTAGCTTGTATCCCACAGCATATAAACATCATAAAACAATGATTAACTGTGCAGGTTCTGGCTGTTTTAGCACTTGCACAATGTCATCCTCCTGACAGGGCTCAGAAATCAATCCCTCCAGTCATATTCCACCCTGAAAAGTACTTCAGTATTTGGCAGGCAAGAAGGGAAACTGTTCAGCAGAACTGTTACCTGGTTTGTTCAAGCTGGGACTAAGATCTGAGTGCTGTGGCTTCCACTGTGCACACATTTAGCTCTTTGATTTTGGTAGCCAGTGCTCCCACCTTGAGCTGTTCAGAAGTTGGTTCTTGCTGCCTTCTGACAGAAGAATGCAAGGCCCCGTGTTTGTAAGGCTCTCAAAATGTGATTATTGGAAGCACGTAGGGAAAAGAGCAATTCCCTACCTTCAGAATCAAACAATTCCTCTACACTGGTTTGACCTAAATGCCTGCCAAGAAAGTGGTGGTATCTCTATCCAAAACTTACAAGGCAGAACTAATAAAATAACCCAAAACCGGGGCACTCTGTCCATGCATGGGGTTGAAAAAGAATGTGGAGGTAAACAAGTTCGAGGATGACAGAATTTAAATGGTTCACCCGCAGTCAAAGCCCATGGAAAGAGCAGTTTCATGGCCAGGAAGAGATGGAAATTACTTTCTCCACTTTAAAAGAGAATTTATTGAAGCCTTGAAGACAAGAACAGAAGCAAAGAAAACAAAAGAAAACAAAACAAAACAGCCCAGAAGAGCTCTGAAAATCCAATCTCTCCCATCAGCCTCTGGAAAATGGATAACCTATGCGTGGTATGATTGAATTTCTCTGTTTCATCACCCTAGTGGAAGCATCTTGTATGAAACTCTGGTTTATGAATTGAGTTTTGAGAGGGACCTGGGAGAGCAGGAGTTATACCAATCTAATCAGGATGTGACAAACACATGCATCAAAATGTTGCATTGTCAAGATCCAGAAGCCACTTAATTCCAGAAAGATTTTAAAGTTGAGAAAGCAGCTTTGTCAACAGGATTAGAAATGATGAGAAGGCAGATGAAAATCCAGACGGAGGAAGATAGCACAATTTTTTTTCCAAAAGATCCATTCAAAAATTAGGCCATGTCCCTACATGATTTCTTATTAACTTCTTATACAAACCTATGTTTTATTCAAATGAAGGACACAGTTGCCTTCTTCCATTTATTGCACCTTCTTCCTAAACATATGCTAATGATGCAATGAAAGATACATGAACTGAGATAAATAACACCATAAAATCCTATAAACCTCACAGGTTAAAACACCACAAAACATTCTGAGCAAAATATCCAACAAAGCAGATTAAATACAAGAATAACATGCAAATGTCGTTGCCACAGAGCAGAGAAATGTGCTAATGCCAATGCCACAGGACAGGAAGCAAGATTCATGAGATTGATTTGTGATGGCTCCTAAACAAAAGCAGGGCACAAAAATAGCTTGTGATTATCAATAACATGAGATCAAATCAGAAAGCATGTGCATTAAGAGAGATGGCATCAAATGCTTCCTTCAAAAGGAAAAGAGCATCACAATCACTTTGTATTTGCCTGGTCTCAGCTTGCATTTCCTATCTAACTACTGAAGATAGTTTCACAGGTAAGTACAGATTAGCAAAACATTCAAGGTGATTGAATGGATTAGCATTATTGTTTAGCACAATGCAAGGTGATAGGAAAATCCACAGAAAAGAAAGATCTGCTATCTGGACAGCCACTTGAAATTATGCAGCTCACAGGTTGAATTCTTACATTTCTTGTAACATCATCAAGTGTCGCAGTGGATGCCTGAAAACATTTCCAGCTAAAGAGTGAGATTTAAAGCTGGGGATCTCAAGCAACAGGTGGAACAAGAATTCCTAAGTAAACTGCTACCCTGTTTGTTACACAAATAGAAAATCCATATGCTAGTGCCAGAGGCAAAAAGAACATGTTCTAGCAAACAGCACAAAAAACCCCAAACCCTGAAGAAACATTTGTCTGTAGGAAAGAGGTGGGAAAGAAAAAAGGGATTAAATGCATCTAAAAAAGTCAAAATTACCTTTAGAGGAATTAACTGTGTACTAAACCCCAGCCAGGTAGAGAGCATAGATGCATGCCATCCCCTCTATCCTGGCCATTGTAATCATGTCCAGCAGCTTGGGCTGCCCATTTTCCCCACCCTTGTAGAGATGCAGGCTGTAGTTAACAGATGTACTGATGTGTTATGCTCCCCTCAGGCCCCAAGGATGCAATACCTGATCAAACAGACAGACTGTTTCACACTGTGACAGGGATATTTGGGTTATTTCTTGGTAGCCAGAATTAATAGAGGTCAAACTGTGAACAAATCCACATAACCTGTGACTAGGGATGGAGATTTTGCATTCAGACATTGCAATTCTAACTCAGTTTTCTTCATTTGCAGAACCAGAGACTTTGTACCTCAAGAGCTGAATCAAATCCCCTAAAATTCAGACATCTCTGGTTTGCTTTTCAGGGAGTTTCTTGGAGCATTTCACAAGCATTAATGGAATGTCCTCCAATGGTTCAGTGGGGCAGGTGCACAGAATTAGTTTCACTTTGCAACTAAGACCAAGGAGCAGAGGGGGATTGAATGAATCAGCCAAGATCATTCTGCATTTGTCTGACAGAGTCAGAAGTAGAAATCAGGATTCCACAAAAAGTAAATAAAACCTCCCTCCCTGGAATACACAGCAAAATATTTGGTTAATTTTGACAGCATGCATCCTTGTTGGGTTACAACCAGGAAAAGAAACTTCATTGTTCTGAGCAAGGTCACTCCCACAGCAAGTCCAGGCAGACCTTTAGCCATAAATTGTGTGTGCAAACCCCATGTCTCCTCACAAGAAATAAATATGAATATTCAAGATCCAAGATACTGTAATAAGGATTTCAGACATCTTAATAAGCCTTATTTATCAGAAAAGAATCCAGTTCCAAATTTACCTGTTTTCTCACAGGTAATTATGGAGGCAGAACTAAACAGTAAATGACACTTGCCAGGCAGACACAGGTTGCCAGGTTAGCAAAATTACCTTCAGATATGAAAAAACAACTTGCCCTAGGCTGCAACAGGCAAGTTTAGCCAAGCTAAGGAAAAAAAAAAAAAGTGTTGATACTCTCTCCAATGTAGCAGAAGAGCTTAACTGGTCTGTGTGGGGAGGTAAATAAGTAAATAAGTAAAAAGGGAGCCCTGCTTGCCCAAAGCACAACAGACCCCTCATCACCCCACAGAATGCAACATCCAAGCTTAACTGAAAAACTTACAGATACATTATTTGGGCCAAAAAGTCTGTTTGGTTTTTACTTCTCCTGACAGTTTTGACAAGATGACTATCAGACAGAGGTTCAGAGAAGATGTAAAGCAGAAAAAAGGCCAATTAACAACTTTTGTTCTCCTTCAGAAAAATTTGAAACTGCTTTCCAGTAATGAACAATACACAAGCATGTCACTGAAAACTGAAAGGTGGCTTACCTGAGGTGGTCAGCAAAATAATTGGGACAATTCTCAAACAAAAAAAAAAATCCTCTCTCTCCAAATTTGTGTTCATAGCTCTTCTGACTTTCTCCCAATCCCTGAATTATAATTCAGGACTTTAATTTGCCAACACAGGCACTTTCTGCATTGGCACTAAACATTCTCTGCAGTCATTGCTGTGGCCACAGTGCTCAGCAAAGGAGGATCATTAACCTTTGAGACAAAATCTGACATCACAAAAACTTCTTCAGCCCTCTTTGCTTCTTTCTCCACTGTGCCGTGCTGCCTGATCTCATGTTTGAGGGGAGGACAAAAAGCTGAGAAACTTTTAAACATAAGAGGTTAGAAGGAGTTCTACATAGAGCAATAGACAGCCCTGGCCAAAATGCAAGTGGCTACTTGACACCTGTAGACACAAATGACAGCAAAATAGTTGGATTCACATCACAAGGGGACAGGGGGCAAGGGGGAAGACATAAAAGAGCAGTAGATCAGTAATCAATGTAAGAATGTTGGTTTAGTCCCCTGTAGCAGTTGCCACGTTCTTGAACATTTCACTGCTAATCAGACTGATCATTCATGTATGGATACTGAGCCAGAATTAGATCCTAGATACCTACATCTGGTATTATTATACTTTCTTAGAAGAATAATTAAAAAGAAAAATCCAGAGGGCCTGATCCACAGTCAGTGTATATTGGCACAAGTGCTGACAATTGTTAGTGTGGATATCAGAAAATTTATGGCAGCTGGAGAGCAGATCTCCTGACCCCTGTTAAACAGCTTAAGAGAGGCAGGATAAATCTCACTCTAACCCCAGCCCCAAGTTAACAGGGTTACAGAAATCTGTTCAAATGGCAGCTTATCCCACTTACTGTGGATAACACAAATCGCTTTCTGGGAACGCCCCACTGACCACAGCCAGCTCTAAGCTACCAGCCCAGAACAGATGACTAACTTTCAGATGGCCAAAACTAAACACAACTAATCCAACTTGCATCATTCAAAAAAGTATTTAAAGTGTAGGTGCCGTTACACCTACTAAGCAAAGTCCAGAATCTATAGGGCAAGATCGGACAACAAGAATACAATAATCCCCTAATCAGGTACACAAAATCTTTCAGGCTTTTCAAAACACTAAAACCCCAAGGGAAATTTTGTCCTCAACCAATTTCAAGTCAAGTTTTACAGCCCAACGAGGTGCATAGTTTTTTCCACTGAGTTTTTACAAATGGAGCATCCAAACCTTTGAAATTCTCTCATGGCTCATTTGTAGGCATCTCACTGTATCCCGGTGAGAGTGGATGAGAGGGATAATTGAAAACGGGACACGTGGGCATCAAAACAAGCAAAATGACCCCCTCCTTTCTCTTTTTCCTTTTCTTCTGGTTCACGCTTCGAAATGAAATCCCAGGCTGCCTTCCAGCTGCTCCTGGGGGCTGTCACAGAACACGTGGAGAGCACTAAACCGACTGACCTATTTCCATCCTTGGAGCTGCCGTGGCTAAACCCTTCGCTCTGAATTCTGCACACACACATGCACATGTGCACAGCAATTTCCCTGTGTACTCCCACAAGGAACTATTTCCAATGCCTAACCTCAGCTCTTAGAGGAGCTCTCTGCTTCTTCCTGAGCAGCTGTTAGCCCCATGGCCTCAGTGCCCTCCATAATTAGGTTAACTTTTGGGAGTCTACCCTTTGGGGAAGACAGTAGAAGCTTTGGCTCACTGACCCATCTTTTCTTGTATCAGTTCTGTTCTCCACTGGATACTGCTCTATATCTGAGAAATTTGTACACAAGGATCTTTTAATCTCTTTTAAAAATGCAAGCATGCAAAGCACTGCTGCAGAGTGGATGAATCTAAAAGAGCACATTAATAGGTGCAATTCATGCACACAGCAAAAGACCACTGAAAATGAAACCAAGTGGCTTGTGGCTTCCTACAGCACCCAAATCACTGAAATAGCAAAAGGTGTCGGAACCTGAGGGTTCTCAAATCCTCCCTCCCTCTTTTACAATTAAATAAAAACTAAAAGAGCTTTGTTACCCTATATGACTTCTGTGCTACTTATGTCACTTCCTAGGAAGAAGCAGCCACTGTCTTACTGATCTTGGCTGAACTTCAAAGATACAGAAAAGTTAATTGGATGAAATGAGGCTTCCAAAGAAAAGCTTTGTGTGAAAAGCTCTTCAACCAAAGATTTGCATGCAATCCAAGGAGCCACAATATGGAGCAGCAGCAGCATTCTTAATGTTGTAGAGGAATGCATAATGCTTGGGAGAAAACTTCCCTTTGCTCTCTTTCCTCCAAAATGTTTCATTCTTTTCCTTTTCCCCTGCCCCACCTTCAATTTAAAGGTTTATAAAATAAGAAATGTAAAGAAAGCTAATGAAGGTAATATGGAACATTAAACCAAAGATTATTTTTTAATATGGCCACGTTATCGGCTCCTGAAAAAGGATAAAGTAAATGTTGTTCCATTTTTATTTCTTGTTATAACAGTACTCTGACAAAAGTGAATATAATTATTGCACCTGAAGCTCTATATCATTCTTCCCACAAGTTTTCTATTTCTACTTAATGTGGGTTTGTACTGAAGGAAGCCCTGGTCAGCAGAGTGCAAAGTACTGCACAATACAATTACCTTTTGGGGAGAAGAGCACACCTCTGGGGGAGATTTCTAGACAGTTATGCAGGACTGGACCAGAAAACTGGACTTCAAGGGGCCCAGAAAATTGTGATGAACTTCAGAATATCCACATACTATGAACAGTCAGAGGAGATACTCTTTTTATCTAAGCTGACTTTTTAAAACAATGGTCCATTTGATACCAAAAAACTTCTACAGTCACCCTGACAAGGGAGGAAAAGGTTTGGTCTCCACCTGCAATCCTCATGAGGTGGCAGTCTGCTATTTGCACTGGCAGCTTGTTTCCCCATTTGAAACATTTACTTTCCTATTTGAAAGCCAAATATTTTTGCCATATCCTCCTCTGCTAAAGTTGTCATCACCTGCCTTGCCCGTCTGACTGAACGTGGGCATGATGGTGGTGTCAGCTTCCTGCATTAAACAAAGCTATCTCCTTTATCTTGTTCTACAAGACATGTTTTCCAGACCTCAGGCAGACCTTTGCATCTCTTTCTAACATCCCAATTTTAAACCTCCCAAAGCAGAGCCGGTGCAGCAAGGTTTACTGTCTAGGTGAGAGCCCAGGGTTAGCCCAGTGGCCCAAACAAGCTCTTTCAGTATCTGAGATTAGTCCTCAATGCTCAGGAGGGTATCACACAAATAAAAGGTATCTAATGTTCATTTCCACATCAAATAGTGGCAAACACAGCAGTGTCACATCAGCCAGGGACAAGCAACCAGCACACAAATCACCCCAACACAGACTACTGAGCAAGGAGAGGGAGAATAGCCACACTCAGAGCAGATTTCAGCTCCTACACCCTGGCTCTGCTCATGCCCAGAGTATCAAATGTCATTATGGTTCTGCTCCTCACAGTCATTCCCAAAACCCTCTTGAACTCTGTCTGCTCTCAAGGCAAGGATTGCCACAGAAATCCTCACTAATGGCAATCTTCTGGAGTCATTTCCTGCTGGAGCTCACACTTGGCATGTGGGTGACAGACATCAGGTCCTGTCTCCCAGTCATGGGGTACCAAACTCTTAATTTCTCGTTAGCAGATTCTGTCCCACGAAAAGTTGCTTGAATAAAGGGGAATTAGGCACAAGTTACCTTTAAAAATATGTCCCAGAGTAACTTCAGTCCAGGTGCTCAAATTAAAGCAAGTGTCGTTGCTTGAAAGGTAATTGAAATGCCAAAATCAGTACGAGAATTTGTGCTAAGTCCTCTCTCAGGACTACACCAAGGCTCGTGATTCAATTAGGTATTACAGCACTAAAGCCAGACCTTCACTCCTAATCTCTGGGCAGAGGATTCAGTATTTTAGAGATAAAAAAAAAGCAAATTACAGCACTTTCTTCCTCCTGTTCAGGTCTATATGCTAAAGGCCTGTTCTTAGCTTTTTCAGGAGATTAGAAGACTGTGACTCCCACACACTGTAGTTACAGAGGTGTGTTATTCAGGCAAATGCCCATTTAATTAAACCACCTCTGAAGGTTTTTTTCCTTTCTTATTTTAATTCACGGTAAAGCAACTTCTAAAAACAACTCAGATTGTTGATCTTTTAGGAGAACCAGAGAGAGTCTCCAGTGCAGCCTTAAAACATGCAGCTGTTACCTTCTTGTTACTTACAGATCTAATAATTTCTTGCAGAGACACCCTGGATCTTACTTGCTGTAGCATGAACTGCTTCTAGAAATACAGCCTCATGTAGAACTACATCCATGTGCTGAAGAAGAATTACAGAGCTAGTTATAGAAACCTGACCTTACCAGAAAGCTGAATTTTTGGATTCTTTTAACTGATAATCTACAGAAAAGTCCTTTTTAGCAAACAATGTTTTAAACAAAGGAAACCATCTTAAACTATATATGCCAAATATTTCTGCCTTTCTTTTTTTTTTTCTTTTTTTTAAACAAACAGCTCTAGAAACCCAGGATTCCATTATGTTCTTGGGAGAATTGTAACAGTCTCAAGAGAAAATAGAAAAAAAAAAAAGAAGAAAGAGTACAGCAAGGCATAATTGTATCCTGCAGCTGAACACACTTCTCCAAATTCCATTCCTTATGTTCTGTGTGTCCTGAGATGCCCCATCCTGCCCCAAACCAGATCCTCAGCTAACAGGACAGAGGCAGCTGCTCTGCCCCCCACACTGGTGCATTTATGCCTGCAGGCAGCCCCTTGGGAAATTTTACTTGGAGCTGGTTTACACCCACTCGTCCTCTAAGGCTCACTCATGCAAAGGAACAAAATCCAGTGACAGGGGCTGTGGGAAAATGCCAAACAGGCCAGCAATACAAGTGCATCTGAATGGAAACAAGCTCTAAGACTGCAATCAGAAGAGGAAATGTCATCCATCTAAAAATCCACTTGCTATTTCATTTACAAGACAAATAACCATAGAGCCTTTCCATGGCACCAGTGAGGTGCCACACTCTAAATTTCAAAGCCAACATTTCAAGACTATTTCACTCTCTGAAGAGGTGCTATAAATGACCTGTAATATTAAAAGCTACTAAACACTCTTCATCTGGACTCCAGAAGCCTTTGGTGTGTCTCAGGCTCAGCAACCTAAACTTCAGCACCTGAGGACCACAAATTGCCAATGAAAACCACAAGCCCCTGAATCCAGGGCAGACCTAAGGCTTTCCTCAAGAGTGGAACCCGAGGTACAGCCAGGTACCTGAGCCATAGCCAGCTCCAGCAGGATGCCATATCCATCATCAGGATGGAGTGGGAAAGGCACAGGAGCTTGGGAAGAGCACAGAACTGATGTCCAGACTCCGTCTTCCCTGAGGTGTTCTGAAAGTACTGATTTAAGAGACATGGACTGGTATAAAATAAAGCTCTTACTACCAACCACTCATATTAAAGTAATTCCAACCATGTAAATGACCACTTGGCATTTTTACTGTATTTTGTCACTGGCAGTAATTCTAATTTGCAAGGTAACTTCTTCAGCTGTACAGTATGATAAACACATATATAGAGAGAAATTTAGGTAGTCACTTTAGTTAAGATGACCAAAAGCAAAATATTCTGTTCTTGACAGAACTCAGTACTAACTTTCACCTTCACCACTGGTCAAAGTCACATTGAGACCAGTTAAGATCTCAGAGTTTAATACAATTTATGCCCTCAGATATAGGAAAATACTTTATTGTTTCCAAGACTAGAGAAAAAAGATGTGGACTATCTGAGAGACACATTATTAAGGATGTGACAACATTCTTTTCTTTGTTCAAGACAGCACTCACTCATGGCCTGTATCCAACTTAAATAATTGTTCCAAATTCCATTTATCAGCCTTTTATTTAAAAGGGTTGGAGATTGTATCTTTAGAATAATTTTTTAAAAAATCTATTTTTCATGTTTGACCTTAAATAAAGCACCACATCTATAATGAACTTGTCACCAAGGAACAGGCAGGTACAAACTATTTCTGCTCATGCCAGCAGTGGTCAAATGGTCAAAGCTGACTTTTCTCTTGGTTCTGCAGACCTGGAACAATCATAGGGCTTACACAGCTTCAGCCCGACAGCTTCTGCTTAAGGCAAGTGTTCAGGAAGGCACCAGCAAAGTTAAATGGATTTTCTGAGGAAGTACAACATTTTATTTTGTGATGTTTCTTCCTTACCCTATTAAGCTTACATGATACCAAACCGCAAATGCCCTCTGCATCGCAAAGTTGAAAGAAAAAGCCTCTAGCTTCCATTGATTCTAATGGAATTTGTCATTTGAAAGGAAGAAATTCTCTCCAGAACTCATAGAATACTTCAATTAGATGGAATGACTTAGTTTATATGCACTATGTCAGTTTTTTCCAGTCAAACCATCCTTTACCTCTAAGAAAGACCAAGAAATCATTTGGTATATGGACTTATTTCAAAGAAAACTATGAGCACTACACAATAGTTTGAAAATCATACATTTTCAATCCAGAAAGAGGTTACTGTGATCATCTTTGCTGATCTACCATTCACACACAAAGACCCTTCTTGAAGCCGTTCTCATTCACAAAAAAATAAGCCACCCCACCAAAAAAAAAAAAACCAAACAAAAAAAACCCCAAAAAAACCCCAAAACGCAAAACCAAACCAACAAAACCCTAAACAGATACTTTAAGAAAATATTTTTATTTCAAACAAAAACAGTCCATCAGGGAAAACACACCATGTCCCCTTAAAGACTTGAATTTTCTGTTCTTGGGAAGTTGTGTTAGGATATTCAGCTCTGTCATGCCCTCCCCTATGATAGTGAGAAGTACCCTTCCTGTTACTCCATGTTTAAGTTCCTTATGTCTATAGTCAGATCACAGACCAATGGGTCCCCACATATTGGCCCCAGATAATTCAGTGCCTTGCCTGCTCTCTGCTAAACTAAACAAACAGAGCTCCAGGACTGCCTTGCCATAGAACAGTTTTTACAAAACTATTCTTGCTGGTTTTTAGAACAGGTCAAACCTGTGCCAAACACAACTGTTTACACATCAATGCACTTGTCTAACTGGCTTTTGGAAAGCTGAATTTCTGAACATTCTGGGTAGTAAGTAACTATTTGAGATAGATCCAAGAAACACAGAGGAAATCTGAAGGATGAAATGGACTCAAACACCCAAGATTCTTAGAAACAATATTTTTTCATACATTAATCAGAAATAAAAGTGTGAGGTAGATTCATTGTTCAAAATATTTTGCTTGTCTGATCAAGCAAGCTGTGGTTGTCTCCTTCTCCAGCTTCAAGATTAAAAATAAAAACACCTCAGTTCTTGACTCAGTTCTTCTAAGGCAGCAGTCATTTGACTTCCATGGGAATTTATGAATCCTCAGCTGTGTTGTTACTGTTAACAAGAGCTGACAGTTAAATGCATTTCATTAACAGAAACTAGAATGAGAATGACAAAACTTTAGCAGATCAGATCTGTAATTGAAAAGGTGACCAATGTAAGGAGAAAGAACTGTCTGCCAGGATTGCACTCGCCTCGCACCCACACTGATAACAGCCTTATCTCCTGCTCGTGGCCTGTCTCTCTCCTACACAGGTCAGCACAGCTGCAGCACGATGGAGATGTCAAGAACAAACCCATGCCAGCAACACCTCTCCCTGCACATCAAGAGCAGGAGCAAAAGTAAACCCTACTGGAAGAATTAAAACCAAAGATTTTTCCCAGCTGAAAATGTGCAGAGGATTAGCAAAGGCGCAGCAGAAAGTAAAGGAGGCTGACAGGCAGTTTGTTAATTGATTCTTTTCAGACTTGGAAGAGCAGGCAGAAGATCCAAGGACGACTGCTGGGGTATAAAACTTGCTGGGAGTGCTTGTGTGGGATATATATTCTCACTGTGCAGCTTCCTCACGAGCAAGCACTGCCAAAAGATTGACTGGGCCTTGAACATCTGTGGATTTTCAAAACCTACTGAACAAACCTATCTCCAGATGCACAAAAAGACAATTTAATCCAGATGTAAAACAATGGGTAGGACTATTATATTGCTCAGCTGCAGCAGAATAACAGCAATCCTGGTGCTGGAATGTGCCTGATGATTGAACTGGGAGCTGAGCAGAGCTCCACAGTTTTGCCCAAGGAGTAAAGAAGAGGAGAACATCTAAAAGTAATCTATTCTGAAGAAACACACCTTTTGGGTCAACCATCCTTTTCAAATGTATTTTGTCACTGAAAGCTCCTTCCCTGGGTTCACCAAATTTAGAGTAGTCCTACTCTCAGTTGATACATGAAGGTTATTCAGCCTGATTGTACAGTTTGCTATTGTGTTCCCTTCCACCAACCAGAGGGGGGGAAAGGAAATGTAAAAGAGGAAAAAACCTACCACTATTCATCCTATTATATTTAGTGCTCTGTCTTCCCCTGCTATAACAGCTTGCTTGATTGCCCTGTCTCCCTGCTGTGCCATACTCTTTTAGCTCTGAAAGCACTTTGGGAAAGTGAGGATCATTTATGATATATTTGTATAGCACCTAGCAGGACAAGATCATGGTTTCTGGTCAGCACGGCAGTGTCAATGCATTATTGACCATCTCAACATTCAGGCTCCCTTGCTGACCTATTTCTATTCAAACTAATGTACAAAATTTGTTATCAATAATATAAAATACAACCAGTCTGAGAGGCTTTGGCCACTTCTGTGACATCCTTCTTTCAGTTCTTGGGAGTCCCCAAGATACAGCCTTTACTGTAAGCCCTTCCATGCTGCAGCTCACTTACTGCTTTGCAGAGAATCAAATCACAGCTCAGACTACTCTGTGAGTGGAGACTGGTCTTGTAAACAAGAAAAGCATGTTCTTTCACTCAGTTGTTACTTGGAGAACCAAAGACAAGACCCCTGCATCCTTTTCTTTACCTGAACCATCGTGTAGGGACACCTTAGAGGGGTCAGGCTTTTCCAAACTCCAACAGGGCTGGCAGAGTCCCAGGATAAGTGCTGCTTTGGGTGTTGGGAAGCTCCAGTCGTTTTGCCAGCATTTGGATGTCTGAATGGCAGTGATAAAGGGAGGGGGCAGCTAAACCCACCTCCACCCACCCCAGCAGCATTCCAATATTGTTAGAAACCCAGCTGTCCTCTGCAAACTGACAGGATTTACTGTTCCTATTTTGGTTAAAGAGACAGACGAAACTCCCCTTCCCCATCCATTATCATTTTCTGACCTCTCCAGCACGTCAGCTCCGTGGCTGTGGCTGTAAGGAGAGGCAGAGGCAGCATTAGCATTCCAGGCACAGGCAGCACACGAGGCAGCAGGTTTATGATCTGTGCAGCCCCAGATCAGCACAGCTCTCCCCCGAGGAGCTGGGTAACACATGTTAAGTCACCCACACCTCCAGCAATGTCCATCCTTCCCATGGGAAGGGGGCAAGGAGGCACAATCCCTGTCCCACTCACACAGGTAGAGACGCACAACGCTTTTGTGGCCGGACACTGCATGTCCAGAAATCCCACATCCCCCTTCTGATCCCAAATCCTCCATGCTGGCAGAGAGCTCTTCCTCCAGCTCCCAGGCACCAACCAGGCAAAGCCATCAGCTGTCACATCTCCCTCCTCCCAGGCTACCCTGACATCCCCCCTCTGCCTGGCGCCAGGGGCGGAAGAGAAGTAATCTGCTATGAGATTAATTGCTCCCTCTGCCATGTCAGCACAGCTATGATGGCTTCTGTATTTATAGGGAGCAGAGAGAAAAGGGGTTTGTGGACAGTTTTTCGCCATGTGCACATAATGGGGTATAACAGTTGCATGGAAACAGCTCGTTTCCAGCTTCTGACCCCAAAAAGCCCCTGTTTTCTTAAATGGACATGCCAAGTCCCCCAGTTTATTACCAAATAGTATAAATAATTGTTTGCTGGTGTTAGGAAATA
Organism: Leptocoma aspasia; assembly: GCA_013399835.1. Classification (NCBI taxonomy): domain Eukaryota; kingdom Metazoa; phylum Chordata; class Aves; order Passeriformes; family Nectariniidae; genus Leptocoma; species Leptocoma aspasia. The sequence goes on from VXAX01004703.1 coordinate 1,364,286, forward strand.
ATAATCCTAAAAAAGAGATCACATAGGCATGGCTGCTTCTGAACACACCAAAACGCATCCAAGAAATCACTGGCTGCCACTGTCTTTCATTTTCAAGCCCCCCAGAATCACTGCACAACAGCCATCTACAATTTATGCTCAGGATTCAGAATTGCTTTATATCCATCCCACCCAAGCTGCCACGACCAAGGGATCCCTCCCTGCTCATTCCTCTCTTCTGTCCGGGTCCCACTTTTCTGGCTGCACTGGGAGAGAAGTGAGAACTGTTTTGTCAGGTTGGTTTTCTGTGGGATCAGTATTTTTCTAGCTCACAGCACTGCCACACAAGCACCAGTCCTGGCAAAAAGGAGATGGCAGGGATGCACAGCCAGGAGGGAAAACAGAGTTGAACTGCCCCTCTGGGTACCCAGAACACATTTTCCTGAGCTTAAAGCAGCTGTGGAACAGCAGTCTCCCATCTCTCTCTGCTTCAGCAGAAAAGGGATGTGTACTAGTAGCTAAATAAAGTTTCCTTTACAACCACAACCTAAGTTTTCAAATGAGCACCAGGGCTAGTTTTCAAGAGCTCAGCGCCTTGCAAGCTCCTTAAACTCAATATTTAAACATGTTTCTTTTGGGACACTTCCCCTATGAGAATCAAGCCAAGCAAAATGGTTTCTTCTCCAAACAGAAAATGAACATCACAGCTCTGAACCACTTAGAGGTGCTTCACAAGGCACTTCCAAATCACAAAGAGATTACAGTGTCTGGGAGTTAATGTGCTGCCCAAGACATGTGAGTGAGAGCTTTGGGCAGGTGTCTGCCTTTACACTCCTCAGAAGTGATGCACATCCTCAAATTCTTTAATCTCATTTTATTAATACAATATTGGTTTAGATAAGGAATGCTTATTATTTAGCTTTGTCTCAGGATTGTTTTGACGTTACACGAGGCTGCCCTTAGGACCAATATTATAAATTAAACAGCAAGCTGCCATCATTTTAAGTGCTGCAATTTTAAAAATAAAAAAATAAACGAACATCTGTCACCCAGGAAAAGAAAACAACAAAAGTGGAACTTAAACAAACATTCCCTTAGGCTGCTATTGTTTTCCTAATAGCTTGGATGGTATTTCCCCCTCCCCACTCACACAGCAGCAGTTGGAATAGGAAGACTGGACTTTTCTATTGCCAGTTGATAAATTCTTTCCAAATTTAGAGTATTGAACCCCTCCCTTGTATAGCATTATAACTATATTATTATATTATATATAATTACGACTACAAGGAAAGAGGCTCTAGCAGAGACCATGAGGGTGATCAGTAGTTGCTGGTGATCTTGTGTAAATGGGTACAACTTCAAAAAATTCCAGGATGTCTGTCCAGAAAGGTCTTCAGGAAAAGTTGATCCCTCTACTGCCTGCCCTGGCAGCTGGTGAATCTGTGTAGGTGAACAGATGTTGCCAAAATGGGAGAGTGGAAGTGAGAAAAGGTTGAGAAAGATTCTGAGATGCTGCTTGGGGTGGAAGAGTCTGAAACTGGGATACACACTAATCACAAGCTGGGCCTTCCTGTGTTCACAGACAATAGGCAAAACACCTTCCTCACTCTTCCTCTTTAGGCTATTCACTCAGAGGGAACAGTAGGTGCTCTCATGAAGGCAGAATTTGACCTCTAATTGGTAATTTCTAGACTTAAGGAAAAAATTTCCCCTCTTGACTTGCAGTTTCTGTTTTTCACTTAATTGTTGCAAAGACAATCCCTTCTGGCACAAACTAGCACTGGAGTGTAACCTGTAAAGCTAAAATACAGAAGTAGCCTGGTTCTGCTCCATGCACCAGCTGAGAGAGGGGTCTCAGTTCACTGAGAGTCACAGAATCGTAGAATAGTTCAGGTTGGAAGGCACCTTTAAAGGCCATCTAGTCCAACTCCCTGCCAAGAGCAGGGTGATCTTTAAGATTAGGTTGTTCAGAGCCCCATCCAACATGGTCTTGGAAGTTTTCAGGGACCAGTCTTTTACCACTTCTTCAGGCAACCTGTGCCTGTGTTTCACCACCCTCATCCTAAAAATTTTTTCATTACATCTAGTCTGCATCTACTTTCCTTTATTTTAAAACCATTACCAGCTGTTTTGTTTTGTTGCTACAGACCCTGCTAAAAAGGCTGTCCTCATCTTTTTATAAGCCCCCTTCAAGTACTGAAAGGCAGCAATAAGGTCTCTCTGGAGCCTCCTCCAGGAATTCAGGAAGTACTGCCAAGCACTAAAGTGACTCTGTACTCCTCAGCAGGAGTCAGGACACAGAAATCTCTTCCAAAGTAACTCCTGAAGATGGGGTAGAATGGAGGAGTCTAGTTAGGGAACAACCAAAGCCAGTAACTAGAGCACAAGGGCAGCTTGAATCCCTGTTTATAGCCTCAGCTGTGTGGGCATCCTCAGGGGTGGATGCAGCTCCTTCTTACCAGGACAGGAGAACAGAGGGCTGGAACGGAGCTCAGCCTCATCAGCACTTCAGGATCTGGCATTTTCCCCCAGGTGTGTTGAGAGCCCCGTGGTGCTGCTGGCAAGGCAATAACTGTGTCAGAGAGGGAAAACCAAAGAGGGGCAAGGGCAGGAGGGGAAGAAAGCCCAGAGAGAATCAACACATGCTCCTGAGTCACAGTGCTCATTGCAAAGGCCACTTGTGGGCACCTCCCTGGGCCAGACCTTCAGCAAAGCAAGAGCACCACGAATCTCGTTTGGGGGAAGGGAGGAGACAAACAGGGACTGGAATGGGGATTGTCCCCACTGGTGACATCCACACCTTATCACAGACCCTCTCCTCTTGGGAGAAGCACCCAAAGGGCATCTCTCCTGCCCTTTGCCACTGCACTGGCACTCCCCTCTTTCAAGGGTAAACCAAAACAAAGATCTACAGCACATTGGCATAAGTTTACTAAGTCGTTGGCAAAATTAAACAAAATAATAATAAACCCCCCAAATAAAACACAAAATCAAAGCAAAGCAGGCAACCCAAAGAAAAAAACACTGGAGAATTTGGTCCTTTGTTTGCTGCTATGAATAGAACTAAGAACTCCAACCACCAGAGATACAAGCCAGATTTATAGATGAAATTAAAAAATAGAAGAAAGCCAAATATGTTTAGTTACTTAACTGAAAGTAAACCTAAGAAACCCAGATGGGATTATTCAGACCTAAGATCAGCTATTCAGGAGAGAAAAAGAGGGAAACAAATATTTCAACCAAACTGACTAACACCCTTGTTAATTACAAATACATTCTGGAAGATAAAGATATGCAAAAGGAATAAAGTCAGTGAAGGTCAAGAATAGGCTCCTACAGCAGCTTACAGACATAAATGGCACTTAGGTACAAAACTTTGATTCACTTGACTGGAATTCATGAGCTGGGTGCTTATTCTCTGCATAATGGCTCAAAGGTAATAATCACAAATGGTGCTATTTAAATGGAAAATAAATAGCCCTGTCTCTTTAAGGACATCATGTCTCATTCTCAGTGGAATAGTGGCAGCTATAAAAAAAGCTATGATTTCAGTGTTTCTTGTTATGACTTCTCTCCCCGCTCGTCTAAAAATAAAAGGCTACTCTGTAGCTCCAGATCAATCTAACTAAAAGAGAAGAATTCGCTTACAAAAACAAAATAGCAGCTCTGACACTAGTTAGGTATTCATCACATGTGGAAATGGCCCATAATGCTGCCTTCAAACCTTTCCAACAAGTTGTATTAAATTAGGTTGGGTTGGGATTTTTTTTTTCCTTGCACCAAAAGCAAAATAAATATAGCTTTATTTAATGCTACTAAAACGTTCAGATTCAACTGGAACCCCAAGGCATGTGGCTTTGTTGTTAAAGCACATATACTGACTCTATTGATTGGTGCAGTCCTCTGTGCGAGAGAATTTGTCACATCAATAGCAACTGAAAAATACTCAGGAGCTGTAATATGGTTTAAATGAGCAGTTACCACATCAATATAAAGAGCATTTCAACTGCAATAGATAGGAACCCTTTTGCAAACCTAGTATTTGTTTTAAGATAAAGGTTGACAACTTTTTTTTTTTTTTTACAAGGGAGATTTTTTTAAGTAATGGTGAGCAAAGCAGCAATCCCTGTAGCTGTCCTGTGGTGACAGCACTCCCTGAGCAATAAAAGCCACAATGGACAGAAAACTTCCAGGTAGGAAAGGAATGGCAATGCTACAAACCAGGTGGATGTAAGGGCCAGAGATAACTCTGCTGCTCCCTGGGCTTTTCCTTTGCTGCTGCCCAGAGCACAGCTGGGTCACAGCTGTGCATCCACCCCTGAATTTGCTCCTCAGAGCCACAGCCTGGCACAACACATGAGCTGGGACATGCAGGATGTGAGAGGAAGACAGAAGAGAAGATTCCTGACCTGTCCTCAATGCCAAGCAAGAGCTGGGGGGGAGAAAGCTTCTGCCATGCCTCTCCTCCAGCTTCCTGGGAGAAGGTGGTACATGGAAATGGCCATTCCCAGCTGGTATCAGATGTGATCTGGGCAGGCTCAGAGAGAGACTTGCTGGCCTCAATAACATGCAATCTAAATGAAAAGGTCAAGTAAGGTGTAAGAGGGGCTGCTGAGGAGAAGTGCTGGAAGCATCCTGCACCATTGGTGGATCCTGGGCTGGTGGGGTCTGGCACACACAGCTGGGCTCCCAGACCTCCCCAAGGCATGCAGCCTCTGCTTTGGTCACAACTGAACTGGAGAAAAATATAAATAGGAAATGCACGGCAAGGAATAAATCTCCATTTCATGGGCTTGAGAAATCCCTGCTTTTCAATAATGAGAAATAGTTCCATGTTTTCCGAGGAGGGAGCAGACTTTTCCTGACTCAGTGTGTTCATAGAGTACAATCCCCTCTCAGCCACATCCCTCCTACCCTTGGGTTAAAGTGCAAGGGACATCCTTGTCATTCAGGCAAAAATCCCACTGAAGGAAGATGAGAAGCGGCATCTGCTGCAAGTTTTGAGTAAGATGAGAAATTTCACACTATCCTGATATCTTCTGGGTAACTGCTTATTTTATGATGACTAATAGGCAATTACTATGGTAATACTGCAATACAACATGTGTGAGGTTTGGAAATGAGAAATTATAGGTAACTACTTTGGACTCATTTCTATGGTAACAAAAAGTAATTGTCATTAAATACCAGTTATATTGCTGCTGTACCTGGTAATTATAGATTTTTTTATGCCCAGTAACATAAATAAAACCAATAAATTTATTCAAAAGGTCCACGATTGTTTACTTATACGTTGCTATATAGAATACACAATGACTAACGCCTAATTAGGAAAAATAAACTCTATTGAGACCTTCATCTTGTCATCTGAGATGGATACTCTGTTTTTCAATTTAAGGAAATGCATGAATTTCACATACCTTAAATGAAGTTAAGGGAAAAAAAAAGCTTCTCTGCCAGAAGAATAGGTGAAAAATAATGAAGAGACAAACAAATGATAGCCTGCGTGTGTGGAGCTGTGTCTTACAACTGAATAAATGATAGTACGAACAACCTGACATATACAGTCTCCCCAAAAGGGACATAAATAATAAAATATTTAGGATGAAGTCCATGTGTGCCTTTACTGTTAAAAAACCCTTATGAATTACCTGTGAACATGAATTTTTGACTATTTCTAGAAATAAAGTCCAGAAAAACGTTTGGGACAAATATGAACTATTTCACCTGATCCAAAGCCTAGCTTTCTGATTGTATTTCAAATCTTTCAGAAGGAATGTTTTGAAAAGGTCAGTTTTTAAACAAATCATGCCATTAACAAACAAAAAAGAAATAAGAATGTCCTTTATAAAATGCTGGTATGAATGATTTAAAATGTTTCTCAAGCCTTCCCTTTTCTTTTTTTTTTACTTGAAACAGTTTGCTAGATTTGATTCTCTTCTACAAACTATTTAAGTCTTTACAAAACTACATTTCTGAGACAAAAATATACCATTTGCTCAAAACATAAAATCCCAACACAGCTTTTATATGGACAGTGACACTGTTTATGGTGAATTTGGTTTTCCAGTCTGGGTAGGGCTGGCCTCCTTTCTGTCCAACAAATTAATTGGTTAACCCCTTACACAAACAAGAGGTAAGGGCTGTGTTGAGTTCAAAAATATTGTCTCTACCAGTGAAATGAGAAAGGATTGGAATCGGTGTGTGCCCTCTCCTCCTCATTCACACAAATTCTTGCAGTCCCTGCCATCTGGCTAGAAGGATACAGTGGTGGTATTTCAGAACATTTCAGCTAATTCATGGCTTTAATTTACCATAGGCTGATACTGCCTCAGCACCCCAGAGAAGGAACACAGAAAAGCCAAGGAATGGGAGCACTCACTGGGTCTCTCTAAAGGACAGAGCCTTTAGAGAACGGTCAGGATACTTCATCTGCCTTGTCATGGCATTTCTGGGATACCTCAGTGAAGAGCTTCCCAGACTAAGCAACACATCCCTTTTGGTGCCAGGGTAGGATTTTGCCTCTGAAAGGTGAGGCTGACAAATTGGAACTAATCTAAGACGGTGTGGTACAGTCATCTCGCCTGCAGGGACACATTTCAGCATTCAGCTGCAGAATGCCAGCTTAAGAACAAGCTCTCGATAAAGGAAAGTTCAGGCCAAGCCTGGGGATGCACGACTTTTAAATCAAGAACACTTTTTTTCTCCCCTTAGTCTACCCCCTCTTCCCTGGGGATGGTAATATGATAATGCTGTACTGCAAACAGAGAGAGAAAAGTTGAGAAATCTCTCTTCACTGCACTAGTTTTCCTTTATTTCCTAAAGCTGTTTCACAGTTTAATCCATCAGAAAGGGTGAGATTAGTGTTATGGAGAAACTCACAAATATTTTTATTTTTGTGCCACGTTCTTTTAAACTAAAGCTAAAGCTAAAGTCGTGCACCACCCCCAGCAAAAGGGAGCTTTCTATTCAGGTGAGAGCTGAGGACAGGTTGCCAGCTAGAAATGAGGGAAAATTATGCTGAAGCCTCTCTATTTCAGTTGGGTCAAACAATGGCATCTTCCTGGGCAATTTAATTAACAAGCCCATGCAGCATAACATCATCTGTACACTGTAACTGCAAAGCCAGTTACACTTAGAAGTGCAATGATACCAGGCTTTAAAGACTTCAAGGAAAGGGTGAAGCCTGTCTTCCTGTTTTGGGAAAGACTCTGCATCCTTGGCCACAGAGAACAGCAGGTACCTGTTATTATTCTGTATTTCAGGAGGAGCTGGGTATAATCACACAGCAAGGAAAGGACTTGGAGGGTGGTTTTTTCCACTGAGAGTTAAAACAACAACAACAACAACAAACCCAAACAAAACAAACGAACAGAAAACCACAAAAACTTTTGTTCAAATTGTGTATAGACTTTCTAACCATTCTGAATTAAAGGTCCTGCTTAATTGCCCCTGTACATCCCACAAGGCACCTTGTCTTTTCATTCCTAATTGTATAGGTCCACAAATTCTTAAACTCTTGCATAAACTTGAACAATTCAGTAAAGTTTAGCACCCCGTTTCCATGCATCCTGATACACTGAGCCCTGACATTCATTTCCATGACCATTTCTTTTAGAGCCACCTGAATGTACATGCAACATATAAACAACTTCCCTCACAGATGAGTCTGTGCTTTGTAGTTGCAGTCCTAAACTCACTTGTTGCTGGTGATGAAAATTTCACCACATCCAAGTCAGTCACAACCCATTTTGTCTGTTCTCTTGGGAATGAGCAACAGTTTGTGGAAAACAGGCAATTCTTGGTGGTAGATTTGGCTTAAACTCCTAAACCTCAATTCACACAAAAAAAAGGAAGGAGGATTTTGGATGAGAGCACAGGACTCACACCCTCAGTCAGTCCTGCATCCCCAAAAATGGCAATGAAGAAAATTTCACCACCCAGCTGTTGCCATATCACCCTGGCTCAGTGAGTGGTTGGTTCCTGTCCTGATGTCAGGAGAACAAATCCATCCCATCCCTTCTCCAAGAGCTGCTGACACTCTCAGGCCCTTAATGGTGCCCACTGTGCCTGGGATTCCAGAGAACAGCCAAGTGCATCCAGCAGTGCCCTTTGCCAGGTGTGCAAGGCTGTGCGCTGGTGGGGTAAAAGAAAAACCTCTCTCACACTGGCAGGAGATCAATTTACAAACTCAAGCATGAGGTTTAATTACCCATTTCATTATCTTAGCTTGCACAGTCTGAATGTGAACCTTCAATGAACCAAAGAAATAGTCACCAGCTGCTGCTTTGAGAAAGAGGGAGATAACAGGAAAAAGTTCAAATGCCTAAAACTGCTCTTGCTGCATGTGGCACCCCTGTTTGCAAAAGCAGGGGGTTATCCCCAGCCAATAGATCTGTGTTGGACCCCACCACATGAAAGACTAAGTTCTTAAAGTCCTCTTTATGTGCTAATCTGAGCAAAGACCAAAAGAGATGAAGCAGAGTTATCTAGCCAATCACTGAGAAGCCTCAGAGTTAAATTTTCAAATACAAGCAAGTGATCCTTAGAGATTTTTTTAGAAATTCATCCAGTAAATTCAAGTGAATAAATTGTGATGTGCTTGTGGATTTTGTATGAGCAGGAAATAAAGTGTTTGCTGTAAATTATTCACTCAGCACTAGTTAACTGCAATGCTGGCACATTACTAGGCTTTTTAATATTATTCTCAAGATAACAGGTACCATTTTGCTTATTATCCTCATTTTTAAGTTATTAGTTACATTAGGCCATTTGTAAATACAGTGAAGAATTGCAAGAAAATCAAATGTTTTTTTCAACTAGCTCATTAAAATTCTCTTTAGTTCAGGAGGGTTGAAAATCCTGCATATCATGGAAAGTTATACTGAGTACACCATCAAGCTCAGCAATTCCAAATTAATTCACATGCCCTTTCCCACTACCTGGGCTCCCAAAAGGCTTTTCAAGTTCTGAGCCATATGAATGCCTATAAAAAGCTGCATGTCTCTCAAAAACTACAAATAGTGCAGGGGAAAAACCCTACAGGGCAAGTGAACTTATGAGGAAAACAAAAGCTGCTTAATTGCAACTGGAGTTTGCTTATGTGCAAGGCACCTGGAAGAAAGGAAAGTGATGTAGTATCAGATTCTAGAGCCATTTTGGGGCTTTATTCCTGTATGGTGACACATTCTGATAAATTCCTGGTGCTGTCAGATGCCACCAGTTCAGTGTCACTCTCTGATCTGGGAATTTGCCAAGAGCTGAGTGAGTATGACTGCAGCTGGAAGGACACCACCTATTCTGGGAAATTTCACTCAGAACACACAACACAGAACCACTGTTGAAATCACCCCCACAACTCCCTGCTGCTTCGGTTTAACAATGAGCAAAGAAAAGGAGGGATAAGGAGCACAGATCACAGGATCATAAACGCTGGAGAAGACCTCTAAAACCACTGAGTCCAGCCTTTAACCCAGCACTGCTAATCCATGTCCCTGGGCACCACATCCACGTATTTTTTATCACTTCCACCACTGATTCCACCACTGCCTTGGGCAGCCTGTTCCAATGCCTGACCACCCTTTCAGCAAAGATTTTTTTTCCCTAATACTTAATCTAAAACTGCCCTGGCACAACTTGAGGCTGTTTCCTCAACAAAGAACTGCCAGCAGCCCCATTTTCTGCACCTTTTATCTTCCTCCTTGGTGCTCTCCTCTTCCATACAATAACCCAGCCTTATTCTGCTTAGCAATGCAATACCTAATTAGATCAAAGCTCAAGGTAGCCTGGCTGCAAAGTGAATTGTGTTATTTAGTCTTGCACTGTAAGCAAAACCACATGCAGTATATTTCATTTCTCAGGGGCTTCTCCAGAGAACTGTGTGGTACATGTAATTGCCCCCACAAACAAATCATCAACTAATCAACTGCTTTTCATTATCACCTCCAGCAGCACATTTATTTTGTAAATAAATGCATTAAGAGCAAACAATTTTAGGGAAAACAAAAGATTATCTGAATATGATCTCAACAGAGGAGGTGGTAAAGCAGTAATTCAAATACTAAAATGGAGCAAAATTAGCATAGGGTGGAATGATTATTCCATTCCAGGTATCCCTATCTATTACAGTACAATAACAGAGTGAAATCTGTGACTTTAATGGATGATCTGGGTAGTTTAAGGGAGCTGTGATTGACTGACACATTTACATAGAGGCTGATGAGCAGCATAATGAGTGCATTTATAAAACACAGCTAAGGTCTAACTCTAAGCTGACATTAACTCCCACACCTAGAGGAGGCCTGTAGAGCAGATACCCTGCTGTCTTGGAGAGTTGCTCTCCACCTCCTGAAGCAAACAAATTTGCTATTTGCCCCTTTCCTAGGTGGGAATTTCAGGAAGCACATGGCCACGTGAGAATCTCCAGTTGAAGAGGAACAAATGGAAACAAGCCATATAAGATTCAATGGCAAAGCAGTGCAAAGTGTATAAGGCAAAAATAACAATACACGGGTTCATTCCCCACACCATACCTGTAATTTCCTAGGTAAACTCCATCAGGATTGAGCATGGGAGCAATCTTGAAGACCAGGTGGTCTCTCAGGACTTTTGCAATTGGATGGTGGCTCACGAGGAAATCAATTATACCTGAGGAAAAAATTTAAAAAGGAGTTTGAAGAGGGGTGTCTATGACATCAATGACTTCCAGGTATCTACCTGCAATTTCACATATGAAAGATTATAATGATGATTCCTCCTGGTTCCTGGCCCTGTTCCTGCTTCCAACAGAACAAACCACTTGCAATCCCATAGCACTTGCCACCTGCTTAAAACTCCAAGAACTTTAAGGAGAAATACCTTAATCTGTCCTCATAATGCAAGTACACCACGGCTGCGTTACCAGACACTGTCGAGTTTCCACAGAGGGAGAAGCTACTGCTCATCAGCTAAGCCATGATGACAAAACCTTTCTGCTCCTAAGAGGAGAAATGAAATACCCCTCACATCCAGCCTGCATAGGGCTCACACTGCAGCTCACCTTGTGAGTGGAAATTTGTTGAGATGAGCCATCTCAAATTCATTTCAGCATATACTCAGACGTATGAACACAGATTTCAGATCATCTGCATGTATGAAGTGGTGTAAAATGCCTCACAAAAACTGGGAGAGTTGCATAATATGTGCACTGGGCACAGGAATACTGTGCCACTAGTGGACTGGAATTTATGAGGTCATATTCTTCACTTCTTTTACACTCATAAAAACCAGGAGTAACTCCACCTCATCAGCTCCTTTAGTGTGGAACCCAGGGAAGTGATGGGGAAGCAGATCCCAAATGCCCCTCCTTTGGGCACACCACAGCACCAGAGCCTGCAGGAGCTCCTTCCTCTTGGCCCTTGGTTCCTCAGGGAACCACTGAGCATTGCCTCAGCCCAGGGCTGGTGCTGGGGCAGGAGACAGGAACCTGGCAGTTAAATTCACTGCTCATCCCTCCTCTGAGTTGGTACTGACAGAAATAGCTTCCAGGGAATTAATGTTGAGATAAATTGAGCTCCTGTGTAATCTCAGGACACCCACAGATAGGTCATGACAATTTGCTATTTATTGTAAGGTCCATCCTGTGAAGCAGGAACCATTTACTGAATTTCCCCAGAATAAATCAATCACTACGGTCTAGTAACAGGATAAAATTAAGCAGAGAAAAATTAAGGCTGCTCATCAGTAAAATTTCAGTAATGGTGAGCTCTATTAGAGTGTGGAATTGTCTCTCCAGGGTAAGAGTGGAATCCCATCATCAGAAACATTTAACACTGGGCAGGGTAAAGCCTCAGGGAATAGCTATAACAAGCAACAATTCAGCATAGAGGGGATGGCCTGGGCTAACTAGCTGACTTCAGACCTGATTTTTTGTGATTCAATCAAAGTATTAAAAAAAGCCCCTAAACCCCATGTTCATGCCAGGTTGAACACATTTGTTTACAGCTTGGCTGAAACATGCATTAAAGATGAGCCCAAAATCTCACATTCTGCACAACTCCTTCATTTAGCTAATTTCTTAAGGCCCACTTTGTATTTCAAATACCAGAAAGTCTGAACCTAGGCTGCTGTTGGAATGAAATCTAATCTTCTGAGGCACATGGAGAAAAGTGAGGCTTCTGAAATGTCTGAGGTGATCAAGGTATGGTTGACTCTAAACATCAGCAATTTTTTCATGTCTCAGTGACTAATCCTGAAGAGGAGAGAGGAACTTTCTGTAACCAGGTCTTCCACTTGAGAAGAAACTGAACCTGAATTTCTGAGGCAAATTAGCATATACATAATTATATTGCTCAGGAAATGTTCCTGCAATTACCTCCTCTCGATGAAGGAAACTGAACGTTGATCTGCTTTTTGGCTGGTGTTGTGACTTTTGTTCATTATCCAACAGCAAGAACACGAAGGAACGACGGGGACACAGTTGGATCCTGAATAACCAGATTTCCTAACTGTATGCAAACACAAAAAGCTTAGCTATGTTAAACTGCTGCTCTGACTGTTTCCTGGCAGTGTCTGAAACATAATCCACAGTACTCACACCTGGAGGGCTCAAAATCACTTAAAGGGAAACAACCCCTCACCCAGTCCTTGGTTTCTCAAGACACTCTGCTGGTTTTAGTTTTAAAGAGCTTGCAACTTGACTCAACTAGACTCAAACATCACACCAGTTTGCGTTTTCTAAAACACTTGGAGGAGTTAACTATTCAGAAATCAGTGTGTCCAGAACAAGTTTTATGCCAGGTCAGGTAAGACCCTTCAAGCTGAAATAAAGCCAGCACAAATACTGCATGGTGTGCATTGCGGATCATTGCTTCAGCAAAGGCCTTGGCAGCACACCAGGCAGGCACATGCCACGGCTCCTCAGGCAGCAGGGAGCACTGTGGACACCTCAGGGGTAACAGGACTGCTTTTCTTTCAGGAGGTGACACAAGAGCCCAAGCTCTCAGGGCGTTGCTGTGGCTGTCACGGTGCCAGTGGGGAGCCTCGTCCGGGTTCTGCTCGCTTCTCCCCCGTTACTGACGCAGCCTCGCTCACAGAGCTTGGCACGAGCATCTTGGCAACTGGAAGCTGCAGTTTTCAGCTTCAGCAGGCAATTACTATTCCCTGAGAAAGAGCATGCAGTGGTGTGGAAGGCTGCACGTAAACATGCAGTGGGTGAGGCTCTGCTGTGCCTGATTCACTGCTGCACCCAGCTGAAGGAGCCTGATCTTGGGCACCCAGAGCTTGGTGTCAAACACCACCCAGCAGCTCCCCAGGCACCCCAATCTGCAGCCAAGTTACCCACCAAAAGGAGATTTACTTGATTCTCTTACTTAGCAGACAGTCAGTTAAGCCTGAAGAAGCCTTACCCCATTGTAAAAATACCAGGGAAGAGGTAAAAATAACTCTCAGAATTCTAACCTGGAAGTAGAGGCAGTTCTAAGGAGCGTGAGAAAAGCATGAGAAAAAAGCATACCTTTACATATACAAACCTCACCCTAAAATTATTTTAAGTATCCAAATAATCAATACAACTAGGAAATACCTTTGTCTTTCAGAGGAACCCAATAGTTCTGGACTGCCTGAAATAGTCTGGATCAATAATGTTTAAAATAAAAAGACAGATATCAGAGTATTTAAAAAAAAAATACCATTGCTGAGAACTTGGTCCTCCTGTTAATAAATCAATACAAACTAAATTTTACAGCTTCTATAATCAGCAAGAGACATATCAGTGTATCTCATTAGGCCGGGGTTAAGAATTTGGCAGCAACCAAAGCCCATTTAATATCATTTACTTCAAGGCAGACATGGCAATACAACAGATGCCCTAATTTATTTGTTGATCTTTGTATTAAAATAACAGTTTGCTGGTAAACAGGAAGGGTAATGATGCCAGTCACCCTTGTTAGTGGCTAATAATTGCTTAAATTGTCCACTAATTGACCTGTGCTACTGTTGAAGCACTGGATCGTGTTGCAGGGCATGAAGTAAACAGGGCCACTGTAATGTTACTTTAGAGAATGACTTCTGGAAATAGAACTACTTATTGCCATAAATTTTATTTTCACAGATGAGCAGATTAATTGGTCTGCCAATTAGTCTGCTATTAAAGAAAAAAAAAGGGCTGCCCACAGATTGGTTGGATCTTCGAACTGTAGCCCCAGTTTGGGTCAAAGGAAATAATCCAATCTGAATCAGTCACATCAGCTATGAAAAATAAGACAAGCATTATTTAAAAACACAAACCTCTGTGGCTGGAGATCAAGGAAAATAGCCAAATAACGAAGTATTAACTCTTCAGGAGATTTCAAAATGAAATAGAGAATGTGGTGGAATGGGCCTACTGAGACACATTACAGGGTGGAAAAGTTCTCCAATTAGAAGAAGTGAAACAATATGGATTATTTTCCTCTCAAGCTTTCTGGAAAGCAATTAAAATCTTTATATTTCAAATAATAATGTGCAATTATAGACGCTGCCTGGAACCAGAACAGCTCAGAAATCAGCATTCAGCCATGACACAAGAAGAGGCTTATTCACAGTCCACTAAAAATCCACCAAAGTCTTCACATTAACTTCAAGGAGTTTTTCATAGTTGCAAGCAAAAGAGGAGAAAGAATTGAAAGCAAAGAAAAGGGAAAACAATATTCACAACTGCAAGTATTAGAGACACAACCACATTGACTTAAAAATGTCAGACCGTAAAAAACTGATTTCTTGGTAAACCCAGTTCCACTGAAACTGCACTAAATCTGGACCAAGCCCCCTTCTACTCTGAGTCACTTCCTTATCAATATTCTTTCTCAAGGCTGAATGCAGTTTTTCAAATTTCTCCTGCCTTCTGCAGCTCAGCACCTCTCATCTGCTCCAATGTTAGGTCCTGTGGCATCTTTCTGCCCAGCCCAACCCAGCTCAAATTATCTGCTGGTTCTTCTCAAGCAAGTTAATCATTCACTCCTCCATAACCTGTCATTTCCACTGTTCTGTCAAGACATTTCCTCAACCAACATCCTTAAACTCTGTTTAAACTTCCTGCTGGCTCTAACATGACCTCTCCACATTTGCTCCTTCCAAAGAAAAGCCAGCCTTATCCCCTCCTTTTTCCATTACTCCATCCTTTCACCCTCAATCTGACAATATATTTAATTGTGCAACTATATAATACATTTGCCCTTCTCCTATTAGTGAAAATCTAATCAGCACAGATCCTAATGCAATATGGCAACTGCTAATGCAAACATACCCTGCACTGTATCTAGTATATGCCAAGAAAGAAGTGATTTATGTTTTCAGACCCATTTCCTAACGCTGAGTAGCTGCTGGTATCCTTCAGTCAGCTCACCACAGCCTGCAGGTTAAAGAGAATGTGACAATTGGGCTTTAACAGCCATAGGATCTATTCACTGGAAATAAATGTAAAGGAGTCCCAAATGCTCATGCTCATATGAAACTATTGAAATATACTGTTAAAGGAGACTGAATCCAATGTGAATGACACTACAGTTATGTTTCAGTGGAGAGTAAGAAAGCAAAAATATGGGGTTGGGATTTTTGGAGAGGTTTTTTATTAATGTGACAGTGAAAAAAAAAACCAAAACAGGTGATAATGGCGAAACAGTTATAATATTCTGAAACAGTTACAATATTGTTTCCAAAAAACAAGTACAATACACAGAATAAATGACAGCAAGGCATCACTGTGCCACCATTTGCCTGAGAAGTGTTTCTCCTTTAGCAACAGGGCCCTCGTCTGTTCAGCCTTTGCCCTGTCCCATGGGACTGCAGACTGCAGGAAAAGAAATCATCGTCCAAAACAACAAAACAAAACATGAAAAAGACAGATGGACCCTCTTCTCAACCCCAGCATGGTGGGAAAGGTGTCACACTCCCACTGACCCCTGCCCAGCACAGGTCACAGCAATGCTGTGCCAGAGCGGGCTCCAGAGAACACACATCTGCTCCTTCAGTGCAGCCCCCAGCAGAGCCCAACAGGCAGAAATGGCCCAAAAATGCCTTAGTCTGAAGTGCTTCAATATTCAGCACAACACAAGAACAAAAATAAAAGCATGTGAAGGGTGATAAACGAGCAGAGCTGACTCATAGTGAGGTTACTGACATGATCTAACACCGTGCTGTCACCAAAATTATTCCTACAAAAGATCATCACAGAGGGGTCCATATGCACAAGATCATCACAGATGCTGACTCTGCCCCTTCTTACAGTTCTGCTCCTCCTCCTAATGTGGAAAAACAGATTGACAAATTCCAAGGTGTGTTGCTTGTAGTATTTCACACTTTTTTAGAAACATGTTTCTTGGGCAGGGGAAGGGGTGAAGAAGGGTGGCACTAGCAACAATCCAGAAAGAATATATAGATTTTGAATGCCTTATTTATAGTTTTCTTTATTTTTCCAAAGGTCCCTTTGGAATCCATGGCAAAACCAAGGTTTATTTCATCAAAATTATAAAAGCTAATACAGCTGGTGAAGAAGCACTGCGAAACTAAAGCAGGCACCTGCTTGCGGTGTTAGCTGAAGGAAAATTTGATGTCTGAATTATGCCACCAGTTCCCAAATGCCCAGACTTGTATATATCTGCATGCGTGTGCCTCTCCCTCAGTGGTTTCTGCAGTTGAGACTGGGAAGATCCAGAGCAGCGTCTGTTTTCCATGAGCCCCTCCCTGGCCATCCTCAGCACGCCCAGGTGCAGCCAAACGAGAGAGCTCGCTCTCAGAGGGAGGCAGCACCTTGCACAAAACCCGAGTGAGCATCCATCAGACCCCACTTCTCAGGCCAGACTCTCCTCCTGCTTCCTCTGCTGATGTTCAGACTTCATTTAGACTTCCCCCAGGAAAGGCTCAGAGGGGACCTGCACAGGCCTGCGGGTGGCACATGATGAAAAACAATCAAGTTTTTTGAAAATGCAGAGAAGTGAACAATTTTCCCCAGTGGTTCCTGTGGACAGGAAGGTCTCAAGGAAGACAACGACTAAACAACAATTGCCCATGACAAAACACATCAGAGCCAACCAAGGCAGGTGAGACAGCTCTAGGAAGGACATCCCTGGTTACATTATTTCTGAAGGGTACAGAAAAAAAAGGCTGATTGATTCTCTTGGAGTATCAAACCTTTTGATCACACAGCAATTTGTCCCCAGCTAGACAGGTAAATATTTCAGTGCTAAGTAAGATCTTGTTGCATGCATTTGGTTGGTTAAAAGCACCCCAAAAAAAGTGTATAGGTTCCCATCATCATTTCAGTTGTTTTTTTAAACCTGCAACAATCATTGTTACTGTAAAAAAAGACCCTAAAAACCAAACCAAGAGTTAGTACCTGGTGAACTGTGCACAGAGCCCCACTTCACCCATATTTAAAGAAGTTTTAATCAACCTGAGACAGAAGAGTTGCACACCTAACTAAGGATCCAGCTGCAATAAGCAGATTGATTAGAAACACATCAAGCTGTATTACAGCATGTTTTTTCTTTTATTTACCATTTAGTCTCATCTATTCTCTGCTGTAACTCTTGGTCTCTTCAAAACACAGGATTAAAAGCAAAGGAAATCTCAAATAATGGGATAAAATGAATGTGCAGGAAATGAATGGCTGAATTAGATTACAGCAGATGAAACACTGAGGTCTCAAATGCAAAATGCAGGGAGTTTATTTAATTTGTTAGTCTTTTAAAATGAAAATATGCTCACTGACTTGAATTAGTAATTTTCCTGTTTTAAGATATGTTAGGCCATTACAGCTAGGCCTGTTTCCAGAGCAGTGAAATAAATGGAAAACAGCCAGTCTCCCAGGGAACACAATCCTCACTGCATTCTGCCAACCTAGTGGAACAGTGCTAATGTCAGCTCCAGAGAAAACCACGCTTCTGCTGGAGGGGCTGCATGCAAAGGAATTGAGAATGACTGGCAACAAACACTTCAAATGGCAGAGCAAGGCACTGTGGATTTTCTCCAATTTTAATGTGCATGGTAAGCACAGACAGTAATTGATTTAAAGAAGATTTTAAAACCCCATCATTCCTGACCATTCCCTCCCTCCCTCCTCCAGTTAGCCCAGGGTTTCACAAATAATTAATCTGGAATTTGGTGTGGCTGGAACACAAATCCATGGGAAGCAATTGCAACAGCAGTCAGGAACCTCCCAGCTGGGTTCTGTCAGGATGAGAGAGAAACTGCTCTGCCAGTTGCTGGCCCAAGCCAGGGCATCCCAGCCAACACCTCCACCCCTCCAGGTTTCCCAGATATCTTCTTTTGCATGTAATGATCTAACTGAGGGGGCTGAAGTCCCTGGTGGAGGACCACAAGTGTGTGGCAGCCCTCTTCAAACACATCAGCAGATCACAGGGCGTGGGGGCAGTGAGTGCCCTCTGTGCCACTGCATCACAGCTCTGTGATGAAATGACTCTGTCCATTCTGATACCCAAACATTTCAACTGCTTTCCAGAATTATACAGGCATAAAAACCCTTCTCACAGCATTGTAAAGATACAGGAGACATTTCTGCCATCATAGCCTCAAATGACATTTAGCATCTATTAAGACTGCAACTTCAATGAAGATTTGGGAAAACTCTGCCATATTAAAACATTCTGGGAATCCTGGGTAAGAAAATGGACCATACAATACCACGAGGCAGACCTTGTTTCCCATTTTAATGTGTCTGCTGATTGGACAGGACTGACTGGGATGGAAACCTTTACATTTATTATGGATATTCCACATAAAGGAGTCACATTTACGCCACTGCCTTTCATGTGCACTCTCCTACTATTTTTGAGAGACTTCTACATTTAGACCATGCAAACAAGGCCTCAGAACACCAAAGAGTTCCAGACCCTGACACTCCAGATGCATTTCAAACAGTGAGAATACACAGTGAAATGGATGTGACTGGAATAGTCAGTCACAAATCAGCAGTCTAGAAGTACAATCAGTTCAGTGTAGAAAGTTGCTAAGTGATGAGTGTTTGGGATTTCCTATGTATTTTTATGAGCTGTTGCTCTTTCCTCATAAAAAGATTCACATCTGCTTTGAAGGATATGCGGCTGCTGGTGCTTGGCTGGAGCACAACATCCCAATTCAGTGCTGGAAAGATATAGATATACATTGCCAGTAAAACATAATTAAAGTTGGCATTCCCAGTGACTGGGATGTGGGACCAGGAGCCAGAATGCCAGATCTTAGTCTCTAGCACTGCTGATTTTTGGCAAGTTGCTACCAGAGTCTGCTATCTTAGTGTGTTCAACTTGAGATAGCAATGGCCAGATTTGCAGGGCAGCAAAACTGGCATCTCTGGGGCCAAAACCAGCAGATGGATTTTCCAAACAAACTCATGAAAGCTCATTGGAGCCGACTGTAGCTGGAAACATGGCAAGTGGCCACAAAATGCTAGGTGTTGAGTAAAATTCTGAAACTTTTCTGTTCTTACTCAGCTGTCACTAGTGAGATCTGTGCCATTGAGAGTCCATCCCCAGCCCACTCTTCTCTAAAGATAAGCACTTTCTGAAAATCAGCTCTGTAGAGGTCAAGATGGAAAGACTTTTGGTGACAGAGACAACCAGTGCTGCTGGACAGTTCAGAATTGCAGCCCTGAGTACTCTCACTTCTGCTGTTTTCTTTTCTTCCAAATAAGTAAGCAAAGAAAGGAGGACACAAAGTGTTCCACGAACTACATCTGGTTCTCAGAACCTCACAGGATTACCTGGAGAGGGTAAAATGTGGCATTTAATTTTGCCTGTTAAAACTGTTAGCCAAAAAAGGAAAGACAATTAAGCATTTCGTGAGGACAAGTCTAGTTCCTACTTTAACATTTTCTAGATACTTTATTCTACCCAAAGCCTGATCCTGTCTGAAAAACCAAAAAAAAAAAAAATTACTAAACAAACTTGAGTAGATGATGAGACCACACAAATAATCTTGTTATAAAAGATGACCCAGGTGGTATTCATGTAATCTTGTTCTGATAAAACTGTCTTCTAACACCAAGAGACAACCAGTGTCTCTTAAGACTTGCTCTGATGCTTTGGCAGTTTAACAGCTGGAAACCCCAAGAAACCAAACAGCTTGACCTTTTCTCTTATTTGTTGGACGTGGCAATTTATGGCCTCAGGACTCATTTTGATGCCGTTGAATTGGATCGTGCGTCTTCTCAGACTTTAGGAAAAGACACAGAACAAGGAGAAAACCCACCAGATTGAAGCTTGGGTGTTTGTGGCAGCAGCAGGCTGCTTGCACACTGGATCAGAGCAGAGCAGGGTGTTGGTGGCACCATTTCCCTCGTTCCACTGCAGCTCTGGGTGCAGGGGACTCGTGCTCTCTCCAGCAGCACCACGAGCCCTTGTGGAACACTGGGTTAATCCCTCCCATTATTTCATGGTGTCTGCCTTTCCTGTGCCTTGCAGCAATGGGATACCCACAAGCTTCAAAGGAGTAGACTAATTTAGAAGAGCAGAATGAGGCCAGAGCTGGATTTGTCTGGTAAAAAGTGCAAACCTGCACAGAGGGAAGCAGACTGTCTCCTGCCCTCAGCAGTGATGAGCCCATAGCTCAGCCCCTTAATTGCCCTGATGGCTGATGTTGCTTGCCTAACCACAAACTGATCTCCCCGGGCCCAGGGGCAGTTGTGCAGTTCTCCAGTAGAACTGATGCAACAGCAAAGACCTGTGGAATTGACTTGAAAGAACCTGTCAGGCTGACAGAGAGGAGGTATTGGCAGGAGCACACAGCTCCTGCTTCAGGATTGCCTGAAGGGTTCCTAAATTCAGTGCACAGCACAGACTGAGTGGGTGGCTTTGTTGGCTGGCTTTCCTTTCTTTAATTTTCTTAATATGCTGTAAGGAGCTTGGAGTTCTCTTTGCATCAAAATGAGCCACCAGTACCCCCTGGATAGTACCTCTTTTCCTCCTGGGGAAAAACAAAAGGGTTCCTGGAGAAACACTGCAAGGATCAGATGATCTTGTTTCATTAATGAATTACTTGGGATTTATCAGAATCATTCTCAAGATGTTACCTCAGAATATGATGTGCTTGGTCATTATTATTCAAAGTCTGTCCTTCCCATGAGTGCGAATCCCCAGTCAGCTAGAAAAATATTCACTGCATTATGGCCCTCAATTTTTACAGAATTAACTGATGTTAAATACAGCTAGGATTTCAGCCTTAGAGTTGAACAGAAATATGTAGAACATTCCACCATTCACTGATGTGCAAGACAAGAGACAACCCAGAATAGAGGCTTGATTGGAAAGAGGGGAAAAATAAACACAAGGGGAGTAAAATCCAGAATGCGTGAACCAGAGTCAAGCAGGCATGTACCCTGGCAGAATTAACTCAGATATCACTGCACTGTTTCCTGCTATCCTTATCAATTCACAAAACACCAGACTTTGCACCATGGCCCTGAAGGGGAGTTTCAGCTGTCCACCAACAGCTCACACAGTGCCAGCAAGGAGGTAAAAAAAACCAGAAGCAGAAAATCACTTCATTCTCCAGTTTGCTGTTTAGAGCTGTAAGGGTCTTGCAGGGGAAATAGAGAAACTGCATTATTATTACAGTGCTGCTGCTGTACCCAGGACCAGGCTGAGCTCCCCAGAGCCTGGAAGATGACTGCTTTTCTTCCCCATCATGACAACTGCAGATGTGGAGGTCAGAAACCTTTCCAGGGCCTGAAAGAAGACTGCACCACAAGTGTAAACTTTCCAAAGTTGCCTGCACCAGGGAAAAGATTCCCAGTAGAGCTATAAATGTGATAAAAATAAACTTTGATGGACACAAGGAGGACTAAGCAGACTTAGTTCTACTTGGGAAACCACTAAAAGTTGCAAGGAATAGCCAAAGAGGATGAGCCTTCTCCTTTCAAGCCTTTTGTTGAATTGTCTCCCCAGACTCAGAGCACTTCCTATATGGCCAGAGTTACCTTTTCATAACCTGGCAGCAGGTGCCTTTCTTTGGGAATCAGGAACCTTTGGGATTTCAGTGTTCTTGGTTCAACAAAGGTGGGCAGTGGGAGCAGAGGGCTGGACTAGTTTTACCCGACACCTCCCTGGCTCTGTCACAGGGTGATGTTCTGCAAGCCCAGCAAACAAAGCAGCAGCTGCATTGAGCTCTGACAGAATTAACTGTGGTCACAACAAGAACTGCAGAAGCCTGAAGATGGATAGATTAGCCCAAGCAAAGAATGTGCTGTAAGCTGAGAAGGCTAAAGGTGCATTTCTCTGGAGGCAGACTGAGAATACATTTACATATGAAAATCTAATACACAGTGAAAAAGGGAAAGGGCATTACATAAATAATGCGAGGGAAGAAATGAAAAATATGTATTTTTAAACACATTCTAAAAATGGTTTCCAGCATCTGCAAACACATTGCTCAGCCAAGCAAAGACCCAGAGGCAACAGACTTGAGTCAGGCAGGCACACACACAGACCAGAGGGGCCCTGCAGAACATCCCTCATTCACACCTATCCTTTCCAGTTCCCTTCACCTGTAGAGTGTTGGGAGAGTGTATTGGGGGTATCTCTTTTAATTTGCCTTTCTCTTCAATGACCTGTAGACATTTGCTACTGGCCACATCACAAGTGGGCTCCTCAGCTAGACACGCTCCTGGTGCCACCAGGAGTTGCTGCCAGGATGGAAGTGGAGCACATATTGCTGGGAAGGAGCAAGAGCACACTGGGTGCCTCTGTGGGTGATGTGGTGCCCTAATGCTTTGGATCTCAAGAGGACACAGGAATGGGACTCAGAAGAAAATTGGAATGTGGGAAAGGAACTCTTTCTTGTGCTTCAGCTCAGAACTTCAATCCACTCAGCTATAGAGAAGAGCTGAGGTGTCCCCTCGTCAGGACTGAACCCCAGCTGATCACTTCTGCTGGAGATGTGGCTTTGCCATTGATATGTGGCACAGCCACACATTCCCCAGCTCCAAACAATGGCAGCTGGCAGCTTGGCCTGGCAGGAACCTGCACAGCCATTTCCTTCATTTCCCCTGAGGGGTCGAACGACGAGATCGCTTTGTAACTCCTGATACACGAGAACTTACACTAAGCCATCTGTAATGGCACCTTTTGGCTGCTTCATTGATTTCCACTTTGCTGGGTTTGCAGGTTATACTGCTTCCCTTTTATAGGATTTTCCTGTCCTCCTGTTCAAACTGACTGAAAATGTACAAGGCAGTTTCTTCTCTTCTCCAGTGAGGCAAAGGCACCCGCCAGGCTCCAGTGGCAAAGCAGGGCATGAAGTCTGCAGGCACCCTGCAAGGCTGGCATCACCAGCAAGGCAGCAGCTCTAAAATGGACAATCAATCAGATTCCAGAATCAGAGAGAGAATCCTGTTAATGAAGACCTGTTTTACACTCTCCTGTGGTTACCCTCTGGGCATGAGGAAGGCAAG
Organism: Leptocoma aspasia; assembly: GCA_013399835.1. Classification (NCBI taxonomy): domain Eukaryota; kingdom Metazoa; phylum Chordata; class Aves; order Passeriformes; family Nectariniidae; genus Leptocoma; species Leptocoma aspasia. The sequence goes on from VXAX01004703.1 coordinate 1,387,684, forward strand.
AGTGGCATCAACTTCCTCAGAGGTGGCTACCTGTCCCCCAAAGCCAGTGGGAGCTTCCTGCCTGCTCTGGGTTTGCCCCTCAAAGACATCCAAAAGTACCACATAAGCAAAACCAGACTATAGCAGATCTGTATCCATCTCCTCCCTGACAGATGGTATCAAGGTAGTAGAGGCTGAGCTGTTCTAATCAGTGTCAAAGGATAGCTAAAACTGAAATGAAACACCAAAGTCCATTTGCACAGCAAAAGCTGTCGCTTCAGTTTTGACAGGCAAATAGAGCAGGGTCTGTATGTAACACCTGAATTATTTCTAGGGAAAGGAAAAAAAAGGAAAAAAAAAAAAAAAGGAGAAAAAAGGAGTGATTTATTGAACAAAACCCTAATCCTCAGGGAAGATCTGATGGCCAAGAAAATGCTGGCTACATCTGAACTTCCTCCCCTTGACTCAGAGATAAAAGTTGTGTATCTGCAAGTTGCTTTCTGTGGTACTGGAGGGGACTTGTTGGATAGCTGCTTGCACTAGGCTCCAGCAGGAAAAAGCTTTTTTCCTTGTGGTTTATTTTTTTTATCTTATAGAAGAATAAAAAAAAAATGACCATGTGTCTACATGAAGAAAGAAATTGCAAAAGCTCTGCTCTGCCCCTCATCACTGGAGATGGATCTGTTCTTTTATTTGCACTGCATGACATCCAGGCAAGAAAAAGCTCCACAGAAATAAATTAGGGTCACTCTCTGTCAGTGCAGATGTGCTCCTGGCTGTTAAGCAACAGAATATGGCATAAGCCCCTACCTCCACTTCAGAGAAAATTTTGCTGTGAAAATGAAGATACATTGCAGATCCTAAAGGTGATGGTAATTAGCACTGGAAAGGGAATAATCAGCAAAATTTCCTCACATAAGTAGGACCACCACAAGCATCTCTCCTTGTAAAGAAGTGAAATTCTTCTCCAGGAGGGTATAAAAGTACATGTTTCTATCTGAAGAGCATGAGGTAGAAAAGTCAGAAGGATATAAATTTCAGGAAGCCTCCAAGGACTGAAGGGGTTTGTTGCTGCTGTTTTAGGAAGAAGCAGCTAAAAAAACTCCACTATTGCCTAAGGAATTTGTTTTGGAGACAGTCTTATTGCAAAATCAACTTTGAAGCATATTAAACTAAGAAGGCATAAGATGCTCTCATTCCAGAATAAGAATTGCTGGGGAAATGTTCTAATGCACTCTACATTCACAGTCTGCCTCAGATGCAAATGAAATCTCAAGTGCCAGCAAGCTCCAGACAGAAGCTCTCCCCAAGCACTTTGCAATGATGGGTTTAAACTCTGGCAGCACTGTGACCACACCAGCTGATGTCAAGGTGCTATTTCCCTCATATCCTTGGCCATTAGGAACATTGCCAGGAAGAAAAATCAGAGTTCACATCTAACCAGGGGCGAGGACTGTCTAACTTCCTACCTTGAACAGTCAGATTGAATTTTAAGATCTTAAAGGGAAACTTAACTTTAATAAACAGCCCCTTTAGCTGCATGAAGGAGCCAGACTTCAGAACAGAGAAGTGCCACAGAACACGCTGGGCAAACTGAGATCCCAGTGATCTGCTGTCTCCAGGGCAGGCAGCCCTCCTGCAGGGAATTAGGGGTGCAGTTCCCACAGGTTTCCAGCTCTGTTCCCTGCTTCTCCCAAGGAATGAGCGACACACCCAGCTTTTCAAACATAGCACCTGGGCCAAGGCTGGGTCACAGCATTTTTCAGTTCTACTCTTGACTCTCTGACAGATCATGTCCCATTTGATGGAAGGCAGGTGAAGCTCACTGAGGCTGAATGGTTTCTGCTGTACTTGGGAACCCTCCTGCTCTCTTTGCTGTTGTGACACCAAGCACAAGTGTTTCTAAGGGAACAGGACATGAAGCTGATCAGTGTTGTACTAAAATCATCACAGCAGTCAAACATTAATAACTATGAAAATTGAAAGCTCTCAGTGATGCTCCTTTTTGGTAGGTGGAGGCCGTGGTGAACCAGAACTTGCCCTGTTGTCATTATCTGTGCCACTCCTGTTCTGTAGTCACCCAAAGATTTGGCTTATGCTTGCCAATAATATAAAGCACATCCATGTTTTTAACGTTTTGCCTACACACTGTACACTGGCTGAAAATTTTGAAGCAAACTTTGATAATTTCTAAGAAAATTTCACATAAGGAGACCTGCAGACTTCTCCTTTCCTCCTCTTTTAACTGACCACAGATCTTTGCCTTTCTTTGTACTTTCTCTTCCCCACCACATTTTTTTCCATCAGTGATAAAATGACAAAAAATAGAGAAACAAGAATAAAAAAGAGAAAGGGAAAATAGAATAAAAATTAGTGAGCTTGTATGAAATTTATAATCAAGCACTCTTTGAAAACCTGCAGCATTAGAAAAAAAAATTAATTATTTTTCATCCATCTCCAATTATCTTCTACATTTAGCAGCAGCAAAGACTGAAACCATAACCTTCAAGTCAGATACCAGGAGTGTGTTACCATTTGTGGAACATGTAATAAGTAATTTGACCCTTGAACTAACACTATAGGGCACATCTGGAAATTGCCACTTAGGGGTGACATCAGTCACTAAGGAACCAGCCTTCCTGGCCAGAGTGACTTTCCAGAGAGCTCTTTGCCACTGTTCAAAACTCCCCAAAATTTACCCTTCCTGCCTACAAAGTGTTTAACAGAAGTTTGCCCCTGCATTAGGGTCCCAGCAAAGCAATTTGTGCCTACATTTCTTCTTAGGTAAAATTAAGCAGAACTGGTAATGAATGTGCCCATTACCCTTCCATCCTCAGTGTGCAGAGAAGCCAGACTGCATTGAAAGAGCAAAGCCAACCTCTACAGGGCTGCTGTCTGGGGCAGCAGCCTGCTTTCATCCCAAGCCCCTTCTTCTCAGCCTCCAAACAAGCTTTGCACCCTTTTCTCTGTCAGCTGGAGAAGTCAGGGTGACATGGCTCTTACAAACATGTACACAGTGCAACAGGCACTGAGGGGCATGTGAACAATCTGTGCAGGGGCAGGGGGAAAATTTAATCCGAGTGCCCTCGTGTCAAAGAAAAGTTTGCAGTGGCCAAGTCCCAGTCACTCATCAATGCTGGCTCCTCAGAGCAAAGCAGAAGGAGCAGGAAGGTAAGTGCAGGGCACCTCGGAGACAAAAGGACTGAAAACAAAATGAAAACAAACAAACAAAAAAATCAATTCAGCTAAACCCAGCCAGGGAAGGCAAAGAACAAAGGGTCAGAAGACAAAGCTGGAAACAATAGACCAGCAAGATTAATATCAGTTGCGAGGAAGAGCTGGGGCATTGCTGAAGGAGAATGGAAAGGGCTTAAATGATAAAAAACTAGAAGAGATTTCTAATTGTGAATCCTGACCTGCAGCTTGATCAGCACAGCTCTCACACACTGCTGCACTGACTGAAAGGGCTTACCTCAACCTTGATTCCTTGATGGCAATGATGGTCACTTATCGGAGCCTCTTCTTTGCCATTAACAACAGAGCCGTGCAAATGAGATCTAAAGACAACTCCAAACTTCCTGTGGTTTTTTACATCTTTGTCCTGAGTTTTGCATACTTATTTCCTGCTTTGGCCCACAGAAGCTCTGGTACCTGGGCGTAATACTGCTCCCTAAAAGTGTAGGACTTGTTGCCCATGGCCATACAGAGCAATAAGCACAGAAAATGACCCTGATAACTGGGCAGACATGGATAAGTACCTTCAGAATCCACCCAGGCTGCAATTTTTAGTGGGAAAACCAGGCCATATTAACGAAAGCCAAGTGATCATGAAGTCCAGGTGAATCAATATTTTCTCTTTTTCCTATCCTCAGACATCAGCAAAGTGACCCAGTGTGTACAAATTTGATGTGCTTTGCCCCAGAGGGAGGTTCATAGGGGTGGGAGGAAATGATCTTTAAGCCAATGTTATCCAAAAGTATGAGCAGACAAGAAACATTGCAAAACCAGGACGTTCAAGAGATTAATTGGACAATCTCACATGGAGACAAATTTGCCTGCTATTCTACAGTGAAAGCCTTTCTCAATTCTCCCCCTTGAAGATCAAGGGCTCCTTTAGCTCTGTGATTACTCTACAGAGGATTAGTTAAGCAGAGGTAGTCAAAGGCCTGCTCTGGGCAAAGGGCAAACCGAATCAAACAAAGCCGCTTGACATTTCTTAGCTGCACAGGCAAAGCTGACCTTGCTGTCCCAGGGATGAGGAGTCACTGGAAGCAGAAAGATGAGCACACAGGGGTGGGCAGGAGAGTGGTGAGCCTGCCTGACCAGACCAACTTTCTGTTCCTGCTACTGCAGATTGAACAGAGGAGGTGGGACAGCAACCTCTGCTGCTGGTGGGGAGAGATGTCTCAGTCACAGATGACACAGCTCCTCTCTTGGGGACAACTCAGATTTCCAGAATTCTGGGGATTCCTCTGAAGCTGCAAACAGCAACACCCAGCTCATGCACTGTCCCCCTCCACACCCTGCCACCATCACACCTTCTCTTCTGTGCAGGAGTTCCAGAAAACACACGTTGTAAGGGAGTGAATCCCATGACTCTATAGCCAGAGAAATTTAAATTCATTATAAATTTCCTCCAGCTCAGGAACTCAGGTGTGTAACCTCTCACACCTGCCTGACACCACAGTGAATTGATTCAAAGCCTGTGGTATCTTCTAACAGCCAGTGTCACACTGGGTAGCAGGAACTCCTCTAACCATCAATTTACATCAACATGACTTTAAAAGGAGCTTTTATTTCCATTACTCCAATATGGATGCTTTATTATTCTCGGAACAATCTCTCTCTCCTGGGATACTTCACTCTAAAATCTCATCCAGGAGATTTACAAGGGACAGACAATGGTAGTTTTCATGTTGCTTTAGAAGCCAGCTTCCCTTTGTATGAAAGCTTAGGAGCTATGCACTTAAAGAAAAAAATCTTGGTGGGAAGGATGAATGCAACTTAACAAGAGAGCCCTGCAGCTCATTTTATGGTTGGGCTGTTGAATTCTGTTGCCTTTGTTTGCTTCTCATCATTTGGTTTCCTGAACTCCTGTAAAAGAGACCATGAACTGAAGCTCCTGCTCACCACGTTCCCTCACTGCTCCTAAGTGCTGAGCTGCTCCTGAAAGCACAGGAGTGTTCCCATCCTCTCCTGACACAACTTGTACATGTCATTGTCTGGATGCAGAACACCATTCACTTTATGGAAAGATTCTACTCTTCTTTTGACCAAGAGCAGTCACCTCTAGGGTGGAACTCTGCACTAGGGGATGCACTTTCCTATGGACTGCAGCCAGAAAAGATTTGCACAGGATACAATAAGTATTGGAAGGGAGTGGAAGCTTTGTGTCTTTACGCCTTTGGGGTGGCAAGAGATATTAAAAAATACCCTTGTAGTGGAGCTTCTGAGTTGCTCAGTTCTCTTCAGTTTTAGCAATGCAGCCCACAAAGAGAAACACTGGAAAAGGCTCCCAAAAAAGGCATTCCTGAACCAGAGAGCACTCATTCCTTGGTTTCATGACCATGGCAGAGCCCCCTCCTGCACCCAGAGATGGCTTACAAACACATCCAAAGAGGAATTGCAGACTAAGCCTTTATACATATGGAGGCATTCACTTGGAGTCTAGGAGTAGCCAGGACAGCATAAGTGTTTGCTTCCATTCTCTTTCATTTGGCAGAGAAGACAGAAGTGAGACTTGACAGCAATACAACAAACATGCATTTATAGGATTCCTGTTCCCTATGGAATAGTATTTTGTTTCCTCCTCTGGTAGGAAACATAGCTGGGAAACCAAGATGAATTGGCTTGCTAGAGAGGAGAATAAAACAGATAAAGTGAGATGCAAGCCATGCATTTATTCAGGTGCACATTCAGTCTGACAGGAAATCTGGCAGATGATGTCCCCAAGCTTCTGAGGACCCAGTCATTTCCACCACAGGAATTTCTAGGTGCAGTGCTTTCTTCTCCAGTACAGCAGCTGTTCCCAAAAGCATCTTATACCAATGGCTACAGAACTCAGTTTCTTTCCCTTAGGAGAAATTTATACCCTGGAGACAGCTAAGCAAGGTCATCACCTGCTACTTCAGAAAGGCTCTTTTCACATGTAAAGGCTGAATTTACACTTGCATGTAGAACATGGCCTGGCCTTCAGTTACTGTCACATATGTCCTAATGCTCAAAAGATGTATGCTTAATAAAAGAAAGAGAAAAGCAGCTTTTAACCCTGACAGTATATTCCTCCTCTTTCTTCATAGGTAAAGACAGAGTTTGGGTAAAATTCCAAGCAGACGAAACGGGCTTCAAAAGGATCCTTCTCACACCTAGGACTGTGTTTCCCACAAGAAATAAAAACCACAAATCCTAAACAAATAATAAAACAAAACATAAAACAATGAAAAAACCCCACCCAAGTCATATTTATCCTATTTCAGCAACATCACTCTCCTATTAACTCCCTCAGGTTTCCTGCAGAATCAAATTCAAAGAATTTGAAGGCACTGTCTCCACAAAACGAACTAGAAAACAGTTTTAAGAGGCCACTTTGGAATCTGTCCAGGACTTAAATCCTTCATAGCACCTGGAGCATCCTGGTGACATAGAGAGCAAGTTCAATTACCCACTAGCCCAGTTATAGTGCAACATCACAACTCGAGAGACAGCTGCTGGGAGACTTGTTTTCAGGCAGTCTGTTGCCTGCTACTCCATGCTTTAAACTTAGAATCAAAATTTGTACAAGTTTTCAGATTTTTTTTTCCCCTGCCCTCTGCTGGCAAGAGGGTGAAGGTTAAAAACATAGACAAAGAATACAAACAGAAAATCAAGAGACCTTGGCCAGTGTAATCTGCTTCTTCATTTCATATCATCAGATTTAAGGCAAAGCAAGAGGGAGCATTCATTTAAGCAGCTATAAAGAAAAAAAGATTGATTCAAAAGTAATTTTTTCTCCGTTTCTTATGGAAAAGAGTCACAGGTGTCTGTTTTCCTTATATTTTCTTTTTAATGGCTGTTCCCTTTTCAGCCCATAAGATTCAAGGTCAGCTCCAGGTCAAATTAGACTGAGCCCAAGATGCTCAGCAACTTCAAACCGAGCTGTGAGATTCCTCTCCCTCCTATATTGCCCTGGGCTTCCATTCTGGCATCCCAGCCTGGAAAACCCTGTTAGAGGCTTAGGGTACAAATTTTCATTTCTGCATTTAGATGGCATGGTGGATGCCATGCTGGCAAATCAACAAATGACATCCTACTAATAGAACATGCTAAATCAATGAGTAAAATACATCTCTTGGTACATCTAGACTTGTTTAACCTTGGAATTACTGACTGCTGGCAAAAGTCAGAGCATACAGGATAAACTTAAATGTAGGAGTCTCCTACAACTTTCCATGTATGTGAATAGTGAGGGACAGTTGCTCTTCTCCCACAAAGAAAATAAAATTAGCAAGCATAGGAAAGAAAATAAGACTCTCAGAATATTGGGGGCTAAAAATACCCCTCTTGCCTGATCTTGGATAAAATCCAAGCCTTTTGAAAGCTGCATTATGGCCAGTGTTCAGAGGGTAGGGGCTTGCACAGGTTTTACACACATTAGTGCACACTGTTACCTGACATCTGTAAGAGTTTATTTGCCTTTACAGTAAAGTATGGAAGAGAAAACAGCACACATTTTCTTAAAGGAAAATACTGCAAGGGAGGAAAATGAGGAAAAATATCTAAGAAAGGAAAATAATCTAAACCCACAACTTCAGAAAAATCCCTCAAAAATCTGAACAGCCCAAGAGAGATGAGTTCAGGCTGTAAGATGAATTTGCACTTCTTTGTGCTCACTACAAAAGCCCTCCAGGAGAAGCAGTGATTCCAGTTGGTTAAAAAATTGTCTATAAGAGCAAAGTGAAAACAAATCCTCTTAATCCTGGACCCTACTCCTACTTATTCATCCCTAGAAGTGTTACAAACATTAATGCTCATGGTGACCATCACCATCTGAGCAGGAGAATACCACCCTACCTTTGGATGTGAAAGGTACACATGTGAATATTCTGAATATACTTTCTGATGACTGGGCCTCCATTTCCAGCCCTGAGCTCCACCACAAGCAGTCAAGAACCACCAGGAAAACTTCCTAAAAAGGCTAACCATTGTACTAACTCTTTAAAGAGCAAAACAGAAACAAAAGGTTCTTCATCCATCTTTTTATGAAGAGGACCTCCAGGGTTTTGTGGCAGCTGCACCATGTGTGAAATATTATAGCATTTGTTTGTAAGTGCTGGATGAGGTGCCTGATGATTCCAAGGAGGTCTGGCTACTGCTGCAAGCACTCCACACTTGGAAGGTGACAGAAATGTATATCCAAGTTTAAAATACTTGCACATTTGCAGGAATGAAGGGCATTTCTATTCAAAACTCAGTTTTCAGTGGATTCTTCATAGTAGAATATGAAGAATGACAGAGAAACCATTTTAAACAGAGAGATGACAAGCTTTTTTCCCCCCACAAGAATACAAAATCCTTGCTTAGATTCATAATATGTGAGTAAAGTGGAGGACAAAGGATCAAAAGACAGGTGCAAGCATCTCCTGATGGTCAAAGCTAGAAAACCTGCTTCTCAGGAGCCTTGACTAGTCAAGAAACAACCCAACAAAAATGGAGGCTGCAATAGGTAGCTTCTGTCAGGCCCCAGGAAGCTCCTGTTTGGAGTATAGAGCTAAAAATCCCTCAGCAGAGAGCAGGCCAAAGAGGGCAGGAAGGAACTGGCCAGCTCAAAGACAGGTAGAAAAATGAGTAAGGAGTCAGATATTATCTTCAGGCTTTAAAGAAGACAGTGACTGAACTGAATAAAACCAAAGATCAACGGGAAAAAATTAAAAACAAAATATATAAAGCTTTTTGCTCATTTTCTATTCCCCTATGGACTGATCCTCCAAGCTTTGGCAGTCACAGTTCTGGTCTTCCATCCACGAGATGCTGCTTGCTCCTAGGGAATCTTTGGGATCAGTTTCCAGACCTTAATACTCCAGGTGGTGAGCATCATCAAACATTCAAGAAGAAATCTCTCCACCAAGAAAAAAGAAATAATCCTGACATGTTCCATATGCACTGAGCTGGCATCTGGATATAAAATCTGCAACACCTAACTATGCCAAAAAGTTTCCTGAGACTCCAGAAATAAAATTCCTAAGTGTGCCCTCAACTTGACTGCCAGAGGAATCTTTTTTATCCCTTCTTTTGATCCTCTCTCACAAAAGTTTCCAAAGATGGAGCAAGCACCCAATTTCACATTTGGCAGTGCTAGAAACAATGCTGCAATGGCCTTGAAATGTTTGACATTTATACTTGTCTGGATGCTAATTCTGCACACAGGCAGGGGCTCAGTGCAGAGTCCAGTGCCTGTGGATCCAGGCACTCCCAAAGGAGTCAAGCATGAGCTGTAACTGCAGCCACAGCAAGTTTCTCATATGCTTCTCCAAAATCCAAAACTGATACCTCCTTTTTATTTTATATTCCCTGGTTTGGGGTTTTTTTGGGTTTTTTTTCTTTGTTTGTTTTGTTTGGGTTTTTTTTCTTTTTTTCTTACAAAGCACAAAGTTTCTTACAAAGTTTTTTTCTTACAAAGCACAAAGAGACAATCAGAGCATGACTTCTATCTAGCTGTTTCATCAAGCTAAGCATGCCACCCGCTTTTACACTTTTTTTTTTATTATTTCCCTTTTGAATAAACTCTCCATTATCAAAATAAAATAACATCATTTACAAAGCACCACCTCAGCAGCATGCCTCAACTTTCATTTCACAGGGCTATGCCAGCAGCCACAAACAGAATCAAAGCAGCCAATTAAAAATCCATATTCATTAACAAACATCATGTGTGCTATAATGCCCTGCATTGACTGTGGCACGGCAGGAGATGGGAAACTCACTGAGTTTTCCTGCTCTCAGTCTGAAGCATTGTTTTATTAGAGGAAGGGTTTTACCTTTGCTGCTCCAGGCTAGCAAGGAGAGTGTCCTGCAAGCCCTCGGGGCTGGGGCAGCAGAGGGGGCAGCTGCTCACCTTTTTCCTCAGAGAGATGCCAGACACAGCACCTTGCCAGGATGAGGAGCACACAGAGAAGAGCATGAACGTGTGCCAGACCCTGCCCACCGAGGTCTTTGGGCACCAGCAGGGCCAATGGCAGTCGGGTCTGCAGCACCATGGGCAGACAACGTAATAAACTCTGCATATGCTTGATTGATGCAACTCATGGCTCAGCAGGGCCAGGTCCAAGCTGCTGCAGTGAATTACCAAATTGCCCTGGCTCCAGGGGAGCTACTTTGATTTACACCATCAACACTTCACTGCTGCAGACAGTCACATGCAGGAGTACAATATTTCAGAGCTATACAATGAAGTTATACGAAGGCGTGCCAGGGTTATTTATTTATTTGTACCCACAAGCCTGAGATTTACAACTCTTTATAAATACAAGCTGGGCAATTTGCTTTTCTATTTTTAGCAGGAATGCTTTGTGCAGGAAACAGCTGTCAGCCACTGGGAGCTCTGTTCCTCAGAGCAGCAGCTTCAGACAAAGAGAGGCCTCTTAGAATTCAACTGGAGAGCTAGGGTCACTGCTTTGTGATGGAAAAGAAGCTGGAGATAGTACACAGCAAGAAAAAAATAAGCAGTTAACAGAATAAACCCCAGAAAAATGGGCTGGAAAAGCTCTAAGAAAAGGACCTTCACACAAGTATATTGCATGTGAGTGTGACTCTCATTCTTCCCAAATAGCTTCAGAGCCCAGTTCTGTCCAATTCTGATCAAGTTCAGCCAACATTCACAAGACTTGGAGACAATCTATTCCTACGGCCCCAAGGAAGACAAGCAGCTGGGTATGAGATGAGAAATTCTACTGATTTCCTCACTGTGGAAAAATCTGTCAGGTGCCCTTTCAGAGCCAAAACTATCCACACTGAGCACATGCACCAGCAGGAGATCAGATCCCACCAGATCTGGCACCGTGGTGCAGACACTCACCTTGGCAGACGAAGGAAGAGGGTGTCTCCCCAGGATGGACCCGTGCAGTGATGAACACCACTTTCTGTTCAGCCCCTGGACGCAGGTTTGCTGCAGCAGAAAGGGGCAGGGCACAGAGGGGGAAAAAAGAGAAATGAAGATCATTAAACTGCGCCCCGGATGTAGAAGCAAACAACTGTTAATTTTTAAAACACATGCTTTCATTGAAATTGGTCACACATTATAAACAAGCACAGCCCCTAAGCAAAGAGGCAGCGTCACCAGGTCTCCTTCCCAGACTGCACAAGGGCCACAAGAATAATGACATGCAGCCAAACCTGCAACAACAAATTTAGCTCTCTTTTAAAACCCCAAGATTTACTACAGAGAGTTTAACTGCACTGTAATTGTGCTCTCACTCGTGATAAATGTCCCCCTGGGCCACAGGAATAGCAGAGGGGCTCCAGTCAAGGTAAAGCCAATTGCACCCTGCATTACACTTGGTACAAGCCTTAACAGTGCCAGGCAATGGCAAAGTGCTACAAATTATATTTATTAGGCTTTGCTCTGGAGGATTTAGAGGTGATTTTAAAAAAGTCTTTAAAGTGTTTGGGACTGCATCTGCTCCAACTGAAAGAAAAGTTAAAAAAAAAAATTAAGTATAGAAAAGAGACCAAGATTAAATCCAGGAACCTTCTTCAGTGAGGGCATGAAAATGTGCCACTTCCCCTTCAAATTACAGATAGGTGGAAGGCAGATTTAGATCCCAACTATGCTGAATTTAACATGGGTTAATCCCTCGGTTTTGAAATCACACCACTTTGGCCACCTGCTTCAGCCATAAACTACACAGGTCAACCAGGATCCTTTCTTGGTTTGTGCTGTAACTGCATTTAATAAACAGAAAATGAAAATTATGCTCTTTCAAAATGGGTTCTGGGAATTTTAAAGACTATAAGAGGTCAGGACCTCAGTTAGATGTCTTATCTCAACCTGAGCACACACAGCAGGGGTAATGCTAAACACAGCAGGCTCCAATTGTTAGAGACAGTTTAAATCTTTGTTTTGAAGTATAAAGTTTACAGACTGGAAACTAAATCCAAGCTCTTTTTTTTTTTTTTTTTCTGTTTTAATTAGGTAGATGTATTGCACACATATCCAAAGTCAGACTTTTATTTTCAAAGAAGCGTGAGAGTCCTCAACATCATACCGAAGTTAATTTTTTTAAATTTCCCAAATTCTTAGAAATGCTCCATTTTCCCCAGGGTAAATCACACCTTAAAGAACCATAGGAATAATCAATACATTTTTTGCTGTTCTCAGGAGACAATTGCAGCAGGTTTCTTCTTTTATTTCCTTAGCATCTCAGTCCTGCAGCTGCTCTCCCTATAACTCAGCCATTCATTTGTTCTTTCTTAGACCAGCTTTGCCATTCTCTGATGTTTTTGAACCCCAGAGGCAAAGAAATATAAAAAAGAAAGTCTCTGCCAAACCCAGCAGCTGGTGGGGTCAATTCTTTTGGCAGAAGAAAAGTGGGAGGCAGCAAAAAGGAGCACAACCCCATCAGCTACAAGTCGATGACCATCCCACGTCATTTGCATTAACATTAAGTAGTGTGGGAGGAAGGAGATAAATCAGGAAACTAACTTTCAGGAACAAAAGGAGGAGGCTAGGATCACTTTTGCAAGAGGAGATGAGTTTTCCTCCCCTCTTGGAAACCCAGCAGTGCGTTAAAGGGACTGTGGCTCAGCACCATGACTGCCACTCTTTGGATCTGGAACAGCACTGGTTAGGAATCTTTTGGACAGAGCACTGGTTTGGGGTGTTTTGTGTCTTTGGCTTTGTTTGTTTTCAATTACAAAATTGTTGTTATTTATGCTTCATAACATTTATTAGGATCATTATTATGATTAATAATTTTCACTATGCAAGTCTATTTTAATTGGTAAATAAATTAAAATCCCCACAAGTCAAGTCTGCTTTGCTCCCAGTGGTAATTAGTAAATGACATCCTTGTCTTTCTCTCGACCCATGAGCCTTTCCTTTTTATTTTCTCCCCCTGTCCTGGATAAGAGAGAGCAGCTGTGTGGGCATCTGGCTGCTAACCAAGGTTAACCCACTAAACAACTACAAAACACCGTTTCATTTTTTAATTTAAGTGTTACATTAGAAATACATCCTATTTTCTGCTTTAGGATTGAAAAGATCAATCAAAATTAAGAAGATTAGAAGTGTATAGCTTTGCTTAGTAGATGCCAAAAGCACTTAAGCAAAGTGACAGAAAGGCACACTCCATTTAGCCACAGCTTTGAGACTTGTGGAAATGCAGAGAAATCTGTTGTGATACTACTTTTACCCTTCTGAACACCATAGCAGTGAATCTTAGAAACAAAACCCTTTGACAAAACAGGTCTTTTGGAAAGAAAGGAAAGAAAAGTAGACATGCCTGGAAAGGTTCCTCTCTCATTTTCTGTTCTGGAAAGTATCTTGAAGATTGAAATGAACGTTTTCTCTTCCCTTTGAAGGCTACCACTATCATCAGCGTGGATAATATTTGCCTCCACTTATGACTGGGACCTAAACAATCTGTCACTGTGTGCTACACCCTGGTGTCCTGCTGCTCACCCCCTGCCATCCTGCCTCTGCTCAGAGGAGAATTCCCCCAAGCAAAGCTGTGAAGTTCTGAGGTGCTATTCAGAACAATCAACACTAACCTCAACATCTCCTCTGGCTCCCCAGCAGCCACAGTAGTGATAAACACCAAGCAAATTTCATACTGAAAACAAACTCAATGAGCTGCAAGCAAGCAGCTCAGATCTCTCATTCTGAACATCACTCGTGCTGTTTGGCCCTCAACCCATGTTCCTTCCCTTCTAAAGCTTTGGCATGTCAAGCCAGTCACTTAACCCCACTGGCAACACTCCCTCAGCTCTCACCCAGGAAACAGCAATTTCCACTCCTGGTTGCTTCTTATGCTACTGCAACTAAAGCAGGGTTGCACAGAAAATGTTTTCTACTTACAAAGAGAGAGATCAAATTCTAAACCTTCACAGAAAGGCAGGAAACTCACTTAGCCATTTTCATTCCATTTTCATTTTTATGCTACTATAAAAACATGAAAATGACAGTATTTGTATACAGCAGCTTAATGAAAGTATCTAGAAATTTCAAGCAGAAGTTAAATTCATTGAATTCCACTTGCACCACCAAGATGAAGTACTACAACAGAACTGAGGTAGGACATCACTCCTCAACATCCAGGATCTTTTCTACTGCCTTGTCAGACCAGAATCAGACTGCAGATTTGTGGTTTATTTAGGTCTTCCAGCCATGATGTAGCTAATGATAAAAGTTCACAAAGTAGCGCTAAGGATGAGAGGTCTGACCCTGGAAGTCTGGCTCAGAAAGCTTTTAGGCTGGTGCCCATCAGGAGAACTTGGGAGTGAATTTCACTCCTTTGCAGAGGACTTCAAAGTTGAGAAAGGTACTAGAAAAATCTTGTCATGTCTGGAAGACCAGAAGGCTGTAATCCATGGGAATCCATCATCCTAAAAACAGATGGCCAAATAACGATTTGCTTTAAATACCCACATATATTTTAATGGAATGTTATCCATTGCAAATGAATTCCATATTGTCATCCTGTCTCAGGTACTTTGCAGTACGAGGTGGGCTGTTGCCATCATTTTTTCATTCAAAACCCTGCCAGTTAAAGGCTCCACAGAGGAAATCCAAACAGCTCTATTGCACTGCACTCCTCTGTGCCACCTCGGCTCGTTTGTGTCCAACAGAGCTGGAACATCTGTGTCGGAAGCGAACGCTGCCCCGAGTGCCTCATCTCCACCACATTAACCTGCTTTAGCAAATCAAATCCAAGCAGCATTTACTCTACTCTGGTTTTCCCTAAGAGACCAGATCAGCACCTAATCCCATTTATTTTGGCTCCTTCTGGCCACAAATGTCATTTCAGGTACGAGCGCGCATCTCAGCGATGCAGGAGTGCAAAGGAACAGCATTTTTGGTCACTGCCTAATCCCACTGGACTTGGTGGGGTCAGATTTTCTTTCTTGCCTTCTTATATTTGGCTTGAGCAGCACAAAGAAACTAAGTGGGACAGAAGGTCAAAATGATGCCATTTGTACCACAGGAGCAAAGACTGGATTACAGGTGTTGGAAGCCAGACACCTATTCCTATGTAGTTTTTACCTGAAATGGGAGGCAGCAGTACTTTGTCTCCCACACAAAAGCCATGGAAAGTCAGGTTTGTGATGGGGTAGCACTGCTACAGGGGACCCTCACTGCTCATGGACTCCCCTCGCCTCCCACCACCTTCAGTCTGTCCTGCCGAGGTTTTTTTCAGCAAAGTCTCCTTTGTGCATGGACCATCTACTCAGCAATGGTCCTGCACGTAATGCTCAAATCTGCATCCAAAACCTTCCAAGTTTTGGGTTTTCAGTCAGGCTCTGTACTTGACTCTGTCAGGTGCTTAAGTACATGATTTGTTAGACGGACTTGCATTGTACTCAAAAATGTGCTTAACCATAACTTTGGCATGAGAGCTGTGCTGAACTGGGGCCATTTTGCAGGAAGCCTGCCTCTGAGATCATTGTCACAATGTTTTAAAGTTGGAGATTGTGCAACTATTATCCTTTATTGCTCATTTTATGCCAAAGTCTCCCTTTCTTTTTACATTCCTCTTAAAAGCAAAGCTATTTTGGAGCATTTAATATTATTTAATCTCTTTACTCTGGCAGCATAGAAATTACAGGAACCATTACAATGGTCCTGTGTGAGTGTATGCTTTATTGATGTATATGCTGACCTAATATCAAATTGATTTTACTCAGCTTTTCTGCTGACCATGGAAAAATGCAAATTGGGTATTATATTTGCACACTAATTTTATTGGGCCCCTGTGTCTTCATAAAAAGATAAAGTTTGGGCTAATAAAAATAAAACATTTCTGGGGCTAATATAGGCAAATGTTTATGTAGGCAGGTAACAAATTGGTTTGTCATTTAGGGGAACATAAAGAGCACTAAAATCATCTTTAGGCAAAATAGATTGGTGGCTTTTGCTTGGCTTTTGCTTAGCTTTTAGCTTTCATTTGCAAAATCAATTTAATGTAGCACACTGTCTCAAAGAAAGGGTGACACAGGATTAAGACATTAATTGTATTCCCCCTCTATAACTCCCCCTTATTCAGAGGCCCTGGGATTTGGGTTTGCTCTTGTTCAAAGTAAATTAAATATATTTCAGCAGAAAGTGGGAAAAAGGACCCTTTGGACTTTTGCCATGTGTGAGCATCCTATTGGGACAAACAGGGGCAGGTAGGAAAGTGGGACTCTGTTCTGAAGGCAGATGCTGACAGGGTTATCAACACTTGTCAGTGCCACCAGGAATCTGAAAGCACAGTAGCTGTGTGATGTTCTTTCTGGATATGCCTTTGTTCCTCCCTCCTCTCCCCTCTCAGCCCTCTGTAACAATGCCTCGTGCATCCCTAACGGCCTGGAGCCCTGCTGGAATGCAGTTGAGGGAACTTGGATGACAGTTTAAGTAGACAGGCGTATATCAACAGTCTGACTTCTCTTTACTGAAAGGAATTGGCCTATTTACATCTCAGAGCAGGCACTAGTTCTACCCAGCTCTTGGTTTTCATCCCCTCCTTCCGCTTTCCTTCCTCAGTTGCAGGGTGTTCTGGAGGGGTTCCATGTGGTGGGAGGTTACATAAACAGTTTTGATGTTAATACTTGACTGCGTTTTCAACCTAATAGCCAAGCAAAGGGATCTGACTGTGAAGCAAAAGGCCAGAAATATCTCCTGGTAAAATTATGCTGAAGCACAGATCGAACGACACTGCAGAGCTATTTGCAAAATCTGAAATGGCAAATGCCTACAGAGCAAGAGCCCCCTTACCTCCCAGACACATTTGCTTGTTTTTAATCTTCATTACATCTTGTAAGCAACCATTTTTCCATTTGGGCTTTCTGATACTGGCAGCTTACTACGCTTTCGAGGCAGGAAAATTAAATGCACACAAAACCAGTCAAGATACACTCACATCTTCCCTTCTTCCTCATCTCCACTAAAAAAAAAAACTCCAAAAAACACTCCTAAAAACCTGAGGTTTTGTTTCTAAATTATACATGTGCATTTGAATGTTGGAACATACAGTCCTATGAATAAGAATAGAAATCTGGAATATGAACAGCACATTATTCGTCCTCAACGGCCAAGGTGATGACAACTCACAATTAAGAATGCAGACAGTAGCATTTAATGTCACCTACCTGCATCACTGTCATATCATAACAGTTTAGCAGGCAGGTCCCCAGCCTGCTTTCTTTTTCCCTCTTCTGCTTTGCTATTTATAAAGTCAGGTTGGCGTGTAGATCAGCCCCTTGCCCTCCAGAGACCGGAGGCACGCAGTAAATTATGGGAAGGCTAAGTGGTACATCAAATGTGTCTCCTCAAAGCTATACATCATCTTGTTAAATTTGATGTCTAATCCCAGAACCCCAGAAATCATTCCCAAAATCCCAGAAAATGCATGTGTCCTTCAGATGATATAGAACAAGAAAGTAAAGTTTACCTGCAGGGAAAAGGAAAAAAAACCACCAAGACAAAAACATTCTAGACACGATTTGCTAAAGTCTTCATTTTACTTGAGAGTCTTTCAGTGCCATTTCCTTAAACACCATTGACTCAGAACTCACCCATCTGTACTTGAATACATGAACTCTGATCTACAGTACTCACTTTATTTTTCCTTGCAATGGTTGACAATAAATTACAAACTGAATAAACCAAAGCCCATCCTATTTATCTCTCTCTAAAAATCTTACATCAGATAGAAATGCAGTATCTTACATATGCAGCAGCACTTCTCCAGTCACCACCAGTGACAGCAATAATGATCTTCAGCCATTCCACAGGGTTCTCGTGACTGAGCTCCACAGCCCCTCATCAGTGAAGAGGAGATGGAAACACTCAGGAGCTGCCTGCTGCCCCAGAGGAAGCAGACCTCATCCTTTGGGAAGGAATCAATACTAACTGGTATCTCTCTTGCTCTCTCTGTTCAGAGCTATCATCCCTCTAGAATTCTCACCATCCCAGTAGCCTTCACCTTTTACAAAGCGTTAGAACTAAAATATTCAGATGCAAGACATTTTCACTTGAAATACTACATTACATGGGTACTTTTTCAGTTTGTCTTCAAAATCCAGGGACTCAAGAGATGATGCTAGGACCTGTTCAAAAGCAATTCTCTATCAGCTCTCTCCAGTGGAGAGGGCTACGGCTATGTTTGTTTGCTGTAAGTATGCATGGACCTAAAGATAAGAGAGTAATTTATGTCAGAATTTCAGGCAAGGTAGAAAAGAGGGAATTACCACCCTCTCACAGATTAGTCCAGCAGTTACAGGAGCAGCCAGGACACCTTTGATCTGTTTTGGGTTTTTTTCCAGTTTTGCTGTGGCTTTGCCTGTGATTAACTTTAGTGCTCAGACTTTCCCATATAAAAACTAAGCAAAACCATGTACACTTCA
Source organism: Leptocoma aspasia (assembly GCA_013399835.1). Classification (NCBI taxonomy): domain Eukaryota; kingdom Metazoa; phylum Chordata; class Aves; order Passeriformes; family Nectariniidae; genus Leptocoma; species Leptocoma aspasia. The sequence goes on from VXAX01004703.1 coordinate 1,406,239, forward strand.
GAACAGAATTGAGAGTCCCAGTACAGCTGTTCTCAAAATTCTTCTAGATTCTTTGAGATGCACAGCCACATCCTTCTGCTTATCATGGATTCTTCCAAGGAAGGCAGCGCTGAAAATGACATTTATAGCTGCCATGAGATACAACTCCAGAATCTGTGAGTCCAGCATCTCTAACCTCTCAAGGCCAATGGATAAAAACAAAGGGAAGGAAGAAGCTGCAACACAACATGCAAAAATCAGGAAAGATGTTTCTGGGAAGCTATAACTAGAAAACCTCTATTCACTGGGGCTAGGTCTCATATTACTCACTTAAGAGACAGGCAAAAAGTATAACAGGAGGAGAATTAGGAAAAAAGAAAAAGTTGGAGTGTCATTAAATAGTGGACAAACCTGGAGACCTACTCAGGTCTCTCTCTGTGAGGAAAAAAACTGAAAAGCAACCAAAGTTTCAGCCTGCTGGGCTAAAGTCTCAAACCTGGGGCAGGAGTGAAGCAACACAACCAACACTGTCACCAATTAATCTCCTGTGTTCCACCTTTTTGACACTGACCTGAAAAACATGAACCTTTCTCTCTCTTATTCCTCCTAAACACCTATTGAAAAGAAGTGAGGATATGATCAATTATGGGACACAGGAGATTATTTTTTTGATTTATGTGTTGCATCAGACCCTCCCTGGGCAGAAGGACAAGGACTGACAGGGTTAGGAAGAATAAAACCTTCAGTGTACAAAACCTTGAAAGCAGTGATCCCAAGCAAGATGTGCAGGGTGTTCTGCAAGGGGTTTTGGCCTTTACTGAACTATGACTGTGAGCTCTTCAGCAGCTGAGCTAGCGGTCAATAAAAAGCAACCTGCTGAAATGAGATTCATGAAGAGCCATGCTCCTCAGAATGTGACACTGACCTCTCTGGGAAACACCAGCACTCTGAGGCTTGAGCCCACAGACAAGAAATAGACACCAGTGAATTGTTTCTCTTTTCACATTCACTGCTTGCCTGAAATCAGAATTCAGCCCCGAACACGCAGCACCAAAAATTGAGATGCTCAGTAGAGGGTCTTACAGACCAAATTCAAATTTTTGAAATACTTCAGGAAGGTGGGGGATGCAGACTACCCTCAGGGCTGAAGTACACACACCCCTAAGGCAGCCAGGAGCAAAGTCTTCTTTACTGTAATGTTAGATACTGGCTTCAAATCAGGGTGAGAAACCTGTTCTTAATGTAAGCAGCATGGCAGAGATGGGGTGGAGAAAAAAGCAGAGGCCCTTTTCACAGGTCCCTACTTTTGTTCATTGATTCTTCCCAGATTTTAATCACAGAAACATGATGTCAGGGAGTCTGAGGCTTGGGAGGAGTTGAGCCCTAAATTAGCTTTGCTGAGGTGTTTGCACTCCATTCACTGGCAACTGACTCCAGCACCAGCAAGAGTCACAGACATGACCTCAGACAGAAGTGCACCAAGAAATTTGGATGTATATCATAAATCCCAGAGTCTGGCAGGAGAAAGTCCTGTCACACCCTTGTCCTTTCCTTCAAAAGGAAGCGGTGAGATGCATGCCTGGAGGCAGGGCACTTTCCATTCTCGTTAAGGGCCAACAATTAAGCAAGCTGCCATTCTTATTCAGATGCTGCTTATGACATTTTCCCCTCTGTTGCAAAAACAATTATGGCAAAGATGTTTAAATTCCACCTGGACACATAAAACCTTCTCCTTTCCCAGCCAACCTGCTGCCTCAGTCCCCTGCCTTGCAACAAACTGAGAACAGCTCCTCTCACAGACGTGATCCCTCTCAAAGCTCCCTGTAAGCACCACATTAACTTCATGTGCACGCAAGTGTCCACCGATCCTAATTGTCCTTTTTGTCCCATCATTAGTTTGCAATAAATTCCAGAGGCGCAGTCAATCAATACAGCACGGGGCATAAGGGAAAACACATTTTGTTGGCTGCACTAGGTACACACTGGAAGGCTGTGAGAGCTTTGTAAAACCCTATCTAGTCAGCAAACTGTTAAAACCAATTTATACACACTCACATTCTCTCTCTCAAGGCAATAAGCCTATGGAGAATTTTAATTAAAGTCAAAGGAGCCTTAAAAAGTGGAGGGGGAGAAATCTAGCACAGCAAGAAATAAATTAATAAAAACACGCTGCAAGTTGAAGCTCAAGGGGATCACTCTCAGTCATCATTTATTTAAAGGATGGGACACGTCAAAGATGGGAATGTCAAGTGGGAGATGCTGTGAAGCTGCAGAGGACAGAAAAGGGGCTGACGAACTGCATGCCACAGCTTCTGTAGCAGATTATTTTTTGTCACGTAGGTTATACTCGTGGCTGGCCACCTGCTGCTTGATATTCACTAGCTCTCAAAGTTAGGCACTGAAATATCTGTATTCCCAGTATTTCACAGTTGATCTGGGAAGGACCTTTTAGCTCATCTAGACCATCCTTATCTGGTCAGCACCCAATTTCTGTAGAAAATTATTCCTTTCTCTCAACCTGAGGGTATTTTTCTTGGTATTTAGCCAGCAGTTTCTTTTGCTGAATTTCATTCTATTTGTCGCTTGCTTCTTCCTTTGGTGTTTACATCTTTTTTAAATTACTTAATTTTTTATGCATTGTTCTAGCTTTTACTTGGGCCTTAAGACTATTCCAGAGGAACTGTCTGACCCCTCCAGATTAACTTCTACACACAGGCAAACCACAGATCTGTTCAATTCTCATGTTCCAGAGCTCAGAGGAGAGCTGGCATCCTGCTCGTCACCTGTCATTTTTGCAGCCACCAAATCATGTCTTGTAGCCTTTTCCATAGCACAGGCAAGAGATTTCTTCACTCAGGGCCAGTTGCAAACAAGCACTGCCACATTTCTTAACTTTAGCAACCCCCAGTATCAGCTGCTGGAGCAACTTCTCATCACTCCTTAAAACAGCTCAGTGGAGTGTAAAGCTGCTTGTGTGGATCAGTGTTCCCAGCAGCCTCCTGGCTACCAGCCTGTGGCCAAGGGAATATTATACTTCTAGTGTCAAAACATCCCCAGCATCAGATGCAAATTAATCACCCATAATAAATCATGTGATTGTACTGGAAACCCATCCACTCTCAGTTTTCAACTACAAGAATTATGGAGATCCAATACTGGCTGCCTATCTTGACACTCATTTTATTTAGAGAATCTTGTGCTGTCTATTTTCCAGCTAGACTCCTTGGTAGAAACAAAAACTTCATGGATTAATAAGACCCTACAGTAGTTTCCATGTAAAAGCACCGAAATACAACTCATTTCCAATGTAGAAAAAAAAATTCCAATTATTCAAAACATTAATAAGTATATTTGATAGTCAGTGTAAATTGAATTATGTTTTGCCCTTTCCCATAAAACAAACCAAAACATCCTTTTCATGGAAAGAGGGTTAGAAAGGTTATAAAAAAAGAAGAAAGTCAAAGTCATTACATTCCAATCAAACTTGATAAATATGTAAATTACAGCAACTAAACAGTTGTCTTTGACAAATGGCTTGCACGTAATGGATTTTTCATAGTAATGAGGCTACAGTGCAATTGTTTTTTTAAAGCCTTACATTTCTCATTAATAAAAAGTGCGAGTCAGTGTGCACAATGGGCATAATCACCAAAAAAAATTAAGAAGCAAAAAAAATTTTCAGGCAGCAGTTGACATCACAGAGGGATGCCTGAGATGGTGTCACTGCTTCCATCAGATTAGACACGTTGTTGACTACTCTTTAATTAAGTAGCTTGAACTTGAGCTACTCAGTGCCAGAAGAAAGCCCAGGACTTTGCCACCAAAATTCAGCTGGGGTTTGTTTCTCCATCCAGACCACCAAAGGTGCCAGCTGCATTTGCTACACAGGCCCTGCAACACCTACGAAAATGGCAAAACAAGCAAGAAAATCACTTCATGGCATATAAGTAACTTCCCTGGCCACCAGCATCTCCCTGCCTCATGGAGTCCACTGGCATTTCAGACCATGTCAACCATCACAGCACCTGTGCATCTCACTACCTTTCTAATGTAGCTTGAACACTACTCCAAAGAAAAAGATTCATGGAAGAAGATGACTCTGGATCACACAGTACTGCTTTCAGTTGCCTTGTCATTGTCCTCAGAACATCCTGGTGTTCAGCAAAGCATCTCTAAGCTTCTTACTCTTGATTTCTGTTCACTTGATGCATTTTGGAGCAACAGAAGGTGGTTTGAGCCTGCATCAGCTTTTCCATGTAAAGGAGCAATGATTGCAGTGAAAACTGCTGCCACCACTGAGCCTGGTTTCCTGTCACCCCCTTCCAAGGCCTGCAGCTGAAATGGACTTCTCTCAGCTTTTCCAAAGGTGTTTCCTCTGCAGGCATCTTGCCACACCTGCAGAAGCAGTGCTGTTTCCCCAGCCCCACATTCATCCTGAATTAAATAGAAAAAAACAGACTAATTAAAGGGGGAGTGGAAAAGATTAATCCATTTTTTCCATGTTCCCCAACTCTCCCCCATCCTGTGCTAGCAGGGCTCCATTTACATATTCTGTATGGTACAAAAGTTCCTGAAGTACAGGGAGAATTTCAACATGCATGCCTATGTCATTTTATACAATTTTGGCTGCTCAGCCTTTCCTGTTTGAGGGAGGACTGCATTCACATCCCCTCACTGTAAGGAATTCTGCCACCTGGCATTTGAATTCCTGAGCCAAGGATACATGACTGAATTTATATTTACTCCCAAACACTCTCTGTGCACCCAAGGGTCAGCCAATACAGGGTGGTGATAGATGAAAGACTCTACTGCTGATTTTAAGTTACTTAAAGTAAAAACAAACCTTCTCACCCCAATTTGTTGAAAGCACCTAAGGGTGAAGAAGGGAAAGCACAGCCAGGGGGAATGTCAGTGGGAAATAAGGACAGAGGAGGTGGAGGAGAGGACTGTTTATAAGTCTTCTAATAAGCCTATAAACCCTGGCTATATCTCTGCATGCATGCATTTCTTTTGCTGATAGAGGATGCATACTCCATGTAATGCTATTCTTGTGAGCCAAGAAAATCTGCATGTAATACAGCAGGAGAATGCTAATGACCTTCAGCTGAGCTGGCATCCAGCAGTACTTCCCTTTATCAAAGGTAGTCTTCAGAGCCAGCAGTCAACCTTGGGGTTCCTCATGGAGCTGAAAATGAGTGAATACAACATGACCACACACATCCCAGCTTGTGCTAAGTGTCCCCCCCTTGTACAGGAGTTGGTAACTCTTCCCAAATATCCCTCAGGCTATAGAAAAGGTATTTTTCAGGCAGCACTTTGTCAGTAAGAGAAAAGCAATTTCAAGGCCATTCAAGGGATGAATCCTTGAAGCAATATGGGTTAACCAGCTCATTCAGCACAGGTTACTGAGTGGTTGGCACAACCACCAGCAAAACATCTGTACCCCAACTCCCCACACCTCCTGGCCCCACCAGGCTGGGAAGACAGTCCCTGGTCTTACCCAGACCTCTGATGAAAGCCATGTGTTACCCAACGACACTGTTCTCCAGTCAAAAATATTTGAGAGATTTGGAGCTTTTTCAGATGAGAGAAAAATTAATAGGGATTCTCCAGACAAGTGGAAAAACAAGACATAACCCTGCTGTCCTTAGGAGTTTGTGACACAAAAGCTCGATTTGAATGAAAAGCTAAGTCAGTGCTTGCACCGTCCTCTCGGTTTATGAACTGATTTAGAAGAAGCACAGAACAGATTAGTCCTAATTTGCTTTATCTTTGCATTCCCAATCTATTGATTATAATAATTGTAGAAGCTATCTTCCCATTAGCCACAGTTATTACCATACAGAGCACATGCAAAAGCCAGAGTGGATTTAAGTGGTTTTGTTTCCAGTGTTGCTTCAATGTAGCCCTGCACATTTTGAAGGCGCTGAAAGAAAAAAGAGAGCTTCCATGCCATTAAATTCAATCAGATTTTTCTCATCATTGCAGAATTTAAGCTTTCAAACCAGACATGTCCACAATGATGATATTTAGGACTGAACCCTGGAGAGGCTTTTCAGAAGTTGTCAGGGCTGAGCCCAGACCACTGTCCTAGTTTTGAGAAAGCTTCTAAAATGATGGAAAACTTTCTGAAGGTCATTGTCCTCTATCAAACACATAATGTAGCACTGTCTGAATATGAGGAGAGAAGTCAAAAATCCTGTGTTCTTTCTGTTGCTCTTCCACAGAACTGATGAGTAACCTTTCAAAAGACATTCAGGAATAAATCCGCAAACAGATTTAACCACTAAAGTAGCCTAAATCCCATTTAAATCCATAGTTTAGATCTTCAAAAACTGCATTCAGCTGTCACCTAGTTCAGGAGATGTCAGTATCCATAGGCAACCAGAGCTCTTCCTTTGGCCAAGTCTCCCAGAAATCCATATACCTCTGCCTCTCCTGCTAGTTCTAATAGATATTTCCAAATTGTACCTAAGGGAAGAGCACCACAAAAATCACAGAGGTAAAAAATAGTGGCAACAATCTCCAAGTTTTCAAGACTTATAGGCTAAGAAGACTTGCCCAGCATTAGGAAAGTCTCCAGGCAAAACCCCTTCGTTAGGCTGAAGACACCTGAAACCACATTCGAGCTTCCAGGAGTAACCTAAACACATTAGACTGGAGAATTTTTTCCTTTTCTAAAGTACATAGCATTAAATAGCACATGAGCCTGTTTTCTCTCCTTCCACATTGACACCCTGAACAGAAGATTACAGGATCCTGATTGCTCTTGCTCAACAGCTAATCCAGTGAATATTGATTTAGATGACAAAGGAAAGTAGCTTCAGCATGAAGACATAAGCACCTCTTCCCATCCCCAAAACCTGAAGACTGGGATTCTCTGAAGGCTCAAATTTAGAACACAGCTTGGAAAACCTAAAATTAGTGTGTTACAATACTGTTTCTCTATCCCAGCTCTCCCCTGACTTGTCTGTGTAACTTCAGGAGGGACGCCAGAGTGAAAGGACCTTCCCAGTGCTGACAGAAGATGTGACTTGAAAACAGGGACAGAATCCAAGGACTGTCCTTGGGCACACTCTACTTGACTGCCTTGCATTAACTGGGTTTTTTTAAACCTTATTTTGAGCTTTTCCTGGGAGCACAGATGACTGCTGAAGAACTGGTGGTTATTTTAAGCAGCAGATCAGGTACCTTCCAAACTGAGAGTGGCGAGGCACAGGTTGCCCAGAGAAGCTGTGGATGTCCCATCCCTGGAACATCCCTGCAATTGTTCAAGGCCAGGTTGGACAAGGCTCTGAGCAGCCTGGTCCAGTGGAAGGTGTCTCTGGCCATGGCAGGGGGCTGGAATGAGATGATCTTTAAGGTCTTCCCAACCCAGACCATTCTATGAGGAAAATTGGTATAGGGACTGTATAGACCCATCCTACTTTTTTTTTTAATGTCTGTTTTCACAACTCTTGCTATATTTTCCATTGTCCTTTCATGGCAACATACATCCAAAATTATACCAACACAAATCAATAGTAGATATATTTTAGTTCCACTTTTAATATGCCATTCAATTTTCCATTTTGCTCCATTTTGAAAGCACTAGTAACGATTATCTGGTTTTACATATTGCTTTGAGATCCTTGAATCAAATAAAACCTTTACATCTCCTTGCATTTATTACTAAAGCCAAATTATGCCTGTTTCTTCTCTTCCCTGTAAAAGAATCTGGAAAGTGCTCTCCCAAAATCTGCACCTTGATCGTGCAGTATTTTATCTACAAAAATGCAGATCTCAGGTTTTTAGGGTTGTTTGTTGGTTTGTTTTTTTTTTTTCTTGAATGGATAGAAGACATCAGAAGAGAGAGCAAAAAAATCCCAAAACAAACCACCAACAAACCTTTCCTGGGAATTTTTTTTGTTGTATTTCTTTTCTACTCCTCTAGCTGTGGGTCACACATGTAAGTGGCCTTTCATGGCAACATACACAACAACATCCAAGATTATACCAATATAAATCAATAGTAGATATATTTTAGTTCCACTTTTAATATGCCATTCAATTTTTTTTGATAGAAAAAGAGAACCTGAGCTGCATATAAATGGGTCACAGTACCTCATGTTTACTGTTAAACATGACTTAAATCTGAGTAGCTTGGCATATCTCTATAATAAAAAAGGCACTATTAATAAGATTTCATTAAATGGGGAGCTAATGTGTAACAGCCTTATATCAGATATGTGAAAACAGAGTTTCATAACAAGGTTGGGAAAAGTATTATCAAGGACCTAAGTAGAAAATCTGTCTTTCTCGACACTGGAGGAATTTATATTTGAAGAGTGTTCTTTCCTATTGAGATCTTCATTGACTTGTACAAAAATACCGCTTTTAATCTCAAATCCCCACTGGCATTTTCATATAAGCACTGAAAATGCTATTGGGCTTTAGAGATTTAATTTAATGAAGGAAAAGTATTTCTATTAAAGTGTGTAATTTTTTTTATTTTATTTTTTTTTAAACACAACATCTTCTGAGGAGCCAGGGAAACAGGATTATTTTAAGCTCTGAAAAACTGACTAACCTGTGCCCTTGTAGAACTTCTGCTTCACAAAGGAAGCTTAACAGCTGTGGCAAAGCCTGTAGGTGTACTTGAAAAGGGACCCTACTGTCCCAAGTCATCCACACTGAGAATGCCAAGCCTGGAAAAGGCAGCAGAAAGAGAGGAAAAGAAATGTCCCCATGCAGTCAGCTTGTTTGTGCTAAACTGCTGCATCATTAAGCTCCATTTTGAAATGTCAAAGATGGGAAAAACTCACCAAATAGTACTAAATCTTCTGCATTAATAGACTGATCCTCTCATCTGTTCATGTCAAAAAGTATTAGGTCTGGCTGGGTAGGTAACAAATTCACTGTTGGGGTAAATGAAAGCCACTCCATCAATTTGGGCAGAATTGCACCCATTGGCTCCTGTGATGGGTTAGGCTGAATTGTGCCATTTAAGGTTCCCTCCATACTAATTCTCACAGTGCTGCTTTTGTCAGGCTAAAAACCTTTGTTTTATCTGCGGATCACCCATGTCTTTCTTGTATGAATATTCATTACAAATATAAATTCCTTTTCATATTGAGAAGGCAAGTGCACTTGACTCCAGGAGGCCTCTCAACAGGACACTGCCAGGGCTGACAAGCTTAACAGCAGTTGTTCTATTTGTGTGCAGAACCTGCACCAAGTTAAATTTTCTCAATTAAAAAAAAAAAAAAGGCTTTTTTTTTTTTTTTACTTAGGAACCTAGAGCAATGCAAACCTTGCAAATCATCTACTACAACAACAGCTGGGCCCAGGAGTTACATGAAAAAGTACTGTGACAGCAGGAGAGGGTAGAGCAGATATAAATACCTGACTTCTCATGAGATCTCCTACTTATCTCGTATTTGGACAGCCAGCTCTGCAGAGAGGTTGTTTCTGCAAGGAGGTGCAGATAACAGAGTACCCAGACACCATCACAAACAAGAAAATGGGTCATCTCCTGCTTCTGAAGGGAGACAGCCTCAGTGGAAAGAGAGTCTGAAGGTCTGTGATGAAACACTGATTCCCCATAACCAGTGGACAGAATTGCTGCAGGTTTCACCAGACCTACAGCCCAAAGGAGACCCTGCTAAATCTCAGCTCCCTTTCCCAGGTTTAGCTGCCCATGCTGTCTATTCAACATCCTCAGCCCTTTCAGGTAAGAAGCATTTCCCCCAAGCATGAAATTGTGGACAAAAAGATAATTGTGCCATTGACCTCAACAGATCCACAATTCCCCTGTGTGCTCAGCCAGTACAGCCACGAGTATTTCACTGCTTGGAGTTTCTGTGCCCACCAAGGCAAAGCCAAAGCTGGGATTGCACATAGCTTCCTGCATCAGGCTTCTGATCGGTGCCAAAGGACCTTGTGCTTCATTTCACAAGGTTAAAAAGTCAAATATGACAAATCTGGGAATATGGGCAATCACCTGAAGTAGCTGGAAAAGTAAATACACCAGAGTCACAGACGGAGCATAAAATTAATTTTAATTTAAACCAAATTAAAAACAGAGGTCAAAGATCATCCCTGAGTCTTTATTAAATAAACATATTGTTTGGATAGCTACACATCTGAGCTTGACACACAACTATTTTACTCTAATTGGCTCCATTTATTTTTTATTGTGGGTAGCATGATGGACCACATTCTGATTTCATTTATTGCTCTTGAAACAGTCCCATGGGAGTGCACAGCTCAAGGGCAAAGATAGACACAGTGTTGGGTTAACTAGCATCCAGAAGTTCCCATTTCTACTCAAGTGTCACCCAAAAGTTTGCAAATAGTTATTATGCAATAGACTCCTTTTTGGTTTTGCGTGAAAGCAAACAATATTATGGAAACATTTTTACAGTGGCTGTGTTGTTTCCTTACTACAGAAACAGGAGAAGCACTGGGTTATGCCCTGCATAAAACCACAGTCCTGCCTCAAAGGCTATCACGAAAGTGGCAGATTAGTTCCATTCTTCCACAATCTAAGCATAAACAGGAGAATAAAAACCTGATTTGATGGCATATGATCTGGATAATACAAAGGTCCATCTAGTTTGTTTGTTTATTTTAAAACATCAGTAGATCTTTTCAATCAGAAGCCAGCCTGTCCCCCCTAAACCAGCTTACATAACTTTTGATTCAGAACAATTCTGAAAGGCCTTAACAGCCCTGTCATGAACAGCCTCAAACTTTGGATACAGGTGCAAACTTTATAAGTGACCTCTGTCACCCCAGGAAACTGAAAAAAAATTCCAGTACTGCTGATAAAAAAAACCTTCTGGGTAAGGCTCAAACCATGAGGGACCATCCTTCAGCCAGCACAAATCGTTCCTGCGCTGCTGGAGCCGGGGGAACTGTGACTACTTGCCTCAGCTAAGGAATGGCCCCAAGTCACTGGCTCATCTCTAATGGCACTGCCAGGGGACAAGGTGGGTGGAAAGGAGAAAACAAGCAGGGAGAAAAGGTTGATGTAGAGCAGCAGACAGCGTTGTTTTTTTGTTTTAAGAAGCTGGCACTGTTGATAGAAATCCTCCCTCTTCCACTGCATTCTTATGCAAAGCTCAGATCTGAAGGTTACCTGCTTCCCCAGTGACTTGAAATGGAATTTTTTGTAAAGTAATCTCTTCAATCTGTCTCTTCCTGTATTTACAGAGCATAAAAGTAACCATAAAATGCCACCTTTTTTGAGCAAATCTAATCTGCCCTCCCAGTAATACCAGGCCACACGATGATTATCTCATTTTCCCTTTGACAAATGTGGGCTTATTGGCTGGTCATTGTCAAAAAAAAATGCATGTCTCTACATCAGATACATAACAGTAAAGAAAAATAAAAAATATGAAACACTGAGCATAGGCAATAGGAGGCTGATGTCTGTGCCTGGTGACCTGTTCTGCAGAGTCAGTGACACAGAGCAGTCTGTCATTTTCTCTGCACTGTTTATGGCTCTTCCACTCCTCTTTTTCCACTTCAGTTTCAGACAAGGAAAGAGGTAAAAAAGGACAAGATGAGTAAAGAAAACTACTTCTGCATGAAGGGCAAAAAAATTATCAAGCTCTTAACAAAAGGAAAGCAGTGAAATCGCCTGGCTTTGGACACCTTGTTCAGAGTAATCAAGATCTCTATAAAGAGACAAGGTCAAAGGGAGGAGGTTTCACTCGATTTTCTGTGGATGGAGACAGACTAACTGAAGCTCAACAAATACAGAATGGAGAGAGGAGAAAGGAAAAAAATAAGCATCTATTCTAGACTCCCAGCTATGAAGGACTGGGAGAGAGAGAACCAGCCCTTGGAAAATCCAAAGCGTTACTTAATTCAGCAAGAAATAACAAGCGGCCAAAAGGAAGCAGTGACAGCCTCAGTGGAGATGCTACCTGTGCAGCAGATAGGAAGTGCTGGAGTGCCAGCACAGTGACACAGCCTGAGCAGTGACAGCCCGATGCGAGCACTGCAAGGCACAACACAACTCTTTCCCTGAAGTTTCACTGCCTGACTGAGCAGCCCCCAGCCACACCTGGGTCAGGCACAGCCACTCATGTTGCAAGAACATATTATAAGTTTCTCTGTATGCAAGCCTGCAGAAAAATCTTCCCATGGGAAAGCATCTTTTTGCTGTCTTTTACTCTGTATAAAACAAAATCTCTGGTTTGTGTTTCAAGGACGTTTGGATTTCTCTGCCTCCTGATAGTGGGAGATGGAGGTTTCTTTCTTCCTACCTGTGAGGTGAAAAGTTGTTACCTCTGATTGTGTAAGCTATTCTGGCATTCCTTGGACGAAGGTTGAAGCAGGAGCTTCGGATGCTCCATGCTGGGCAGATAACAGCCCAAATCCTTCTGAACTATGGAGTCATTTTAATAAATCATATTTAGCCTTCTGATATTATTGTCAAGAGTCCTTTGTTACTGCATGGACCACGGCAATACACTCAGGTCCTGAACCCAAAGGAGAGCTCTCCTCTGCCATTATTCCAGGTAGAAGCCTTGAGTCCCTTTCCTGACAATGGCAGGGTTTGTGCCTCAGTCCCAGCAGTCAGGCTGCACAGAGCCAAGCCGCTGGGACAGTGCCCTTGCCAGCAATAGCAACAAATGTTACACGGAAAAAAAAGGTAAAAAAAGGTCACTCGTAGCCTCGGGCAGAGGAATGGAGAGTTCCTCTAGCTCCCTGGAAAAGCACAGGAGAGCAAAGCCTGACAAAGGAAGTACTGAGGCTGCAGGGAAGAGATTAGGCAGGAACGCATCCAGGAGGATATTCAAAACAGCTCCGTCCTTTTTGAATCCACGGGATTTAGACGATAAGGAGGAACCAGGCACCTAACTGCCTTCCTGTGCCTTGGCTTTCAACCAGGATTCATCCCACCTGGTTTTAAGTATTTAAGTAATGAGCCAAGCACCTCCAGAGAGCAAAGCAAGTGTTAGTGGGACCAGGCACCCTTTGGAGCTTCCAGTGCTCTTGCACTGACTGCAAGGGGAGTGTGGAGCCTCCAGCCTGGGCAGCCCAGATAAATGCTCGTACTTAGTTATGACAAATCTATAGTTCAGTCTCTCCCCGCTTCTCCCTCTGTGAAATAAAGGTCAGCCCTCTCCTGTCACAAGCACATCCATGCTCACCACAGGCAATTCTCAGTGTGAAAGCTTCATCCTGCTTCTGCTTCACACAGGAGTTCTACAGCTGAGGGATCTGAGTAAGACCTCGGTCCTGAGATGCCGTTCTGTCAGGTGTGACACAGCCTGTATTCTATTCTGTGACTGCCTAATCCAAGCTAGGACCTGGGAATACTCTGACCTAAGAGAAAAGGCAGCAAGAGCCTTGTCTTTGTGGTGTGGAGAGCAAAGGAATGGGGGGGGGAAACTCCAGAAGTCTTGCTTCAGTCCAGCAGCACATTAAAGAACCCCCATCACAGTCATTACACTTTATTCCTGCACTTTCATTTTCCAGTATCATGAGACACACTCCAAAGGCATATTTGCATTGCCAAGGTGTTACCAAAGTGAAGTGAAAGAGCTTAAAGCTTCTTTTATAGACAATGCATCTATTCATGGTAGATAAAGGGATTAAAGATCCTACTAATATCCATTAGAATCAGGAGTAATACTGCCACATATAGTTTTATTTTGCACTTTTATTATACCTTTCCTCACAGGATCTTAGAGCACTTGTCAAATGAGAAATTAGGCTCTGCTACTTTAGCAGCATAAAATAAAAACTCTGCTTTCAGATAGAGAGGACAGCTCCACTGACAGCTGAAGGTCACACAGGAATAGAGCCTGCCTTGTGGGTTTCTGCTCTAAAGCCCATTCTCTTTTTCAATTAAAGGGATGACAGTGCCACATACACACAGTACTCGGGGTAAACATTTGTCTGAGTTCCTCATCTCCTCCTACCATTATCTGCACCATTTTTATTTGAATGCCTCATCTTTTTTTTCCAGAGTTTTCTGCAAAATTCAAATGAACCGTGAACAAGAGAATGAGAGGTTTATTGAGCCATAGCAGGCTAACACTACCCATGTTCCTGCATGATTCGAATACTCAAGTGGCACAGATGCTCTAACATTCAATTAATGAATTCCAGAGATTTGGGAAGGGGGTGGGGGGAGGAAAAAAAAATTACACAAGATGTTGGCTTTGCCATTGCATTATCCTAGGTGTCTCATTCTGATGAAGGTTAATGAGGAGAGTTCAAATGGTAAGACATAATTAAATAGCAATAATTAAAGAAGCTGACACTGCTAGAAGCAGCAAATGGAAAAAAAGTAAGATTGTTTCCCTTTAAAAGAAAGTAGGATGTTGCTCTAAACACAACCTAACAGGTTTATGAAATGAATCCCTGCATTCCAAAACACAAGGCAAGCACTCATTAATTGGTACCATTGCACACTTAGTGCTGCTTGCCTTGCCTTCCCCATGCCACTTGTCAGTTTTTGGATGGGATCCTCAGCACAGTGAAGCCCATTTGGCAAGGCTGGACCCTGCTCAGATGGACTTGAGCTGGTCCTGGCTGGCACAGAACTGACAGGGATTCAGACATTCCCCAGATGAGCACATTAGGAAAACTGACAATGAAAACCACTCTAAGACAGGCAATGCCCTGACCCATAATATTCTAGAAGCAGCCAGTGCAGGACATAAAACTGAATGTTTGGAAAACTGGAATATTCAGATCCTAAAAGCTCTGGACATTTGGGTTCACTGGATATCCTTGCTTTAGACTGGCTGGTTCACACAGCGTGAAACAGAAAGGAGAAAAAAAAAATGAAGCAACTTCTAATTTATTTTTCTAATTAATTTGCAGCTGCTAGTTAACATGCACCTTTTGTTAATGACATCAAAACTTCCCACTGTTCAGAAAATTTCACTGATTTACTGAACACTTCAGAATCACTCAGCACTGTCAGCATGGCAAGGACTACCATGGCAAACACCAGTTTGCCTGCTGTTGAAATCCAACTCTGCATTAATGGGAGGGAGACAAGAGGATCTCTCCTAGCTGAATAAAGTTATGTTTAGATACATATAAGGAAAGGAAAGAAGAATGTGTTGTTAAAAATTCAGTGCAAGCCAGCCTCCCTCAGAAAGTGTCTTTTTTTAAAACAGATGGATTCTGACATTTCACCTTTCTCCTGACCACTGGCTCCTGCAGTACTGGCACAGCATCCATCACTGCAAACACCTGAGGAGCAGTAAATCTCCTTTTGTAAACCTGCCAGCAGCCAGTCAAGGCAAAACTTGCAGCTTTTTTAACAAAGGTGCAAAATCCAGTACCAGAGCAGACAGGACAGAGCTCATTTTCATCCCAAAGTCACACCAGTATTTGAAGATAGGTCTCAGCAGGTGAAAATTCAGTGCATCAATGCACTGAGCTCCCATGAACGCTCTCTTGGGTCATTTTGTCTTTCTAAGAAATTAAAATTTCAAGGAAAAAACACTAAGAATAAGACTAAGAACAACAAAAAAACCCCTCCCTGCCTATCTCCATTAGTGAGGTGTGCTGCCCTTGTTCAGTGGTGACCAAGGGGAATCTGTTTACAGATGACTGGTGGCTGAGCTTTTGACAGCAGAAATATGTCTCCCATAATACGTTTCTGTCCATCTAAGCTAAAGTGCTCTGCTGTCTCTTTCTACCTCCAGATGTCTTAAATTCAAGGCAAGAACTTGGCAGGAGTCTGAAACCAGGCAAAAACTACTGCAAATATATTCATGGAAGTTGTACATTTTGAAGCTTAGCAGACAGAAACCTAATTATAACTTCATAAGCTCTTCCCAAGGTTGATTCCACAGTGGCAGAACCTGGATAATCAACTTTCTGAAGCTGGTCACAGGAAAAAAAAGCCTTATTTTCAGGACAGATTCAGGAGGGATATACTCTTCCAGTTATGCAGGAGCTCCAAAGCAATTGTCTCCAAAAGATCAACCACCAGTTGTAGCCTTGATACCAGCTCAAAAATAAAACAGTAATTACAAAAATCCAACCCAAAACCTGTAGGCAAAGGGCTCTTGGCTCAAGAACTCACACCCATTTCAGAATCTGCACCAGCAGAAATCCAAAGGGTTCTCACATTAACTTTTACTGTGATAATACCACTTCTGCCCTTCAAGGCTTTTTGCAGAGATTTCAAACTGTCAGAAACTCAATTTGCATCCAGAGAAATGAGATAAATGCAAACCATCTTGAGCTTTTAAGGCCAAAACCCACTGAAGTTCCCATGACAATGACTAGAGGGCATTTAGATACATCTGCCTGCTCATGACATGTTTTCATTCTTTCACTGCCTCAACTGCTGTACTCAAAAAGCCTTTGCTTTTTTAATCTCTTATGTTTCATATTTCTTTTCAGGTTGTTGAGGTTTGTTTTTAGGGGTTGGGGTGGGGTTTTTGGTGTGTTTTGCTTGTTTGTTTTTAAGGATGAATTGCTTGAATGGCTCAGAATGACAGAATGCATAATTTCTGATTGTGAATTGTTAAGAGCAACATAAAAAAGTCACAACAAATATTTACTGAACTTGCAACAGCAGTCAAGGCCTCAGGTACTGATCATCAGTCTCCAGAAAATCAAGAGTTAAACATGAACATCTTAACTGTGCTCTCCTTTGAACTGTTTTTAATGAAACAGAATGGCCTGTATTAATGGCCTTTAAGAGATTACAGGATGCCAAGACTAAAACTGGCCCTTAATAATCTAAACCTAAAATCTGATCAATTCAGGTAGACTATAGAGACAGTAAACTCCCAGAAACAAAGACTTCTAAGAATTACTAACAAATTTCTGTCTGAGGAAGATTTTTTTGCTGCTCAACTCTTCATCTCACTATTTCTTAAAAAATCTTTTCTTGTTTTCAAGACAATTTTTCCTGAAATAAGTGCACATAAACACCAAGATCCTCTAGTCAGCTGTTAGAATAACATGTTCATGGCAGAGGAGACAGGAAAGGAAGGAATAGGAAAGGAAATAAGGAGGTTACAGGGATCAGTTTCTGTACATCAGCCAAAGATAAGTTTTAGCAGGTTGGGAAAACTGATGGAGAAAAAGTTGCAAGTAATTTATATTTCTGTAATCCTACATAAATACAGCTATGATTCTGCTTTTATGTGTAACCTTTTGTTCACCTCACACATGGAACATTCTGCAGGCCAAGAGCTGTACCATTGTCTTTTATCCATGCTTAGGCACTTCTGTATTACTCCAAACTAATCAAACATAATGTTATCCTAATCTTCTCTGTAAAGCTTATCATCAATTGTCAATTATCCACAGCGTTGGGATGAGAAGAGGAAATAAAGTTGTCTCAGCAAAAGAAATTGATACGGTGCAGCACATTTAAATTCAATAAATCAGTCACTGTTTTTAAGATGTATATATTTGAAAGGTGAATTTAAGAAGTAGGGCGAGATCATCAATGTGCAAAAGGGTTTTCAAAGGATTAATATCAAGATGATTCCTAAATAACATGGGTAATTGGCTGGTGAAAAATCAAAAGACTTGACTACACTGCAGCTTCTTTCTTTCTTGGAAGCACATTTAAATGCATCGTTTCATCTCTCACTGTGATTTATACCACTTTTACATAGTCTGCATTACAACAAAGTTTTGGCCTTCAAATCAGATAGATCCTCTAGGAACTCAATTATTCATCCAATGAAAAGCTACATGAAGGCCCTCCATATAATGATTTTTCCTGGCAGGGATTCCTAAGGAAGTGATGTTCCAGTCAAACAAGATGGTGGACAAAATGGGATAGTTGCAGGCAGCATATTCAAAATTATACATGGACAAAATTAAATTACTATTGAATCATCCATTTCACTATGTCAAGTTTTCTCATAATTAATTAGGAGGCTATTCTCAATTTTCAAAAGTAATATGTACAATGAAAGACCACACACAGCTGTCTCAGACAAAATCAGAAGGTTTTGCCTCTTAAGATCGCCAAAATTTTGTAACGTTCAAGCACGATAATTGAAAGATTTGGCATTTTCTTCAACATAAACACACAGAACACACATGCTGAGTACGGCAAAGAAATTCTGATTCTACTTTTAGAAACATATGTAGCAAATGTCCATTCCAGCATTCACCTGATTTCTGGCCAAATGAGCAGCATCCTCTCTCTGCCAACACTAAAGGTAATGCATATCCACCATCGCCTTCATTGATTTAAAACCAAAAATAATAAAAATAGGGAAGAAACTACTAAATGGACTTCTTTCTTTTAATAGGAAACCCTATATTTATTATCCTAGAGGCCAGGCATATGAGAACAGACACAGTTGCAATATTCTTTCCTCACTCAAATGCTTCACAATTTTAAAGAAGTGAGAAGAACAACAAAATTAAGAAAAGTTGAAGTCTAAGAGGAGTCATCAAACACAGTGGGGCTAAGACTGACTGCCACATAAAATCCTGCCAATACCATTAGCCCTCTGTTGATTGTGAACATGTACAAGACTTATTTTTCAAAGGCAGATCCTCTAGCATGCCAAGCCTGTTTTTCCATGTGGAAATGATGTGTATACTCCAAAGATCATGTTTCTAAAGCTAGGAGACATATTCTGCAACGAAGCTGGGAAGGCACCTACAGAGTTTTGCTCATTTACATCACACAATGTAGTAATCCATGATGCAGAATCTCTGTAGTATCCACTCCCCCTCCCACATTTAACTGCTAACAATTCCATACTGGAAATCAAGTTTGTACAGAGGAAACTTTTCTTAACAAGAAGAAAACAATGCTAAAACTCCATCAGATTTGTATTTAACCTGGGACACCCTGCCTCCCATCCTTCAGTAAACAGCCCAGTACGAATACAATATTCCAGTGAGCCACTTATCTCCACCTAATAGTCCACTCTCTTCCCTCACTCCCTTAAGCTCAAAGACAAATTATATATGGTTTTTAAATTCATTCTTCTGGTAATAAAGAAGCTTCTTATCACTGATTGCATGCATTAAAGTGATGTCCCCTGGAGGTTTAATTTTCCACCATACTCATTTTAGCGTCTGTTGGACCAAACTGTATTTACAATCTCCCTGTGTACTAATATCTGACCCTTGGCCTTGAGGTAGGGATGCTGATCCCCAGCTTTATCTGACAATTCTTCTTTTCCTGCAGTGGCCTCCAAAAGTAAATGAAGATTAGTTTGCTTTCAGGGCTTATTGATTAAGCCCTGTAAAGGATGGTGGTTGTGAACTAACTTAGGTCATAATTGCTTAAAGAGGTCTCGGGAGCCAGAGCAGTCATTTTCCTGTGAAGATAACTGAAACACATGCAAGATAAACACACCCAGGGTTCAGGGGTAGCTGCTGCTTTGTGCTGCAAAGAAACACACATATGGAAGCCTGTTTCCCCCTGCTTTAAAAACCCTTTCACTGCTTTTTCCCTTAAGCTCAGGAAAGGAAATGGGGGTGATCACAATCGCCGAGATGCTCCTGTGCGGTCACACATTTTCTTCTTGCACAGTGCTTTTCATCAAGGATTTCAAATTACTTTTCAAACACTGATTAATCCCTACCTGAGAGATAAGCATTCTCATAGACACAGGAGGACACAGAGTGTTCAACAGCTTATCCAAGGACACAGAGTTCATGAGCTGTGGAGCTGGAAACCAAACCCAGCCTTGGCTGGGATCTCCAGAGTACGCCTCCAACCCACGATATTCTGTGCAATGCTGCACAAACACATCACCCCTCACTCAATATAGCTTTATAAACACCTGCAGTTATTAAAGAAAATCATCATGGGCTTCAAAATAACATGCATACATCCTATAGGAGGAGCAGCAGGAAGGAAGATGGCCTCGGGCTAGAAAGACATGGTGTTGGAGGAGGCTGGAAAAAGTGGGCCTGACAAGAGTTTCAGGCTTAAATTGGTTCTTGTGAAGACAACAACAGATCATCTATCACCCCCCAATAGACCTAAACCTCAGATCTAAGCCCAGGTCCCCGGGAACAAGCATAAATAATGGGATTTCCACTGAGGAGGAAGACAATGAAGAGCACCACTCACTATTAACATCTCAGCAGTGGAAGGACTGCAGTGGAAACATCAACTCAGTGTTTGTGGGCTGCAGTCTTTGACTGAGGCAAAACAATTGAGCCTAATACTGGAAAAAAACAGCACAAAACCATCACTAAACTTTCACAGAGCAACCATTTCTTAAATCTGTTTTTAATATTTCACTTAATTCTCATGAACTAAGTATGCTTGTAAATTAGCTAGCAGGTATGGGGAGAAATACAACATAAATATGTAAAAATACTTCATATTTTTGTAGGTGATGATGAAGAAAAGTGAATTGCTTAATAAAGTGCTGTTTAGACTTGAAAACAAAACAGTAGTAAAACACTTAAAATCTGAGATAAACCAGATTTTAAAGCAGCTATACTGGGGAGTAACATTTTAAGTATGCATAAAAATACAAACAGAAGAAAATATAGAAAATATTAACTGAATGAAAAAAAATCAGTGCAGCTTATTCAAATATTATGTTTAATAAACAAATTGCTGAAGTCTTGCAATTTCTCCTTATGCAGTTCCTGAACATCTGCCCTGCTATATGTAGCATTCTTCTCATCCTGTGTCCACAAACCCTCCCTCCCACGAGCAGAACCCCAACCCACACACGAATCCCTCACCTCTCCTGCCCTCTGTGCCCCTGCATTGGTTATGGCATCCTGTTTTCCTGCCTTAGGTTCATGCCTTGCTATTAAACACAGTAATTGGACTCTACCCTTCAGCACGAAGAGGCAGTTTCAGGTATTTCTTCTGGACTCAAAGTAGATTTCTGTGGTGGTAAGCCTAACAAAGACTGACTCCAAGTGAAGGGATAATATGCCTGTGTTCCTCACTGTTCACTACACAATTCTGTTTCCCACTTACTTTGATCATATAGGAGCAAAAAAAAAAAAAAAATCAGAATTTCTGATGTTTCATTTTTTTTCTTCTAGGTCACTTAAGGAACTAAAATCATACATCTTACACAAAATTATCACCAAAATGACACTTACATTTTGGCCCCTACAAAAGACTCTGCAATGAGCTGTGCTGACAACCATTGTGTCTAACAAGATGCAGTTCAGTTGAAGAGTTTCTGGTTCTGCATTGACATTCTTCAGGTTGCAGAGCAATGTGCAGCTCACAATCATTATTTCATTAATATCTAAAAATCTTCAGGTGGTATTGTGAAACAAACACTGAGTAATGATGCAATCAGTAAGTATATCCAAACCAGCACATGGGAACCAGCACAAGAGAGGGGTTTGAGCCAGCATTTGTTGTGCAGACACAGGTGTTACGACTCATCTACACCCCACAGAACAGCAATAAGGGAGAAAAAAGTATCTGTATATACTATAATGAATTTTTCCTTTTCATGTGCAGTTGGAGGGGGTTATTTATGGATTTCGAAGGTTGAAATATTTTCTTTCATATCAAAATTCTTGGAAATACTAAAAAAATGTAAACTCAGATGTCATTTCTCAAGATGTTCCATTGGACTAAGGGTGGACAATTGATTTTTCTGGACTCAGAAGCTGATCCCAGGTAGGATTTAAGGCAGTTGAGAAGTTAAACCCATTTTCTTTAGTGCACCTTTTGTCTTAAAAGGAAAAGAACATCTATTTTTATACCAGTATATATATATGTATGTATACACAGGCCAGCACTTCAGGCTGATTGAAAGATTACCTGCACAAAAAGTCTTTGTTGCAAGACTCCTGAATCACTGATAATCAGTAAGAAGAGATGCAAGGGGCCATATTCAAGGGAGAAAAGACTGTGTAAGCAGAGCTCCTCATCATTACCCTAATATCTAAATTTGGAGAGAACAGTAAAAGCCACTCACACTTGCTTCATTGACGTGATTCAGCCAAACATCTGGAGAAACAACTGTTTAGAAAAGCTCCTTCTTCCTACCTTTCTATTTTCTGTTTTTCCATTTTAGGATCCACTTTCAAGTGATGCTGGTTATTTCGAACAGGCCAATTATATTCTTGAACAGGATTATTTCCTCTCTGCAAAATATGGCCACTCCTGTTCAGCAGAACTTGAATCCACTTGATTTTTCTAAAAATGAGAACACACGCCCTCATTTTTCCCCTTAGCCTACTCCTCCTCCTCCATTTCATCTCCAAATGCACCATTTGGTTGACATTCTCTGCACTGTGGTCTGGTCTGAATTTCAGTGGCTGGGGTATAAAGCCAACTTCCTTTGCCTCAGCAGAAACATGCAGAGCATCTAAGAATAAAAGCTCAGACCCATGATCAAATTTCTGAGTCCTGAGAAGCCTCCCACCTGGGACAATTCCTGTGGCTCAATGTGCTCACCCTGTGAAACAAATTCTCTGTGTTTGAATCTCAGCAAAAGCTGTTTGGGCAGGATGATGTTAGTGCTTCTGGCCAGAAGGGCACCAGAAGTGGCCAGAGGCAGCCAGCAGGGCTCAGCTGATGCTGGATGACTGGATGGGCAGATGGAATTTGGTCAGGTCTCATAAGGGCAGGAACACTTTTCTAGCTCTCCTTCTGTGTGAGCTTATAAAACCTGGCTATATTCTATGTGTATTACACCACACAAGCCAAGACTTTAAAGAATTGCCCTCAAAAATCCTCCCCACACATTTGGGTAAGTGTCCTAGATGGAGAAGGCACTAAAGACTTGTTATACTCAGATGTTTTTTAACAAGCTCTCCCTGCACATCCCTCCACAGTCCTGGTTCAAGATCTTAATGTTTATTTCTTCCACACAAGACTCTCAGTTGACAGAAAACAAACAAAAAGTTTTGCCCTGAAGCGAGATACTTAACTGCTGGAAAGATGTTTAACTTTCCCTTTGTTCTTAGGCTGGGAGAGGAGGAGAAAAGAGCTGAAATTCCTGGTTAAAGTTACTCTCATCATGCAGCATCAGAGCTGGCTAAATCAGTCACGCTGCATTACTCTACATGGCTGATTTAGCCTCCTATGATGAGTCACTGCAGTCAAGCGTCAGCAAAGAGATGTGCTACTTTAGAAAATGAAAAAAAAAAATCAGGGCAGGTGCTGCGTGCCCAATTTTGCCTTTCAAATGGATTTTTTGTTGTTGCTGTTGTTAATTTTTAAGCATGGTAGGAGTTTATTTGATCAGCTGTGACTGTTCAAAAAAGTTGTTATCACCTTCATTCTTTATTAATTTTTGTCTGGAGGCCCCCGGTGCAGGTGGGACACCGTCACACTGAGCACTGCACATTTGTGTGGGAGCAGGCAGTGACAGCATTCCCTGCCATCTCAGCTCACCAGCCTAAGCAGGGCAAAGAAAGAGCTCAGAGCAGTAGGAGTCTGCCTCAGGGTTCCCAGGGCCCAGACTATTATAGTTCTCTAAAGCACCAAAACCCCCCAAAATTAGGTCTAGTTTTCCACATGTTTTAAAAAGCTCAGGGATGAAGGAGAAGGGGAAAACTGAGAGACAAGGATTTGGGCTCTGACAATGAATAAGACAAGAAGAAAAGTCAAGTTTTAGTGACCTTGACATCTTGTCCTTCCCCATTGTCTCTGCTGGTTCCAACAAGAGGTCCCCAAATCTTCCTGCCCCAAGAAAAATTGCAGTGCCCAGCCTTGCCTAGCACATCATCTACGTGCTGTGGAAAAGGGGATGAGGAACAAACAAGTCACTGTCCTGCTTTTGTGGAGCACAGGCCCCACTGGGATGGCTGAAAAGGCTTTTTTGGCACTTAAAGTAAAATTTTCTGTTGTATTTCTACAGAGTCCAGAGACTATTTCAGTACTCACAGATCACAGAATAATCCCGGAAAACTATATAAATCACTGTCCCAAGATAGATCTCCTCTTCCTTTTCTTTTTTTCCCTGCCTCCCTTTCCTACTTCCTCTCATTTGCTTTTAGATGCCTGGGTAGATTTAGATTAATCTTAGGGCTGAAATGTTACACTGAAGGGTTGTATTAATGCCTGATCTAGCTACTGCATCCTACTGTAATTCATGCACATCAGTAATAAAAATAATCCTCTGGGAAAAATATAGTGGGGAAAGGATTTTTTTTTAACTCCGTGACTGTCAGCACATTTTCATTCTAAAGAAAACTCAAAAAGAGTTTCTAAAAAGATACTGCAGTAGAAACCTTTAATGGGAGTATCTCTAGGTAGCTGATCATTCCAATTCACTACGGATGCAGTTTGTTTTCAGTCTAAAATAAAACGAGTGGGAAAATTGCAAACCCAAAATATTATTAATTGCATTCCACGTATTTCTTTCCTTCATTATTACTTTGCAGTTTCTAGTTTAAGAAGCCAAAGATCAGACTTTTCCACATATTGCAGAACCTATTCAAGTGCCACCTAATCACTTGCTGACAGCTAAATGGGTGCTCCAAAAAGACCCAGTCCTGTCCTCTTCACATGAGCATAATGTATCAGAATCCAGGTGCACCACTTCTAAAAAGGAGAGTTTGCACCAATTTTTCCTACTGTTAAGCCTCTTTTAAGCAGCCTTCTAAAATAAGCATATTCTAATTGAACTGCTCGTAACACTTGGCAGCATCTTTTGCTACAGAAAAACTTAAAGTGCTTGTTCCATTTCTGAAAAGGCATCTAGGAAAAATAATAATAAAAAAAGACAGTTCATCCAAGGCCATAAGAGACCACAGATTTTCTACAGAATTAACATGCACGATGAAGAACAAACAAGCATTTATTTACAGGGTATATTAATGGAGGAAAGGAAAAGAATTTTCCTTTGCATCACTACACATACTGACATGAACAAGTAATCATTCAAATGCTTTTAAGAGATGCAGTCTTGCTTGTACAACTCTGGAGTCACAGAGAAATGAATGTAGATTACAGCAGCAATAGAGAAGCTATAAATACACACACTCTGCCAGTCACATCTGGTGGGTTTTTTTTAATATAGGATCATGGTATTGATATATTTCTTCTTGCAGATGATTTAAACAGTTATTTAGGATGTCAAGATTAAAAATAGTCTTTTAAAGAGCAGGCAAAGGCATGATGGTATGATTCCTTGACTTCCTTTACTACACTTTCATCTCAGAAAAAAATCCTGCTTACTTATGGAATATCCCAGCCATCAATCAAAGATAAGATCTTTAAACAAATAGGAAGCTTAAAATAAATTGTATTATGTGGGAAAATAAAATAAAGTAACACACCAATTAATTCAAATGAGTGTTTTGCTGGAAAGGATTAATTTTAACACAATTTGAATTTCAAAGTTAAGGCAGTCTTCCCAAGTCTCCTACCTGTTGTTCATGCCTACATTATCTGCATTTTCTATTTCACTGGTTTACAGTTGAAGTGGGGAAAGGGAGATAGAGTTAGAAATAAAAAAAGGCATGTTTTAGTTGACTTGTTCTCAAACAAAGATACAGAAAATCCTCCCTCTCCCAGCTCAACCAAAACAAGCCTGATTGTTTAAGATTTCAAAATGGGAAAGATTTTTAAGGTCTTAAATTGTCAAATGGTGACACCACTTTCTGCCTACTTTAAATTATTATTCTTTTAGCTTTCTTTAAATTCATCAATTCCTGACATTCTGTCTGCCCTCTCTACCACCTCAAATAAACAAAAGGAGAACATATAAAAATCCCCTCTCCCAGCAAAGACATTTCTTCAGAACAGAACAGAACCCACACAGGCCAGCATTATTGGAGAAAACTTGTATTTCCTTCTCAAACTGGTAGAGGAATCACAGAAAAAAATCAGGCAGAAAAAAAAATTATTCTGGATTTTCTACTCCAACACTCTACTTTAGAAGGACTAACCTCAAAATTGAATGTAGTTAAGTCAAGGTGTTTAATTCCCATGCACAGCAGAGCTGATCCCCAGGCAGAGCTAAACTGTGGGACTTGCACTTCCCACTGCAAGGCCCAAAAGGTCGTGAGGACCTTGGCAATCTCACAGCAGCCAATTTTTCCACACAAACCAGTCACAATTTTCTAAAATAAATTCTTCACCAGATAAACATCCAGCAAGATTTCCTTAAACTAGGGACAAGAAGATTTTCTTCTCTTTCCCCTTATGTTTATCAAACATTTATTGTTGCAAAGAAGATATCACTTTCTAATTCCCAAGTACTTCTGTGCTCCTCTGGAATGGGGCACCATTTTGTTTTATAACCTCTAATTTTTTTATGATCTTCCCCTGCCCCTCAAACCTCAAGTGAAGGAGAAATAGCAAAGCTTTATCTTGTATTTTTCTATGATTATATTGTGCTCAGCACCAAGAGTGAATTTCAGAGGTGGTGAAATAAGCTATAATCCTGATTTCCTCAGCAAACTGAAGAATTCTGAGTCACTCTAAAACTTGACTTACAGTCTGATGCTGCGAGTAATAAGCTGAAGCAACTAAGAACATGGTCCAAGCAACATACAGAGTTTGAAGAATTATGCAAGCCAAGAATTTGGCCCAATAGATATTTAACATGAGCCGTAGCCTTTGCAGCATGCTATAACTCAGGACCTTTCAGACTGAGCAAAGCAAGACATATTTCTTGTATAGCTGTAAATCTTAACTTGGCTCTAGCAAATACAACTTTTTTTAAAGTAACACTGTAAGACCATCCAGAGCAGGACATAACACAACTCATCTTTATTAGGAAGCAAGCATCATTTTTCATGGGGGAAACATACTGTACCCAAAAAGAACTGGAAAAGGGAGACATAGATCACTTAATCTTCCAGGAGATGGAGGCAGATCTGTGTGAAAGCTGCCGTGGAAGAAAACAGCACTATGAGAGTTGGTGATTGAAACAAAGAGAGAAGTTACAAGCAGAATGCTTGAACATGACAAAGAAAAGGAACTCAGCAGTACAAAGATATGCCACACACTTACAGGTCAAGGTAATCTAAGCTTGATTTGAGACAAAAATTCTTTCATTCAAAAGTTCACATGGCTATCCTAAAAAAACCCTAAACTGTAGCTGCCAAATCATAAGGAAATTTGTAGGTAAGTTTTACTTTACCCACTGAGATCTGTACTGCATCTTCCATTTAGCATGAAGCATTTCCAGTATCATTCCTGGAATAACATTACAATGTGCACAAAGCTATTTGTCAGCCCATAACCAAACACCAAAATTGGTTCTGGCAGAATGTGCAATTGCTCACCCTGGACAACACTTGCTGTCCAAACAGATAGAGATTTTGTAGCTAAAGGGAACAAACTTTTAATTATTATTTTTAATCATCAGTGCAGACATCTCATTAGTATGAACCAAAAAGGAGCTTGACCTAACATAATATACTATGTCAGAAATGAACAAAGGACCATTCTTTTCTCATCAACAACCACTTTCAATTAAAATGTCCACATTTGGATTCAAGATTATTGCAGGAGACTCTACTTTGGTGAATAACCTGGCTTCCCTAAGCAGGTCAGTCTTGGGTGAATAAAAGATCAAGGAAAATCTGTAACTATTCCCTCAGACAATCATGAACTCTGTGTGTAGCACAGAAAAGCATTGCAAGGACTCGGTGCTAGCTCCTTACATCCCACTGGAGACAGTTCTGTAAGAATTGGACTCACTTCTTTCCATGGAGTGCTCCAAGCTTCCCTTTTACTCTTCTATATTGACCTTTTCCTTTCCCACTCTTTGTGTTTCAAGGTAGCCCAGACTTGCTGGGCCCAGATGTACTTGGGATGACATTTTCAGGCATGTTCAGCATGACAAAGACCTTCAGTCCACTTCCAGGAGCTCTCAGAGACAGCCCCAGTAGATAAAGCCAGTGGGGCACATTTTCCAAGAAACTAATGCAATAAGCAACAGTGTCTCCAAGTCTGGCAGAGAAAAAGAGGTCACCACATGTTTGGCAACACATCATTAACTCCCTAATTATGCACTAATGGATGTCTGATATTTCAAAACCACTGCTTGATGCAATTACCTTCCACTCTCCTACATTAAAGGAAAGCCATAGCAGCACTACATCATCCACCTGCTGCATTTCTCTTTTAAAGCCCACTTAGTTCAGAAGGAATTAATCCCTTCTACCCACCACTGATATCAGACACCAAAAAAAAAAAACCCAAACCAAACCAAACCAAAAAAACCCAAAAAAAAACCCCCAAAAACCGGCAACACCACACTTCCATTATTTTTCCTGCTAATCCAAATGTACTCAAAAGCAGTTGCACCCACCACCCCACTGCTGGACACCTACCAGTGTGGTGGGTGACTCCAAAGTCCTGTTACAAAATAAAAGTTCTCCCTTTTGTGTCTTTAGCCACACAAGCCACCATTTCCCCCTTCTCAGAGCAACCATATGCAATCCTGGACCCATGAGTGCATGGGAAGTCATGGACAAAACACTAATAGATGCTTTCTGAATAATACCTGAAATAGAGCCTCAACTTTTCAGGCAGAGCTGACCCAGTGTAGCTCTGACATGAAAGAGCATTTATACAAAAAAACAAAACAAAAAAAAAACCCCAGACCTAAAACCAGTTTTAAGCCATTTATTTTAAGAACAGCCTAGTGTAGCCAAGGGAAGAATTTAGCCTCAATGAAACATAAATGAAATCCCATCAGGAAAGGCCTGTATACATCCCAGCCCCAAAGGGCATTTTTCAAAGTTCCTAGCATCCTCAGATGATTTCACTGCCATGATTTATATATAGCGAGGGAAGACCTTAGATGAAAATCACATGTGGAAATCTGCAGTGCTGCCAGGTGGCCTCTGGAGGGAAGAAAATGCTGTGAAACTTCTGGAATGGTTTAAACCTCTGAGCCCCTGCAAGGCAATTTGGATTACACGATGGCCCATAGCAACATGCTGTTCCTGAACACACAAAGCATAAATATAGCAAATCGAGTTAATAGGTTTTGTGCTGCACATCTTGTTTTGTTTGCAGACAGTGCTACTAGAAACAGCTTCCAACCAGCTTTTCTTTTGTGATTGTTTTGGTCCAGCTCATGCCTCTTTATGCAAATATTCATTTTAAAGTGGTGATTGTAAAAAGGAATTGCAAGTTAGCAAGCACCGGTCAAGGGCTGGAAAGGATTGCTTGGATCAGTTCCCTCCCCACTCCAGACAATCATGTAAGAAAAGCCAGGATCAAAGAGGCACTTAATGATGTCTGCTTTCCCACTTTCCTCCATAGCCCTTCTTTTGACCCTCTCAAAGGATGTTTCATCTTTCAGCTCCAGTACCAAAAGAGAAAGCCCCCGCCCATGGTCTTGACTCTGGGCAATTCAGCCCAAGAGGAAGGAGTGCCACCCTCAGAGACACAGACTGCCACAGCCACACGTGCTAGGCAATAAAGCCAAGCAGATTTACCAGGGACAATCCCAATCTGATGCAGCCAGGATTCAAGACAGTACTTGGAGAGCAAATGAACAAAGTGTGACTGTTTGCCTATAATAACCTACTGCATCTTCTGATTTTTTTGCAGTCCTTCCTTCTCAGAGCAAAGCCAAACAAGCCACAATATTTAAGTCCCAAGCAGCAGATTATTTACCTCATCCCAGTCACCTTGGGGGTACAGAAACTAGCTGGAGCTTCACCTGGCAGTGCCTCCTCTGCCTGCTCTGAGAAGGCCCCTAGCAAACACTAGCACCAAACACTAAAAGGGCTCTCCAAAAAATGACACTGTATCCTACACATACTTTGGGTAAATTACACAGCTTTATTTTCTTTTCTAGCTCAAAGGTAGCCAAATAAATTATTCCATATGTTTGCAACCTTTTCCCATTCTGTAGTGGATTGTTTTACAGGCAGCTGACACTGAGAAACTGCTCACCCCTCCCATCAGCCCTCAGAATCTGCTGCCCATATGCAATCCTGGACCCTTTCCAGTCTGCTCAAGGGGCCTGGTCCCTCTTGAAATGCTCCAGAAGACCCCACTTAATCTCAGCATCTGTAAAACTTGTCCCTACTTAGCTTGCAGTGAGTAAAGAAATACACCAAGGTGTTGTTACTGGAGGTTACTCATCAAGGAGGATGAGGGGGTAGAGAAAAACCAGGAAGTCACGCTAGAGGGAAAGGAAAGCTTAAGGGCAATCAAAGGATCACGAAATGTATCCAGCTCAATAGACCCAACATAACTTGGGTATCGACTTTGTAACAACGTACACAATTGTGAACTTTCCCAGGGCTTTTTACACATTAATTCATAGTTCACCTGGCACTCCCAGCTCTGCAAGCCTAAGCTCTACCCTCCAGTTGTTCAAAAAAATCCTCTCTAGGCTTGGCAGTCAGCACTGCTCCCAATTTCACAGCTACAGCTGAACGTGCCACTCACCATTGTTCATCCAGGGAATGCCACCACGCACTCAGCCTCTGGAGACCCTCCCTGCAGGGGCCAGAAGGGCCAGGCCACCAACTGCTTCAGCTGTGAGGGGTTTGGGAAACCCATGAAACCATCTCAGCAAGCAGCAGTGTGTAAGCACTGCAGGGAACCGTGTTAGCAAAGGGACTCATTACACACAGGATGGGGGTGGGAATTTGTGCTGGGAAGCAACGAGCAGGACAAGTTCAATAGCAATTTGGCACATGCATCAGCTCACTTCACTGACACTGCAGCCATTCAAAAAACACATCAACAAGCAGATCAGGGAAATTATCCACCTGGGTTGCAGTGTCTGTCTCCCCTGAGCATTATCATCTCCAAGTATTAATCCAGAGACACTACGAGAAGAGACAGGGATCTGATGTCCCATCTCCTGCTGATCAGCTGGCAGGTATAGCAAGGAGACATGGGAGATTCCCTTTTTAAATAAAAAAGGCAGTTTTCAGCACCAGCTGATGGGCATTAATGCAAATAAGCCATCCCAGAACTGAACTCAACCGTGCCACATGTCAGCACCCCATTACTGCATTACATTATGTAAATCAACCTCTGAGAAAAATACAACTAGGAAAGAAGAAATTATAATCTTGGCAGGCACTGCTCTGTCAAGTGCAGCCCCAGCTGCCAGCTCCATGCAGGAGTTACATCCAAGCGCCTGCAAAGCAGGCTGCAGGCTTTGCACTGGCTCTCCCTCTTCCCCTGCTGCTGTTTTATTTACTCTGCACTATCTGCATTAAGGGCAGGTTGCTGAGGTCTGAGGGAAGGGGATCTGAGGGAGAGTACAAATCCATGGTGCTGCACAGCCTGCCCAGCACCTTAAATTGGGCCAACCATCCTGGCCCAACTCCACCTCCCAGGTTAGGTCCAAGTCCACCATGGCTGCTAAACAAAAAACAACAGTTTGAAATACTTATTTAATGTTTTGTCAGGAATACAGAAGTTCTAAGCACTGAACTCTCCTGTTTATCTTCAGGGACCCAAACCACTCTGCCATCTGTTTTTGCTCACTTCTGATTTGCTCAGTGAAACCTCAAGCTTTGTTTTCAGGAATCCAGGACTGATCTAACTCATGTCCCTTCACAATCCAGCCTTGGTGCTTTTTGCTTTTCACTTGCTTTCTCTCTGCCCAATGCACTTCCTCTGCAATTCTGCTTTTTCCTTGCAGTTGTGCCCAATCCCATTTTTCATTCACACCACTGGCTTCATTTCACCGCTCTAAATCCAAGCTTCCTGCCTCCCACTCACATCTCCCCAACAACTCATCCTCCCCTTTTACTCCCTGTGCTCCCTTCCAGGCTTCTAACCAGCTTCTCTCTTTTGCTCACTCTGGTGGAAGTCTCACCTTCCACCCATGCATAAAATCTGCTTTTTCTTACGTGCCTGACCACACTCCTTCCATTTATGTCTCTGCAGAGACATTGCTTTGGTGAGACCTTTCAAACAAACTCACCAACAAATTGTAACAAACAGCTTTAAGACCAAGCTTTGGTGGTCTGATTCACCAGGCCTTGCTTGTCTTGGATGTAATACTCACTGCCCTGCTCAGCCCACGAGAGCACTGAAGCAAGGACTGTGATTTCCTGTTCCACGAGGCACAGACCACACTGTCAGGGCCTAATAAACACCAGGCAACCGTTCATTCTTATAATTAGTTGCAACATTTGACTCATGTCACAGAAATAAAGGCACAAGAGCAATGCACAGGATTCATGCTATTTGGAAAAAAAAAAAAAAAAGTGGATCAAATTTAAATGTAGCATCCAAGAAATATTTAAAGAACAATAAATCTTCAAAGACAGCATCATAAGTGGAAGTAATCCTACTGTAGGGATTACGTGCCCTATTTAGTCAGAGAAAGGCAACTTAGAAATTTCTGTCCATATTACCTTTACATTATAGAAATATTTGGTGGGGATAGGGGGAGGAAAGAGAGGGGAACAGAAAGGACAGGAAGTTTTCCTTTTACTGTGCAACATGTTGTACATTTTTAGCAACTCGAGATCTCAGAGTCTTCTCCCAGTGTGTGATTCCTGGTTTCACTTTTTGCAGGAAGAATTAGGAACTTCAGAGGCAGAATTAAATGCAGGAAAAGAAACATAAGCAACAAAACAAACTGAAGATGCTTTCATGGTACCAGGATGGCTGGTAAAAAGATATTATATAGCCAGGAACTTCTTTCTGTATGTTATGATATAAAATAGACCATATCCTAGTCTCAACCTCATGAAGGATGATCATCTAAGTGTTTACATGATCCCAGAACACCACACTCACACCCTTTATGGGGGCTGCTGCTGCCCTCACCCTCCTAGTCAATCTGCAGCTGGCTTTTGCAAGCACCCATGCTGATCTGACAGTGGGAAAGGATAATTCCTGCAGGACACCAACCTTTACATGGAGGCTTTAAATGCTCCTATAGCTGGGGGTCAATAGGTTGTGGTGGCCCTCACCTGCATCTTACACCTGGGTGTGCAAAGGCCTGAAAAAAAGGATGTTGGGAGGGACTGGAGGCCAGAATAGCAGAAGTTGTGTTGGGGAGGGTTCAGCAAGATTAACTACCCTGATATTAGCTGGATGCGTGTCACTCAAAGGGAGAATATCTAGTTTCAGTCTGGATGATAATGTCTACAGGAGGTTTATTTCAACAGTAAGGAACAAGAAGAAAAGTGCAGAATCTCAGTGGAGGAAGGGTGAACATCTGGTCTGAGGCAGATGACACTTTTGGAAATGATGGCCATGCAAATCACCTGTCTGTATGAGCTCAGAACAAAGAGTGCATACAGCAGATGATCTCCAGGCTCACGCTGCCATTTAAATGGGATCTGCTAAGAAACAAGAATGCCATTTTCATCTGCAGCAGATTTGTTTCATGACATGCTGGGCCTGACTGGGCTTCTCTGCTAAAGAAATGAGAAATTCCTGAAGCCAAGGACATTAGGAGATGGGACATGGTGCCTGCCAAGTCCCTCTTTCCCCAGGATGTGGAGGCTCCCAGCTCATTCCAGATCAGTCACAATGCTTTGGGCAATCTGCCATCTCAGCCCCATTCAGACACCAGCCAAACATCATTATGAAAGCTACAAACTCATCCACTCAAAGTGAAAAAACATACATAGCACAATCAAGCCTGTCATCTGCCTGGGCTTTGGTTTGTGTCCGTGTTTCAGAGTCACTTAATGAAGTGAAAACCAGATTTCATCTCCGAGTACCCGACAAAGTATGGGGACATGCCAAGATAGATAGCAAGGAAATGTGCTCTGTAATAGCCACAAGCAGGTGAGCCCTCACATGAGGTGTCTCTAATTACACCCGAACAGTGCAGAGGCTACAGATAGCACACGTGAGAATCAAAGGGTTTGGAGAATATTGATCTGGGCATAGTCCAGCACAGAGAAGATGCAGACTGGAGTGACAGGGAGAAGAGAACAAGGCTTATTTTGAAGGACAGGAATAGCTTTTGTAATCAGGAGGGATGATGAAGTACAGCAATTCCTAAATTCCTTGGGAAGGCAAGACAAACACCTCTCACCCTGGCATCAAGCCACAGCTTCTTCCAGATTCCTGTTACTGTCACTGAGACATAACAGCTGAGGATTACAGGAGAGTTAAATTGCCATTCCAAAAGCAGAACAGCACAATTTCCCAACATTTTAAATCTTAAATGCAAGGAGAAAGACAGGCAAACAGTTGAGAACCAACCCTGAATGGAAACTTTAGGGATTTGGGAAAATCTCTGCTCTCCTCTTGCCCTTCTCAAGTCCTTGGCTCAGCAGTCCTTGCTCCCTGTTTTAGGGTGCAGCTTCAGGGACTGGGAAACACACACTAAAGAGCCTGTCAACCCCACAGCCCAGTTCTGCTCATGGAAAAGCTGAGCATGGCTTGAATTAGGACTGAGTGGCAGCTGAATGGACCTTCCAAGGCTGGCAGCCTGTGCCTGCTGCTCCCAACAAACCCTGCGTGGGAAACTTTGACTGAGGCACTTGAAGAGAGAAGAGCCAAGTCAAAGCCCCATGGAAGGTCTGAGCCACCCTCACAGGAGCACCTCAGCAGCTGGACTTAAACCTGCACAGGGCAAAGTCTGCAGCCTGCAGGTCACATCAGGACCTCTGCAGGCACAGGATGAAGCCTCCTCCCCAGCAGACTCCCACCTCATCACTGACTGAAACCAAGATGGCATAACCTTTTTCCAAAATCCCTCCTGCAGCCAAGCCTGCACAAAATCTCTCCTATGCAGCCTTTTCTCTAAGAGAAAGCTGTTCTTTTTCTAAAAGCCAAGTCCATGCTGATATTTTCAATCTAGGCAGAGGTAGAAGTGCCCCATCAGCCATCTTCCACAAAGATTTTAGAGGTTCACCTTGAGGCTACCATTTTCCTGTCAGATTTGGTTAGCTGATAGCAGTCAGTGGCTCCAGAAGTTATGATGACACGCTACAGAAAGGAGGAATAAAAACAAATCATGGGAATAAAGTCTTTAGGGCTCCAAGTCGAGTACTCAGGTTTAGGATTTGACAGGTGCTGCCCACACAAATACAATCTGTATAACTGCTATCCAGTGGAGTAAGCACTATATATCTCAGCTGGCAGCTGGAAGTAGGGGTGTAAGTCACAGAAAAGAGTTGTTTCCAAGCCAGCCATCACATAAAAGTAATTCTTTGTGGAGTTTCTCACATGCATTGTTAAAGTTGAGTTGTTGCTCGAAGGTACAAAGCAGAAAACCAACACAATCAAAACAGACTTTCAGAAGGGCAAGGAAATATGCCAACAAATACACTGCACAGGGCTTCACCTTGTCAGGACTTTGGCATACACAGACTTGAAGAAACAAAGAAAAAAAAAAAAAGAAATCACCTTTTGCCACTTGCTTTAAGAAATTTCACAATCCTCTGAAAACTTACAATGCAGTAGCTTGTTTTGTCAGTGCTGATAAGCAGCTCCTGGATGGAAGACAAGGCAGCTCTCTGTTGAGCACGGCAATATTTTGTCAGGAAACCAATCAACAATATTAATGGCAAGTAAACTCATTCATTAAGGGAAAGAGATTTCTGCTCACGTTCCTTGCACTGGCAGATGGCCTCCCATAGATTGCACACTTCAAGTCTAGCCCCAGAGAAAGGAACTGGGGGGAACATTTGTCCTTTGAAATAAGCAAGCATAGTTTGATTTAACCTTAGAGGGGTGAAAAATTAGATTATTCAACTGGCTCAATTGTAAGAACACACAGAAACTACACTGACATTTGGACTTTTTGTATTTTCAGAAAATCGAACTGACTTTCTAACTAACTGTCATCCTGCCTCTGCCAAAGGTCTTCCAACTAGATCCAAAATACTGAAACTTGGAGAGAAACAAAGGAACTGTAATGAACAGAGAACATTCCCGAGTACCAAAGCACAGTTTATTCCTCACAAGATCCCTGACAACTTCCCATGCACACAGCAGGTCATTCAAGCCAAAATCAACTCAACAAGAAGAAAGCAAAACTTTCTTAATAGAATATTAATTTACCTCCCTGTTCAAGCTAAGAGGGCTGAGAGACAGACAGAAGACTAAGAAGCTTTAGGAATGCTTATTGTTCTAACTCTGACAAAAAGTTTTCGTGTACTTTTTACTTATTAATTCCCTAGCTGCATTTTGATAAAGGCTCTTCTGGACAGAGATCAGTTGAATTCCTAATCAAAACCATGTCAAGCGGGGGAAAAAAAAATAACCAAAAAAAAACCCCAGAACCACTTCTGCTTCCCAGCATGAAAAATTTAGTGTAAAATCCCATGAGTTGCAGTCTAATGACATCACACTAATGGAAGAAGAGAAAACCTTCTAACAATTAAAAAGAGCCTTGCTGAGAAAACACACAGGAAATTGTCAGGCTGTCATTTGTCTCTCAGCCACAGCACATGGGGCAGTACTGGGGGCTACTGTACACCCATTTCTCTCTGTAATGGGCTGCACCAGGAAGCAATACAGACTAAATACTGAAGGAGGCATTTCTTTGTTTGCTCTTAAACAGAAGGGCAACATCAGTTAAAGGATGCTGTGGTACCACCCACTGCTGCCTTCAAACCTTTCCCATGCCCATGGTCCCAGACTCCTCTCTACAGCACCTGCACAATCCTGAAGCATCTCCAAAAACATCAGAATTTGCCCATTGAAAAAGAAAAAGAAGCCTGGCTTAATACATATTCAGTTTTCTGATAACAAAATTTGTGTAGACCAGAAAGCAATTTTTTTTTTCCCTCCACGTCCTGCACATCCAGCAAAATTGCCAGTGAAGGGCTGGTTCCAGCACCGTGGCTGCTGACACGGTGACGTGCACGGCAGGAAGAACACAGCTTGAGTTTTAGATGCCAGGCTGAGCATTCAGCACAGAAACCTTGTTTTGGCTTTAAACCTGAGCAAATCTGATCTGGGAGCTCACTGATGGAGAATAAATATGGAAGGAACTGATTTCAGATTGTGTCTTTTGAAAGGATGAGTTGACAGGGCAAAAATAGCAAATGCAATGGGTACCTGACTGCCATTGTTACATTTGTTTAAGCAGAGATTGCTGCAATGTTCAGGAGCCACATAAAAGACTCTGCAATATGCAATCAAGTCACAGGTCTGAAAACACACCAAGAAACATCCAGTAACTGTCACAAATGATAAGAGCTGGGCAGATAAAAGAAGTAATTACATCTTCTTTGAAACTCTATTTTGCTATTTTTAGTGCTTTAATCAAGGGCCCAATTCTTCCACCTTTCTTCACACCAAGTAATCCTTTACTCTTTAATTATTTTCACTAGTATGGCTATGGGCAAACTAAGCTACAATGAAGCCAGACTTAAGGGAATCGGAACCTGGCCCAAAACAATTTGGATGAGAAACAGAGACTGACAATACAGCATCATCAGCGGATTAAAAAAAGAAAAAAAAAACCAAAACATGCCTTTGCCTCTTGGTGTGATGGACCCAGCCCAGAGCTGGAGGCTGAGGTTTGCTCACTGTGATATTTAGCCAGGGGCCTCTCTGGGGCTTTGCTAATCAGACCAACCGAGCTGGATGTGGTCTGATGCAGGGAAATACAGATGGCCATTAAGGATTGGACTGTGACCAACTCATTCACAAATGCTATCAGACACCAGCCATTTCTGGGCAAACCCCAGAGGAGATGGGTAAAAGGTAAAGTATTTCTTAAACAGCAGTGTTTTAGTATGAACTTCCACATCAAATCCTGCCACGAGTGCCAGACTGGGGAGCAGCCCTGTACAGTGTTCATCCAGTGCTCTGCATTGATTCAGTGGTCTGAACCAGGGTAGAAAGACCCAGAGCCAGAGCAAGACTCCTTTTGATTGCTGTGATGTGTCTACACCAGCCCTAGAGAGGAAGGTGCATGAGCAAGACCCAGACAACCACACCTAACGAGTTTGCTTTGCTTTGGAGCCCTGTCAGCACAGCACCTGGAGGAGGCTGTCAGTGCTTTAAACAAGAATCACCATTTGTCAGCTTTAGTATTTTACCTTCAGGACTTCATTCCAGCTCCTAACTCTTCACATTCAGACACTCAGTGCATGCTCTGAGCCTTGCTCAGTCAGTTATGCAGCACCCACTGCCCCTTTTGGTCCCTTCTCTAAGTCCCCACTGAGTTTGCTCTGTGTGCTGCATGTTCCAGGAAAAAGTAAAGCTACAAAAACAATCCAGATAGGAACCAAAGAGAGGATTAGTGTCCCGCTGCTATTTGTTAAGGTATGTTTCTGTGAAAGAAGCCAAATTTCTCTTTCTTGTCAAGCCTTCTTCTGGAAGGAAGGACTAATACAAAGAGAAAAAGCTCAAACATCTTCGGGTATAGCGGTTTCAAAGCTATCTAAACTAGCAAAATAATAATAATAGTAATAGTAATAATAATAATAATAATCTTGCTGTAAATAAATGGGCTCCTGAACATGATAGGGCATTGATCACAAAGTCTGCTCCCCCAGGAAGCACATGGAGTTTAAGTACATCTGGGAAAACTGTCTCCAGGCACTGTGCTGCTGTGCCAATAGCAACCCTTTGCTCCTGGGAGTGCCATTTAGAAGACCACGGGGACAAGAGAGGAGCAGTGAGGGAGAGCCCTTCACCCACTGTCAACTCTTCACCAATTTCTGTATTTAGGAAGCAGAATGTTTCCCAAAATTGAGAATAACCCCAAGCAGGCCCTTAGCACTCTCCCTCCCAGCCTCCATCTAACAATAAAGTGCCTGGAAGTCTCTCCCTCCCTGCAGCATGATGCATCTCCTCTGCAACAGCCCTCCCCAGCCCTGTCCTCTGACAGGCACTGAACGATTTCCATCTCTCCAGCCTGAGTTAGGATCCAAAGTTAGGGCTGCATGTGCCTGAAATGCACCTTTTGTGCACAATTTTAGGAGCAGATTTCTGACTTTGGAGAAACCCTGCTGTACCAGTGAGTCCAGCCCAGGTAAGTCAAAGTGCTTCAACAGAGTCTACACCAGAGACTTATAAAATACAGATGTTCCTGCAGCTCACAGCTATTTGTCACGGAGAATGACACCTCTGTCTTACTGCCAGCACCAGGACAAACAAATGTCATCACATGAAGGTGCCTGAGGGGCAGCCCATGTGCACAGGAGCAGGGGAACCAGACACGATGGGATTGCAGGCTGGCAGGCTGCCACAGATGAGGTAATGGGGAAGGATTCTGAGCACCTCTTCCATCACAGCAAACACCATCACTGTGAAGCTCCTTTGTTCCAGAAAGGATTTCCTGCCACAGCCTAAAACATCAGCGACACGAGTGGGGTGCAAGGTACAGCAGTGGGCATTTAGCTGTACAAGCAGCCCTGGTGCACCCTGACCCAAGTCAATTGAATAAGTGGTGCATTATTCCAGGCCTCATTTCCACAAGAAGCCATCTGACAGCTGCTACCTCGCAAATTGCTCTGTAAAAACAGGTGCAAAATGAGCAGAAAGAGCTGAGCTTCCCTTCCTTACTGAACTGGAGCACCCAGAAAAGATGTTTGCTAAGAATGATGTTTTCAGAGGGCAGGAAAGATTGGATGACCCCTCAGTTTCTTCGACAAAGCAAGGCAGCCCTGCAGCAAACCAGATCTGAAGGGATGTATAGCTTAATTACAATAATGGATTAATAGAATGGTTTGGGTTGGAAGGAGCCTTAAAGATCATCTTATTCCAAATTCTCACCCCACTATGGTCAGGGACACCTCCCACTACCAGATTGCTCATTTGTGAGGTCTTCAAAGATCCATAGCTGGAAAGATGCTAAAAATGCAAAGTGTATTCTTTAAAACAATAACAATATATATATATATATCTTTCTAGACTTCAGAAAAGCTCTATGAATACAAAGAAAAGGAAAGAAAATGCCAAATCCTGCATTTGGAGGAATGAGGCATAAAACACTTCAGGACATAATCACTAAACAAGACAATATTTCCAAACCAGCCTTTTGAAATTGCACAGAGCAATGGCACATACATCTAGATTTTCACAAGAAAAGAGAAGCTCACCCACTCATTGTTTTGGTATTCTAAGAGGATCAAAAAGGCCATTTTAATTCTCCAAATCCCTCACAAAAATCTCTCTCAAACACATTTCAGGCAGGCTGGATGGAAGAGAAAGAAAATTGTGATCAGACACATCATGATTCAGGGAGATCTGAGTGCAGAAACCTGTGAGCATTTCCACAGAATGCAAAGCAGTAATTAAATGCTTCCTATGGAAAAGAAAGGTTGTCCCTTGGACACTTCTGTCAATCTGCATTTAACAGACACAGCAGCCCTCTCAGTTCAAGCACACAAGCACTCTGGTTCTTTGCTGGAGTGACCTTAGCTGTCAGCCCAGCCTGTCCTGTTCAATATCTGTAGCTCTGCCTGGTACATTTTGTGAGTGTGTGTGTTGGGATGAGGAGATGCAAAAAGGAAAAAGCACAACGAAAAGACAAAGCACTGGCCCCAATTAAAAAATTAAACAGGTGTCCTGAGACTGTCAGCCTGAAGATGGAGCATCTACATTTAATTAAAGGGATAAGTTTAGCAGAAAATGCCACTCCAGCTACTGTCAGAATGCATGATTAATTTGTGATAAAATACCCAGCACTGTCTAACAGAAGCAGACGGCTGGGGGACACATATTTACACAATCACTTGTTATTTCTTCAAGATATTACCCATGACCCTGAGCTTAGTGTCAGTGCATTAAAACAAAATTCTCACATCTGGTCTTTTGAAGACTTGCTGGAGGCTTTTCCCAAGTAGCCCCATGCAGGAGCGCTCCAAAGCCTGGGAAGGGGAAAGCAAACCACTGGTGGAGGCTGCTGCCTGTGCACCAGCAGTGGGGGTCACCCTTTTTAGTCTCAGTTCATCAGCCCATCTCCTGCAGTGACATCAGGGCATGGCTCTTCCTGCAGCTCATCAGCAATGCCAGTCCTTTCCAAGGGATTCCTTAACAACCCCTTTCCCTGCCAGGACAGCGGGTGCTGCTCCCGCTGCTAATCAGCTCCTCTTTCAATTAGTGGGTAGGGCAGGGGGTTTTTCCACATGATTGATATACTCTGCTATTGAGCTGCTAAAGAGCACAATTATTTCTCCTCAGTCATAGAGACTGTTTTGCAAACCATTCAGGTCAGGT
Organism: Leptocoma aspasia; assembly: GCA_013399835.1. Taxonomy (NCBI): domain Eukaryota; kingdom Metazoa; phylum Chordata; class Aves; order Passeriformes; family Nectariniidae; genus Leptocoma; species Leptocoma aspasia. The sequence goes on from VXAX01004703.1 coordinate 1,447,172, forward strand.
AACATGCACAAGCAGCAGCCTGAAGTTTAACTTTTCCTGCCCATCCGATCTCGTTGGAAATAACAGCTGGGAGGTCCTCGGTGGCTTTCAGCTGAGCAGGAGAGCTGGGTTTGTTTCCAGCCCCTGAGACTGGAGAGGTGGCTTCTAGGATCTCCCTACATCTTCCCCCAGGGAGGGAACATTGTCTTTTCCTGGCTTGGGCTGCCTGAGTCTCCACCTGTAGATTCAGTTGTGCTTTGTTTCCCCTGGATTAGCTGGAAAGGTTTTAAGCATTAAACTAACAAGGCTCTGAGGACGCATCTGTGGAACTTCTGCTGAGTTGCTTCCCTGGACTGACACTCTGACATACCATAATAGATAGAAACACCTGCACTCAGGGCTCTCACCACCTCACACAACAGGTACTCTCAGAAAGCTGATATCCATCTCTCTTCATACCAGCAGGTGAACACATGGGGCCCACACAGGATGTGCCAAACCCTTCCAGGAAAGAGATTATTATTTCCCAAAGCACAACACAGTGCAACTGGCACTGAACAGGACATTATTTGAAGTATTCTGACTTCTGAATTTTTGGTCTTAATTTTATCCCTGAGAAAGATGAGAAAAAAAGGCAGGAATCACTACCTTAAACTTCAGCTCTGCTTGATGCCAACAGTTTCTTTCTACCCCTGTCCATGGCTATGTTCCTAGAATGACACTTCTCTTTGGAGACATGGGGGAGATTATTAAGACTCCACTGAGATAACTTTGACTGTTCTACAACAGAACCACCTAATCAGCCACATGCTAAAAGCAGGCAGTCATGCCAAAGGTGTATTGTCACCATAAATACAAGATGTATCACTGCTTGGACTGCCACCTAGCAAGGCTTTTGGCTTTCCTGGCATTTCTCTTAGCTGTTGATAATGGAATTTTCTGTAACAAGTTCATGCAATGTAAATAGCTTTTTTATTTAAAGTAGCCATCAGCTACCAGTCAACTATCACCAGCAAGGACCTAAATGAATGATAACCTGGAATACTACTACTTCTGCTTTCACAGAAAGAAAGACAGTGCTGTAAAAAAAAAAACAAACAAACATTTTGTAAGTCCACAACTGGCTGTAGGCATGGTTATTTATGATTTGTATAGTCGAATGGTTGAACTACTCTTCACTGCCCCTGAAGCATTGAACCAGATCTGAGGACAAGGACCACAAGACTTGGACAGCAAACTGCCTGCCCCTCAAAACTGCTGCCTCCAGACCTCAGCTGCAGCCTGAATTGCCTTCTTTGGCCTTCATTCCCAGAAGGATCAGCTGTCAGAGCAATGTCACAAACCTCCCATATCATATTTCACATCCCCACTTGGATGCTTGATTAAATTAATGGTTATTGTGCTTGGTATTAAGACTTTCTGAAGGACAATACTTTGGTTTCTGAGAAGTCTCCCACCTCACACAATGCAACTTCCATGATCTCCTGTCACAGCCACAATTAACAGCACTGTGCAGTTTTGCTTATGGAATTCACTTTCCTGGCCCATGGCTCTGTGACCACACCTTCTCTGCACCCTCTAACTGGAAGGATGGGACACAACATAACTCACAGATTCAGAACTGAGGCCCTCACCCAGATGATAGAGGAAAAAGGAAAGGAAAATGCAGCAGAAATAACTTATTCAAGAGGGCATCCCATAACCCCTTGGAGAGAGTTGGTATATTTTATGTGTTAGCATTACATGAGGATGAAATGGACTAACTATTGAGCTCTTTGTCCCCTTTTCTAGCTGCTAGACTAACTCATTGCTTCCTTTTGCTCCCAAAGAAAGATGGATTTTTGCAGGCTTTCTGCAGTTCTAGCATTTTCAGTAATTAAACTTATCTCTGAGGCAATCACATTTAGGATTACTAGGTTTGCTATCTCCAGGCTAATAGGGTCAAAATGCTTAGCTGCCCTCCTGCCTGCCAGTTTATAGCATTTTGCTAATGGATCATTTCCCTCCATGGGGATAACACTCTGGCTATTAGGTGTTCTCCTGTTGCACAGCAATTTTAGGTGATCAGGCAGTAATAATAAGTGTTCTTGTTAGATGGGAGACTTTATTGCCAGGTTAAAGAGTTATAAAGCAATAAGGATAACTTTTTGCTGGCAAAACAACTTCAGTCAAAGACAAGGGACACTTCTGCTACTGGTTCTCCAGTTTCCACCTTGCTTATGCTCAGTGTTTTGCCACACTTGTACTCCCAGACTGCAAAACTGCTCAGCTGATTATACTTCAATGTTCACATGTTGGAAGAATCCAAATCCAACAGGTTTCTGTCTATTTTAACTGCATCCCTGAGAAGCTCTGTACCTGCAGCACTTTGTTTCTTGTTTTTATTCAGCACTATTCCCTTGTCTTATGTCTCAGCCTCCCTTGCCCACAGAAGTCCAGCACAGCAATCAAAGCTCTGAGCAAATGGGCATCCCTGTGTCTTGAAAAGTGGGGGGAGCAAGAAAAAACAAATGCTGTATGCAAATTATTCCCTTCTACAAAATGGAGTGTATGTGCAAAATGGCATCACTTAGGCCAACTTCAGACCCACAGAAATCACTATTTCCTTCCACTCTTTTCACTCCAAAGTGAGTTTATGCTTCCATGGACAAAAAGAACTGCAGTCATATCTAATGCATCCTAGTCTCAATGCAAAATGGAATGGCAGTGGCTTACCCCCAAAATGTGTTCTCTGGTAGGACCATTTAATATTACTCACTAGATCCTTCTAAATGAACAACATAAAGTGACAGGGCTTTGGATTTTTATTTCCTAAGTTACTTCAAGGCAATTACATTGCACAGAAAGTAATAATCACTTGTCAGGCTCTCCACTTCGCACATAGAGCCTTATTTCCATAGAGGTGAACATTTAATAGTTCACTTGAATGCTCTTATTTTAAAGAATTTGGTGCAATCAGTGCGAACCTCACATTTTCTCTCTTTTTTTTTTCTTTTTTTCTTTTTTTTTTTTTCTTTAAGAAACTAAGACAACCAATCTGGCATGGGTTCCATTCTCGAGAGCTCAAGAAAATATGTATTAAAGTTAATTGGCGGTAAAATGAAGCATGTTAAAGTGTGCCTCTGGAGTTCACAAAACTGGAATATGCACAGAGAAGATCTATTCAATTATCTGTGGTAGTGAGAATCTGTTTTGAGGAAATCCTTAATACTCAATCCACTTGTTCCTCCCACAGTCTCTGCCTGTGATCCCACCAGAGCTCCTAGGCTGGGCCCTCTGGCTGGACCAGTCCTACAACTGGAGACAGTCAATGAAATTCAGACTTGGACTCAGGAAAAACAGTGCTGCTGGTTCTCTTCACCAGCATCACTTCACAGCCCACTCTTCTGACCAGATCGAAGAGAAAAGGGAGAGAAGAAAGAACAGGATTTTAGAGAAAACCCAAGACCAAAGCCTTACTCAGTTATTTCCAGGAAGAATCTGACTCCGGAGAATAACTGCTGAGCAATTCTAATTTATCTTTGCTAATTTCTACCAAATCTCAACTTATTTGCCACTAATCCTCAGCAGTTTGATTAAGAGCAAACACATTTTCCCTGGAGACAGCTGCCTTTCAGCATTGGGTGGAACAACTGCCCCTTAGATAGCTGCACCCCAGCTCACAAATCCAGACTTAATTCTCACTGGCACAGACCTAGCCCTGGCTCTGGGGGTTCCTGAGCTCTACACAGGCCCCCAACCTCAGCTGAACAGGGGAAGGCCAGCAGCTGTCCCAGTCTCATGGGTTAGCTCAAGCACAGTGCTAAAGTGGGAGCTTGACAAATTATTATTTTTCATGCCACCTAATGGCACTGTAGTACAAATGAAACACGCCTCAGACCAGCCCAGGCATGCCTTTGACTGCAGAATAGGTTTCTCACACTGTGTGCAATGTACAATTTGCTCTGGGATCTCTCTGAGTGAAAGACAAGTCATTAATGTCCTCTAAACATCCTCAAGGAGTAGTAAGACAAAGAATAATCATGCACAGACTCCGTTTTGAATAGGATCTTGATTTTGGCATCTTGCTTCCCATCTTCAACCAGCTTTCAGCAGGTGAGCTGATTTGCTTTCTCAGGGAGATGTGGCTGCCCTGGCCAGCAACCTAAGCTGTGTTTATTTTCTGTGGGGGTGGCTAATGAAAACAGCACAGCAGGTGCCCGGGAAAGGAGGGGCTGCCCTCCTGTCCAAGCTGGGCTCGCTCTGCCTCCTGGACAAAGCTGCTCTGCAGCTTCCTCACTCAACTCCCACCCACACTGTGGAGGCCCCAGGTGCAGGGATGTCTGGAACATGAAATCCAGTCTGAAGCAGAGAGGGAGGGAGGGAGGGAGGGAGAGCAGAAGGAAGCTCTGTGCCCTGCCTTTTTCACACCTTTTGATTCAGCCAGAGCTACAGGCATCGCCTGGCTCTTGGCAGCTGCCTCCCACAGAAGCCCAGGCCATGCCCTAAATGTCAAGTCTGAATTTCCATAGTTATGAAGAGTCTGGATGTCAAGTGGCCCCTCCAGGCCTCACATTCATCTAAGGTTGGCAAGACCAGCACAGAGAGTGCTCACAGTTCAATCACGGGCATGACTAAAGAGCAGGCACTGGCAAACAGACCGTGCAGCAAGAAGCCCTTTCTCTTTGAAACACTCTTCAGCTTGGGCAACTCTGTACCAGGACACCTTATCAGGTTGTATTATGGATAGATAAGGATTGGCAGAGCTAAAACTTTAAATATGGTGGTCACCATCTACGAGGATGCAAAGCCATTTTCCTCTATCATTACCAGCAGTTTCTGAGGGCAAATTCTTCAGTCCACAGAATCCTGCAGCTCTAAACTGCAAGCCTACCTGTGAGTGAATCATGCTTTGGTTCAAGGAAATCAGCTTAAAAAAAAACATACCAATACCGCCCCAAGCTCATGAAGTATTGATGGAAGGTCTCAATGTATTTATTTACCCCTCAAAAAATACTAAATATTCTTTTTTTCCTGCTTCCTTTAAGCTGTTTCCCTTTGATGAGTAATAAATAAAGAAGCAGTTGAAAACAGAATGTAAGTGCAAAGCCCCAGATCTGAAAGGGACAAAGACTCCATCTGTCACAGAGAAATCCAAAAATCCAAGTACCAGCACAGAGCCCACCTGCCAAAAAGGTTTTATGTTTATGTTAAGTGTGGCTTTAAGGAACAGAAATGTTCTGGCAGATAAAGGCAGCCACGAGAATGACTAACTGAGATGCACAGACAATAATTCCCTCCTTTGATTTCCTCTACTGTCACTGCTATCAGTTAGGCATCTGAATGAAAAATCAGCTTAGAAACTTTGATCCCTTTAAAAACAGAAAAACAAACTCTGTAATCCGGAAATCCTTAGAGGAATATAGAACTGTAGCATCCCCCTATGCAGCACATTTGCTGCAACTGTGGGAGAAGGGGTCTGGCCTCCACACCTGCATTGGCAGGGCTGTGCCCTGGACCAGGCACAGGCAGGTGATGGAGCACAGATGTTCTCTGCTCCCTTCTGATCCTGATGTGCCAGGGGGAAGAATCTGCTCTTCAGTGCTGCTCACAGAGCACACCCACTCTCATGGCTTGCTCGCTGTTTTGCACATTAAAAAAAAAAAAAAAAAGCAGAATTTAGGACTGATATTTCTCAGGCAGAAATGGAGATGGTTGAGTGGCTGGCTGGACCAAACAGGAGGCCCCTAAATAGCTCAGATTCCTCTATACAGGCTTGTTTTTCTGCACGCTCTGTTTTGCTCCTAGTAGACACAGACTCTGAAATATCCATCTGCTTCCCCAGAGCTCAGCCCTTTGCCTTCACCTCGAACACAGGAGATAACACTACACCTTTACCTTTATGTTGAATTAGAATTAATTTTTTTTTTGTTTTTCTGGCCAAAGGCCAAGACCCAAGTGCTGCAAAATGAAAACACTGAAGAGCAGAAAGAGTAGAGATTGCAAAGGGGCAGCTTGGTAGCAGCATAATTAGATGTCCTGAGATAGTTCTTCAAAGGACTGAAAGACCTCAGCACTAACCCTGCTTGGACATGGGAACAACAGCCCCAGCACTAATGCTTCGCACCGGATGCAATAAACTCCAAATTGCAGAAATATCGCCGACTTCATCATAAAGGATCAAAATCTGCCACAAATGCAGAGTGCAACCTGCACACCTGATCACACAGGCACACCAGTGCAGCTGGAGACTTTCCAAGTTATCCCATTGTCATTGTCTCCGTGCTGGATGCTGCCCTTCTCCAGCAGGGAGCTGAGCTGACCTTGCCCAGGTGGGATGGGGCAGCAGCAGGGCTGAAGGGCAAGGAGCCAAGCTCCTTCAGAGGCACAGGGCAGGAGGAGGGCACACAGGGCAGGAGGAGGGCACACAGGGCAGGAGGAGGGCACACAGGGCAGGAGGAGGGCACACAGGGCAGGAGGAGGGCACACAGCTCCCATTCCCAGCCACCTCCTCCATGCTGGTGCAAAAGCTCTCCTTTTCACAGAGCTGCCCTTACTCGCTCTGGGCCCCCTCAGTGTCACCTTTGTGCGTTCCTGTTCCCCCCAGGGACCTCCTGGGCTCTTTGTCTGCCAGCTCTATCAACCCATCTCTGCAGAACACACAAAATACCTGACTTTTCCAAGAAGCCTCTCATATCCATGGCCACTAAGCCAACCTTTTCCTCCTGGAGTTTCCCTGCGTCCTACACATAGAAGGGAGCAAAAGCAGCTGGTTTTAGACCCTCACATCTTGAGACAAACCTTACACTTCTGTCCTTTCCTAGCACAGCAGTCCTTACTGAAGGCTTTTTTTCCCAACAGACCCTAAAGAAATGCTATTGTATCCCCACATCCAGGCCTTGGTGAAGAGCACAGCTGCTACAAACCAGCCCAGCTCTCTGCTGCACGTTCAGTGCCTTTCCCCCCTCGTCAGGAGAGCTTTGAGGTGGAATGTGCAGCCCAGAGGATGCCCTTCAGTGGGGTCATTGGGAACAGCCCCCTCCTCCAGCTCCCCTGCCCTGCAAAGGGGCGCTGGCCCCAGATATGAAAAACAGCAGATATGAAAAACAACAGGCTTGAACACCCCTGCACCCTGACCATTAACTATAATTGTATTCTACATCAATCACAGGAGTTCTCCCCTTAAAGGTTATTAAGTATAATTTCTACTATGCAAATAGTTCCAGCTTCATTAATGGATTTTTGGTTTCTAGTAGAAGTTATTCTTTGATGAATGTCTCCAGATGTCAGTATCTGAAAAATGTATTGGGGGGAAGAAAATTCTCCCTGATGCAATGTAAAAAAAGGTCCATTGGAGAGAGGGGGCCGAGGAAGATAGAAATATAATTAAAACAATTAAAATTCCTATCTCATGACCATTTACAGATGCTCCAAAGTGGCTCTAAATTAAAGGGAAATGTCACAGAACATGGATGCTTCTGCCAAAAAGTAGCATTAAAAATGACAAATTCCAAACAGCCTGAACATTCTCGTTAAATCCAAGGCTTTAACAGCTCAACCAAGGCAAGCAGAGTGGGTAGACAAAAAAAAAAAAAAAATCACATCCAACAATCAGCTGTGGAAATGAAGGAGAGGTGACCAGGCAAAAGCTATCCAGCAGAACAACGAGCCAACATGAGACCTATGGATTTTCAGATTTATTCCCACCAGATCAAGTAGTTTTTCTACCACCTCATCTTCAATGGATTCAGACCATCTATTACTATGACCCTGGTTGCTGCCTTTTCCTAACCACAGATTTATTTTTTATGAGTGTTTAAAAGCTCTGGTGATAAAAGGCTTCATCTGATATCAGGATTTTCTGGATGAAGGCTCCCTTGTACATGCACACCCCAAGTCCCAAGCCAAGGCAGAGAGAAGGCTGGGGATTTGCATTTCTTCTGCTTTTTCTATTGTTGTTTTTCTCCCTCCCCTTCCCTTCACTCCTGGGAGAAATTTCTTTTGGAATATTTTCTCATTTATATTGTAAGAAACCTCTGCTGGTGTGCTTGGGTAGGGAACCTTGTTGGTTTTTTTTGTCCTAAAGGCCATCTGCCTAAACTTCTTACACTCTCTCCCATTTAGGTTTACAGCAGAGAAAATTATAAGAAATACAATAAATATTTATTGAACTGGTGAAGGCAATAGCATATGCTGAACACGCTCTGTTTTCCTGGATATATTTTTTTTTCCTCTCCCCCCCCTGCATCAAGCCCTTGTTCTGTCAGAATTGTTTTCATGTTAGTATTAGTCAGTCACTCCCCATGTGTCAGTAAATGCAAAACATGCCTGCTGTGAGACAGGGAGCACGGGTGCCACTTTGCAGCTCCTCAGGATGCGAGCTGGCACAAAGACAAAGCGCACACAAAGGATGACAGGCACCACAGCCTGCTCCTCCAAACAACAAACTGGGGAAGGGAGAATACCTTGGGAACAGGGGTGAGGTGGGGAGGGAAGGGAGCACACCGGTTTGGAGAAGCTGGAATGGAACTGGAGCAGGTAGGGAAGGTTTCCTTGGCAGGAAGCAGAACTGCAGGGCACAGCTGCTCGAGGAAAGCAACATCTGTGCGTGGGGTCAGGTACTACAACCTGGAAGCAGAGCCTATTAAGTGGCCATCTGTAGATGGTTTGCTTATTTACAGGCCTTTCAATAGTACAGCTCATCATTACCTAATAAATGTTAATGAGCTTGGCCATATCCTGCAGCTGCAAGGGAAGTGGGGTTTTCATTCCTTCTCCAGCCTACAAAGAGCATTAACTCTGGATGACTTCACTTTCAGGGGCTTGGCACTGGCTTGGCTGGAAGAATCCCTCTCTGGCTAAGGACTGGCTTAGACCTAGAGGAGGATTTGGCTCAGGCTCCCTTCTCTGTGATGGCCAAATCACACAGGATCCAACCTCCAGAGCACTTGGGTGCTGCTGAGCAGGCTGCTGGCACACGGAGCTGCAAGCTCTCTGCGAGGCCTGGGGACCAGGTCCAGCCCCAAGCACAGTCAGTGCAAGTGCAGGAAGAACAAGCAGCTCAAAATCTTCCCAGGGGAATCAATCCAGGCATCCCAAGTGAGGAGCATGGACCTATATGGTCTGATCTCATCATACAGAAAGCCCTCAGTACAGTCCAGAAATTAGCTCAGCCTTTCAGCATGCAGCGTAGTGCCCCAGCCAGAAAAAATTATAGGACAGGAAATTATTTTTGACTGGATCCATCATTATTCTTTTACCATCTGTTACCTTCAGGTTAGTGTTTTTCATAGCTCATACTGCTTTTCAGCATTGCATCCAATTTTAACTGACCAGAAGCTAAAAAAAAAAAAAAAAAAAGTTCAGATTTTGATTCGTTCACCTTTAATTCCCAGGGAAGATTTCTGTCATGAAAAATGCTACAGAATCATTAATGAGCAGTTGTAGTGGAGACTTCTGTTTAATCTCCCATCCATCAGACAGCACCTTTGGCATTGCAGTGACCCCAGGCTTCCCACAACACCTGGCACTTACATAGTGCTTCACCTTCTCTAAGCATTTAATTGGCATAATAGATTAATGCTTATTGATTAGCTGACTCAGGAGGAGACCACCACATTCCAGGTTCCTGGTGTCCCTTTTTTGCAGCACATAGCCTTTAGCTGGTGGATAGGAAGGAGCTAGTTAACCTCTTATTGTCCAGATTTCACAGGTTTGGTGGCATGGGGAATTAGAAGGTACCAAGTGACATTCACAGGAGTAATAAAAAGGAGACTCACAACTTAAATAACCTCAATATTAACTGTACTACATTTCTACAAATAATATCAAAGCAACAGTGCCTAGTTGCTTCTTTGACCTAGGATTACTGATTTCTTTTCCCTGTTCCTTTAGGAGCATGCTTTCCCTCCCATCCCCTAACCCAGGCCCCCAGATCCAAACACATCAAAAGGCCAAATTCTCCCAGTAAATAATTACAGACGTTTTCCAAAGCTCCAAACCACTGGGAAAAAAAATAAATAAACCAAAAACAAGTGTCCCTTGCCACTGGGCAGGCAGGAGCACCATCCCCATCACAGGCAGATGTGCACATGAAGAGCAGCAAAGCCAGGGATGTGTGGAGCACACATCCTGTGAGGAGCAGCTGAGGGAGCTGGGGGTGTTTACCCTGGAAAAGGAGAGGCTCAGGGAGGACCATATCACTCTCTGCACCTCCCTGAAAGGTGGGGCTCAATGTCCTCTCTCAGATGACAATAGGACAGGAGGAGATGGCCTCAAGCTGTGCCAGGGAAGATTTAGCCTGGATAATAGGAAAACATCTTCAGTGAAATGGTTGTCAAGCATTGGAACAGGCTCCTCAGGAAAGTGGTGGAGTCACCATCCCTGGAGAGATTTAAGAGACATGTAAATGTGGTTCTAGGTTTATGGTTTAGTCAATGGTTTAATCAAGGGCCATGGTTTAGTGGTAGACTTGGCAGTGCTGAGTTAGCACCTGGACTTAAGGATCTTTCCCAACCTAACTGATCCTATGATTCTGTGTACCTCTGCACAGGCACCTCGAGGAAGCACAGAAAAGCTGTTTTAAATGTCTGGGCTTCCCTTTTTTCAGCAAAACATACCAGTGTCCTCCCTTCAGGCAATGAGTACTGTTCTTAATGGATAACCACCAGCTTAAGAGAAGGCTTAGCAAGCACAAATGCTGCCTGTAACAAAACACTTTTGGGCAGAAATAATATTCTTTAACACCTTCTTTGGCTAGGATTTAATAAGTGTGAAATCAATGTTATAATCAAAAGTAATACTCATTTCCTAGAATAATCCTCTGACACAGCACTTGCTATTTCAGCTGATTAGAAACATTGTTCAAATAATAGAAATTCCTGATCAGTAACCCATGAGTCCAAGGCAAGTTTTTTATTGTAGCCTAAGGCAATTACTTCTGTTCATCCTAAATGTTCACAAGTGGAGAAACACTTGTAGGAATGCTTCCGTTGCCATCAACTTAAACACTGTGTTCTCCCAGCAGTGGATGATTAAGCTGTTGATGCCTAAGCACTCCTAATATGTTTATGATTAACAGCCAGACCTGTGCTCTTAAGGCCTGGTTTTTATTTTATTTTTCATATTTCAATAGGCAAGAAGCAGAGAGGGAATCTCAGACTGCAAGACTCAATGAGGGAATGCAGGAAAGTCCTCAGGCAACAGGGATGGGATGCTGACAGTCCTAGGTGAGTTCTACAGGTGGAAAACATCTATCTTCAAAAGACTCACTGTCAGACAAGATAGTTTTCAATAAAGAGATGAAACTGATGGGAGGCTTTCTTTCTGCATTTCTGCCTGCTTTTGGCAGAGCAGACCTGTGTGTGCATGAAGGAGTTATGACTTGACAGCAAGTTGTAAAGCTTTCCCTTCTTATCAAGGCAGAGCAGCTGAGACAGCCTCTTCTATAGTTGGCTTTTTAATTGAAAGATTAGAAGTTCTCTTATGCAGTTTGCAGGAAACACAGCATTTCAGAGAGGTCACCCAAGGTCTGGGTGTTCTGATAACTCCAGGGCTGGAACTGGCAGGTGCCAGCAGCAAGGGGAGAGGACAAAGCTCCCAGGGAAGAGTTTGATCAAGCACCCCCATTTCAATTCAGTGCCCCTCACTCTCGGGGGTGGTGGGCTGCACAAAACCCCCAAAAACAGAGTTCTTCCCTTTCACACCCCGAGGCCAGTGCAGTGGGACCAGCTCACAAATGTGTCCAGAGAGCACAGATTAAAGCAGCCCAGCCTGGGACTGAGCCCAGACCGAGGGCTGATGCCTCCAGGGAGACTTTTCAAGGAGGCAGCAGCTGCATCTCCTGCTGAGAGCTGCAGTTCCTGCCCGGGGAGGGAGGGACTTCACTTGGGAGCCAGTGGAGAGGACACCTTGGCAGCATCATTAGTGGGATTTTGATCGTGCACCTTGAGCTCCTATTTAGGCCATCACATTTAATTCACTTAACTTATCTTTGACTCCTGCAACCCCCCCAGGGAAACAGCAAACACTCCAGCACTGCTGCCCAGTGGAAAAGAGCCAGGAGACATCTCCCAGCAGAACAAGAGAGGCAGAGGAGCTTCATCCTGCTGCAGCCCCCTCTCAGCTCAGCTGCTCCTGGCACACCACAGCTGCCTCACATCCTGGCAGGGAACAGCAGGGAAACACCTGGGAGTGGGATGCAGGGACACCCACCCAGCCCAGCACAGCTATAACACATCTCCATTTTCTGTGTCACAGGAAACACCCCACAGCTCTTCACAGGCTGATCTGGAGTCAATTTTCCATCACTTCCAAGATGGGGTATGCAAAAATCCAGGCCATAAAATCCTGGTATCTACATACATCAAAGATAGCAGAGGCATCTGCCAGCACCCTGGGAAACAGGAGCCTACAATAAACACCTTCACAAGAAATGGTCCCTGTCAAAATAAACAGATGCACATTCCCACTTATTATTGCACTGCTGTACACAGCCCAAGACTATTTCCAGACTCAAATGGTTCATTAGTGAGGAGAATAAAAAAGGAAATGAAGACAAAGTCTCTAAGGGAGAGCACCTTGAGTGAACAGCCTCTGCTTCATGTTTTAACACCTGGGAGAATAATACAAACCTGGCCCACTAGTGTAGCTCAAGGATCCCTGGCATCCTGTGCATGAAGACACAATTACATTAAATAAGACAAACTTTGTTTTCCTCAACATATTTGAAATTAAACTCTGTTAAAATGGGAGAATGTAGAATTTTTTTCAGCTGATAATCTATTTCTGTTTTGTTTTAATCAGGCTTAAAAAAAAAAATAAAAGGAAACTCTCCTTTCTTTAAGCCTTGCACAACTCATCCATCACCCATCTGTCCACCTTGCACCTCATTATTTATTATTCAATACTCAACAAGATAACATGCCAGTTAAGATTTTCCCTGAAGAAAGCTGGCATCTAGACAGACAGCAACCACTATCAAAATGTTTCTTTTTAATTTCTCTGCCCTTCCTCACTCCATCCTTTGTGGTGGGAATAAATATAAAACCTTTAAAGTAAATAAAACACTTTTTAATGAACCAGCAAGAGGAATACCAAAATGAAACAGAAGTCTGTTTTCTTTAGTGAGACTTTATCAATGCTCCATTAAACCACTCTCCTCCTGGTCCCTTTCATCCTCCTGAGTTCTCACCCAAAGAGAAAATCTGCTCTTGGACACATGCAGGCTTCTGGATACAAGGCACACCTGTTGTCCAGACCTCAGGCCCAAAGCAGAACTACAGCCACGATGCTTCTTTTCCAGGCATCCCTCTAATGAGATGATTTAGTTGAGTGGATGCTGGAAAAGCAGCTACTATAACCCAGAATCATCTCAGCTGTTTGCTGCCCAAGCCAGGGCTGGGTCCATCCCCTCCAGCCCCAGCACCACCCTCCCACGGGCACACAGGGAGCCTAAAGGTCACTGGAAATGCAGCCTCTGTTCAGCAGGGACCGCCTGCAGCTCCCCTTAATGTCAGGGGGAATCCCCAAAAGCAGCATTTTGCTTTATGACTGGACTATGCTGGCAGCCTGCAGTCAGTTTGGCTCTGCAAACAGGTATTCCAGCAAGAATTCCCCTGTTCCCATCCCACAGTGCTGTGCAGAGGCAGCAGTCCCAGTCGGTCTGCAGCGTGTGCCAGGGCCAGGCACACACTCCTGCTGCCCTCAGGTGTCCCAACATTTGTGTGTGGGCAGCACTTGGCTCTTGGGTCAACAGGCTCTGCCATGCATTGAAACCAGATTCAAGGATGTCAGCCCTGGACTGGGATTCTCACCACCCAATGCACTGAGATAAACACACAGCTGCAGCTTCCACCTCCTCCTCTATTTCGGGATTTGCAGAATAATTTAACAGTGGGCACCACTCCCAGCCTGAGGGTTACAGCCCCACAAGGCAGCTCCATTTAGAGCCTTGCACTGGTCCATGTTAAAACAGATACCTTAGAAAGAAAATAAAGCCCCAGATACCTCTGAAAATCAGGCCTTTTCCCTCACACCCTTCCAGACAGAGAACAACCTTGTGGCAAAGACAGAAGAGGGTAAACAAAGTGCCTTCCTCTCCACGATAACACCTTCCTATTTTTGTATCTTGTATTAAATAACATCCTCCTTTATAACACTCACAGCAAGAAAATTTATCAGGAAAAACATAAGACAGAAAAGGTGAGATTTTCCTTTTTTTTTCCCCTCTCTTATCTCAAAGTTTCCTGCCTGTCAGGGTTTCACACGTTGGCTGATGTGTCTTTCATGTAATACATGAATATAATTTATGCAGGAATGTATCTGCAAGTGCATGTGTTAGGGGGATCTATCTTCTTCGTGCATACGGGCACCTCTGCGAGTGAACAGCTTTACACAGAGCCTGTGTGAGTAGCTGGATTAGGTGATTATGGGTAAAAGCTCAGTTAGTTTTCTAGACTGACACTTCTCCAGAGCCAGGCTCTTGGTGCTCAGGCAGAGCACAGACAAGCTGGGAAGGAGCCACACGACTGTGTGACATGAGCTGGGCTTTGGACAGGGGCTCACAAGTGGTGACTGCCACCCTCAGCTGCAGCTCAGGAGCTCCAAGCACAAGATAGTCCTGGCACCTTCAGGTCAGGCATGTGGCAAAACACAAATACATTTTTTACCCACTCACCAAAAGGAAAAAGAAAAAAAAGAAGGAAGGGGGGGAAAAAAGGCAAGAAGAAAAAAAAAAAACCAAACCTCAAAGTTTGAGGTTGGTTTATTTCTTCTTTTCACTATCCATTGCTCCCCCTCCCAAGTGCCTCATTTTTCTTTTGAATTCCAGTAACTTACATCAGTAATATAATGTCCTCATTCCCAAAATTCATTATGATCATTAAGGTTTAAAGCCCACTCAGCAGTAAACCGAGATAAGGAGTAAATGATTTCTCTCTCTGGTCACACTACAAGTGGGAGGGAGAAGCCCTGGCCACCCACAGGGGCAACCCACCCACAGATGCACCCATGGCTGTATCAGGCCCTGGAAAAGCACAGCTGCATCTTCCTCAGCCTCCCTGGCTGGAGCATCACTTCACCTCTCTTACCAAGTACCTGATAATGCTTTAAAATGTCATGCAAGCAGAGCTTAGCTCCACACACACCCCCAAAGTACAAAAACACCTCCCAATGTTCCGGGAGGGAAATGGTCTTTTCCAATATCTTGTCTCCAGAAACAGCATAATCTAAAGTGTCAGTTATTTCATAAATACAAACCAGCAAGACTCGCAGTTCTGGCTGGGATTTTTTATGAATCTGCTTTACTCCTTTAGCTGCTTACTCATTTGCACTTACCTTTTAGTCTGATCATGTAAAAGGTTTTGGAACAAGTACAGAGGAAGAATAAAAACATAATGGTTTCTCACTGCTCGAGGGCATAACTCTAATTAAAAAGAACATTCTTGCTTTTAGCACCCAGACTCCTCTCTCCAAAACCTGAACTTTGACATTTTCAAACTGAGATTTAAAACAAGAAAATAATTCTCAGTGCCACGAGGAAGGACTGCCTGCATTGTACAGTGGGAAAGGGGAGGGATGAGGGAGAGAGAGGTTCAAGGCTAATAGACTTATCAAGAATTTGAGTTAGGAAAATGCAGATTTGCCCATCAGCAAGACCCTGGCTCACGTTCACAGATCGGCGGCGACAGCTCCATACGGCGCTGGAGCCCTGCACCCACCTGGAGGATGTGCTGCCTTCTCTGCTTAAACCAGGATGACACAAACACACCAGCACTGAACAGGGGGTGTTTTCTGCCACCAGAAGACCTTCCAGGGCCAGGATCAAAGCCAGAGCTCCCCACTGGCAGTGGGGCTGCAGAGATGTCTCTGGTTACAGGCGCAGCCCCAACCTCGCAGCTCCTCAGCAGCCAGGCCACAAGTTTTCCTCTAACAAACTTCACCCTTGGAACCACCGACTGTATTCCAGCTGCAAACACAACCCACACACCCCAGCCAAGCCCCTTGCCATCTTCCTACCCCTCTTTACAGCCACAGCCTCCAGCTACATGTTTAAGTAATTGGGGAAATTGGCAGAGCAAAATGGAAATTGGCAAGGCGTGCTGCT
Source organism: Leptocoma aspasia (assembly GCA_013399835.1). Taxonomy (NCBI): domain Eukaryota; kingdom Metazoa; phylum Chordata; class Aves; order Passeriformes; family Nectariniidae; genus Leptocoma; species Leptocoma aspasia. The sequence goes on from VXAX01004703.1 coordinate 1,463,235, forward strand.
GAATCACAGGTGTGGCAAACCAGCGCCTTCTTGCCAGAATAGTTTTTGCTTACAGCCCCCTTTACTCTTGAGATATATGAATTATAAATCTTAAAGGTATTTTAAATGCGTATTTTGTAATTAGCTTCTTCTAATTGGCTAAAAAACATTCGTTTCGGGATTAGGACTGGGGAAAATAAGGAGAAGTGTAGAACTCAGAAGGCAAGAAGACAATAGACACAAGATCAAGAAACGAACAAATGAAATTTTTCAGGTGAGGAATCAAGAGTCATTGAAAAGAGCAATCTGGAAAGGCACATTACAGTTACAAAATTGATAGCAATACAAAATTAACTCATACTACTCTATTTTAACTTCAACACATTACACACCACAGTTCATTTCCTCTTGTAACAATTCAATCAAGGAGCAATTAAATCATTATCACCTCCATCCAATATTCATATTTATTTTATTTTAAACATCAATATAGAGGAAACATTTACCAACAGCAAATAAAATCCCACACATATATGGATTTCTGTGCTGAAAATTAGCTCATCAGCTAATGTGAATGGATGACTAAATAATTCCAATGGTTCATATCCAGCACATATTCCTACAAAATGCACATGTAACTGCTCCTAATGTGGCAGAGATGGAGGGATTTACAAGTGGGAAATTTGCACCCCCATGGGCCAGTGCAGTGCTCCTGCAGGAAAGGAAATTCTCCATAACTCAGCATTAACCTGACTGGCAGAAGCTCTGAGCTTGCAGTGCAGAGAGCTAATGAGTGCTATCAGAACAGCACATGTGCCCATAGAAACATTTGTACAAGGAGCATCCTTGTGCTAGGACGTGCTGGAGAACTCAGGAGCAGCTGCAGGATAATTTATTTTTGATTTGGAGTCCTCATCCTGTATAATAACATTAACTAGCTTCTTGATGATTGACCAGCTTCATCCATCAGATGTTTCAAAGGAAAATGAAGCTACTCTGGAAACATTACTATAGGCAGATTTTTTTCCTTTTTACGTTTTATTTTTTTGCCTGCAGGAGAGGAAATATTTTTTTCAGTCTTCATATGCAACAGTGAAAATTCATCTGCACATGGATGAAACCTTGCAAAGGGCTGGGCATGGACACAAGACTTCTGCTCAGCAGCCCTACAGAACTACAGGTCGCAGACCTTGACACAGCAGTGAAGGAAGAGGGGAGATATGGACCATCCTCTCCACCAGCACTGGGGATTTGGCTGGTTTAGAAATATCCTTCAAAGCATTGCAGAATTTTGCAATCATTGTCCTGCTGGGGTTTAGTTTATCTGGGATTTTAATTGTGTCCAGCAGTAATGTGTAATGAGAACAGAGACTGTGTAACTCGCCCACTGTGCCAGCAGACACAGAGGGTTTTTCCTAATCATTTGAGAGTGATTTAGATACTGGGAAAAAAGCCCCAAACCTCAACTAATTGTTAACTAAGATAGGGCCCAGTTTCAATTATTCCACTGATTGATCTCTAAGTGATAGATTTTCAAAAGGACCTATTAATGAAAAGTGTCCCGTTCCCATTAAAATGTAATGGGATTGATACCTAATCTGTTCAGGCTCCTTGGAAAAATCCAGTTTAAATTAATCAGTGGAGAAGCTTTGTACTTTCAAGTTAGGAGAATTTACTCTTGCACTGCATAAATCTGATGAGTAAATAAATAAGATGCTCCTAAAGCATCTGTCCATATGTCTCTGCCCTGGACAACACCATCCATTCTAATCCTGTTCTGGACTTGGGCAATAGAAATCCCCTAATTTCCACTAACCATATGTTAGCTTTGCCATATGGAAAAGAATATGCAGTGATGAGAGTGGTGACAGAGCCAGATTTCTTCCCATATGTAATCCAGAGTATGACAGTCTCTCCAGAGGAGAAAAAGCCAGGTACAGCCCATGTATGTCCTGCAGGAAGAGCCCAAGCTGCCTAGCAAACACATCAAAAAACTCTCACACTGAGTCTTCAAAAGAATGAATTATATGCATAATTATTTTATAGTTGTACCCAGATACAAAAGCTTGGTTGTCTGCCATGAGCACTGAGACTTCAAACTGCAAGCAAAAACCTGATTATTTGGTATTACTGAGAATGCCACTCTTACAGAAATTCAGCGGTGTCTTGATGGGGTTTTGTCAGCATTTCAGAAAAAAAGGAATGTATCATTTAGGTGCAAAAAACATGGTTTTTTGCATGGTTATGAATTTGTGTTCTTCCAATGTTAAGATGCTGCTAATAAGCACCTTTGGTCTGACGAGGGTGATGCAGGTGACACAGTGGGGACAGAGTGAATATTTGACCATCTTTGCCCAACAGAACTTGGGTTTAAGTCACAGGCAATGGTCCAATGACAGCAGTGTGCTCCCTCTCCTACCCATCTCCTCGCAGACTGAAAGCTCTGCCACCAAGGCAAAAAAACCCAGAAATACAGAGAAGAGATTTGGCAGGTCCCCAGTTGTTCAGCTCAATGGAAGTGGCCATTCCAGACCAAGCACAAGCCTGGAGGATGTCACACCCAGAGTGACACACGGGGTTGTGTGGCCAGGGCTGACATGGATCCTGGTGATCCTGACCTTGGATTAGCTAAGGTAGGCCTCAACCACTATGCTCAGGCAGCTCTCAGGGAAATCAGAGAGGCATAAATTATGTCCTGTGCTGGGCTAATTCCTTTCCCTCTGCAAGGAAATCCGTGTCTCTGAATAAAACAAAGCTTCCTCCTTCCTTCCATGGTGTCTCCAAGCAGATGTTCATATGTTCCCTATTCTGAGTGCTGATACAGCCCAGAAAGGTTATCTAATTACAGAAACAATACTTATTGGATGCACTAATGCTTCTGCAATTTTAATAGCAATATGATAGCTAGGATTTATATTATTTTCCTTTTCTGATTAATTATTTACATAGAGACAAGCATAGATTATTAAGTACGTGTGTGCTGTGCCAGGCTGCAAAGAGATTTTTTTAAAAAGAAAAGGGAAGAAACAGACTCTAAACTTTTTTGGAAACAATCATCCAAGTGCTTTGATATCCTGTAGTCCAGCAATTTGCATTTAGGCTCCTGGGACATTGGTTCAGAGCACAGATTTGATCGAGGACACTATAGGTAATGTGACTTCCCAGTTTGGTAGCAAGCTGCAGTGGGGAGAGAAAACACTGATGTCAACACATCCATCCAGGAAAGCTGTGTTTAGCCATAAGCCTGAGCAAATGCCTCAGAGGAGTGCATGGCACTGGGAAACATAATGAAATTTAGGTTGTTTTTCAGAGACTCTTCACCTGTTCCCCATGTAACATGTCCCAAAGGTGCTAACCGGAATCAGGAGAAAATTTAGGAACAACCAAGACTTAAGAGACAGACATCTACTATCTACCCAACCCATTTCAAAGCATGGCCATGAGTTCCTCAAGTAGTCTGTACTCTGGTGGAAGCACACATTTCCCCTCTTTTTAGTTAAAATCCTTCAACATCTGTCTAAAATCTATCATATTTTCCAAGATCAAGTAATTCTTGGAGATTTGCCCCAATATACTTTAACAGACAGGTCAGATAATTATTGCTAAATGGCAACATTGAGCCTGGCCAGCTATTCAGGTGGGATGATCTCATTTTCAATATTTCATTAAAAAAAAAACAATTCAAATTAACTTAAGACACTCTTACGGCTATGGATAAAATTCTGCCCTTTACAGAAAACTGAAAACCATGGCCACTGCAGAACCATTCAGCTTGAAACACAAATCTGTTTAACATCTGTGCAAATTCCTCCCCATTTGTTTATCATTCTGCATACTAAAAAGCACTTTGCTAACTTTCTGCAAATCCAGATATTTCTATGAAATGGTGTTGTGCTGCGGTGGTAAAATTAATGAGAGGAAACTCCTAAAGAAGAAAAATACAAATCTTTATGCTTATGTCATTAAATTAATTTGGCCTGGAAAGAAATTAATCCTATCAAGTTTTAATCAGGTGGTAGCTTTGCTTTGATTTGTGAATAACAGTTTTAATAAAAGATATTTCACAGAACAGAAGAATCTCTAGTGCAAAATGCCCCACAGTCTCCTCCTCTGACCGGGAATTTCTGGTCATTAAAAAAGCCAAAGCCAAAGCAGAACTATCACTACCTACCTCATCTGCAGCTATGAAAACATGAGTGAGAGGTCAGAGGAGAGGGGGGGAAAAAGCCACAGAAAGAGCCTTGATCCAAATCAAAGGTGGCAGAAACATGGACCAAGGATAAACCTCATCTTCTCCAAGATCTAAAAGGAAATCAGACACTTTGGGAAAGGAGCAAGAATGGGGCAGATTCGTGTATCTGGGAACTGCAACAGTCTCGGTACCTTCACAGCCTTGTGTGCTGGGGAAGGTGACACAAACCAAAGGGAGAGCAGAAATACTCAGGGATGGAAAGCAGAACATCCTTGAATGGGCCCAAGTGCCCGTGGGGTTTGCAGTCATGAGCACTGCAGCAGCATCCTTCCTGCGCCAGCCAGCCCTGCTCCCTCTGCCTGCCCTCCTGGGGCAGGATGGGCTGGGAGCAGGCACCTCTCTGCCTGCAAGGAGCAGAGGCAGATCTAGCCAGAACTCCTGCCCCCGCTATTTTCTGGTGAGAACTTCACAATAGAGTAAATCTCAGGTAGCAACGAGCCCTGCTGCGCAGGGAAAAGCTGAGTGTGACTGAGAAACCCTTCCATCACGCTGTCACAGAAAGCAAGTTCCCTGGGGCTTGAAGGAAGGCTGTGCCTTAAACGATTTGCTCTTTAATGGGCTTTTTCTTTGCAATCAGCATGTGAACTTTGAAAAACTACCGGTTTGGTTTCCAGAGTGTGCAGTCCTGAGCCCACGGAACCCACGCAGCTCGCTGTTCCCCCCGCGCCTGATTGGCAGCCCTGCCCAAAGAGCCTCCCTGCAATTTCTGCATCATCTATTGTATTAAAAATAATATGCTTCTGATTTTAAAAAGGGTTTTTAAAAATATGCCATTGGAACACCACCTTGCTAAAAGCTGAAAAAGGTGCATTTTTAGTAACAGAAATGTGAGAAAAGAAGTCTGGAACAGGGCAGTTTGGCCCACATGAGCAGTGCAGACTCAGAGTCGGACGAGATCCTCAGAAACCAGAGGGATTCAGGGTGGGAGTAAAGGATCCCTTGGGGCCAGTGAGAGTGGAGGATCAGGCCTGGCTTTGTTCTTACCCCTCTCTAGAGAGAGGACAGGAGGGATGGGAGTTCCTGAGGGTGACCTTGCACAGCTGTATGCAGGGCACTGCTGAGTGTTCTCCAGTGCAATGCACACACTGCACCAGGAACTGGGGGGGCTCTGCAAGACCCAGCTCCAGCCAGAGAAAAGGGCAGCAGCTGGATGGGATGTGCAGGGAGGAGACTTCTCACTGTCTGTCTCTGCCCAAAGCCCCCTCAGAGCCTGCTCTCCAAGAGCAGTCATGATTTAGGCTCCAGCACACACCTAGGACAGGACAGATGTCGTCCCCCAGGTCACACGTGGAGTGGACCAGAGCACTGAGCAAGTCACCATCTGTCACCTTTACAGCCAGACCAACCCTATTCCCCTTGTGCCTTGCATCTCCCACAGTGGTTTCTTCCTGGCCTCTTTCTCCAAGGGCCCAATTGCCATCAGCGTTTCTCATCCTTCAGGAGAGATGCAGAGCACTGAGGCTGAGCAGCAGCCTCTAACCCTTTCTCCTGAAACAAGCTCAGTCTTTGTTGCACTGTATTTACTTCTGTTTTCCAAGAGTAGGGAAAAGCAAACAATGTAGAAAACCTTTAATTTCACATTTTTTCCCAGCTGGTAAAAATGATAGCTGGATATGCACACATCAGTATAATCGTCTCCTAAACAAATGGCACAATGACAAACCGAGGGGGCGGGGAGAGGGGGAGCAGAGCACAAGCTGGTGTTTTCAATTTAGAAAGTATGCATTATTTACACTGCCATTATTCCACTCAATTTGAGTTCACGCTTTAGTCCTAATTTCAGTATAATCAAAGTCAATGAATATTTAATCAGCATTGCTTCCAGAAATTGAGTAATGCCATTAACATAATGTCCCCAGGACTTCAATGCCGATTTTCCTCAAAAGCATGGGACTTTCACTCTTCCTGCCCTTCCCCCTATCACTTTAACCAGTTGATGCTCTGATCCCCACCTTTGCTGGGCTTAACAAGGTGGGACCTGCCCAAAATGCAGTGAATGGGGGCAACACTTCCCAAATGCAGAGATGTGTCCCCACTGATGCTGATCCAGCCCCAGGATAGGTGATAAAATGAGAGCATTTCACTTCAATATGGCTCAGTATGGATAAGCACCGTAATAACAATAATCCATTTGCACTTCTGGAACACCTTTCAATGGAGGGACTCGAGTCATTCTGCAGGCATTAATTAATGCCTCCCACTCCCCTGCAAGGAGGACACTTATTTGTGTGAAAGCTAATCTACAGATAGGAAAACTGGAGCATGATGAGGTTAAGTGCCTGGTTTACAGCCACCCAGGAACCCAGTGGCATTTGGGCAGAAGTCTGGAGCTCTGACTGCCTCCAAGCTTCCTTCCCTAACCAACAGACTGTGCTGCTTCACTAAAATGAGATCAAGAAAAGCAGCAGCACCTATGAATATTTATGAACAATACAAAATTACAGCATAAAAAATTGTACAGACATTTCAGAGCTGCTAAGTGATGGCTCCAGAGCTGCGTCTCTATGTGCACAGAGCACTCAGCAGTCAGTGCACACATGCCCCCTCCAGTGGGGCTGCATCTAATCTATCATCTTTTCTAACATGACTATCACTGTAATATCTCAGCAATGCCTTCAGCTGAAGACCTATCATAGCCTTCCATCTATCTGAGCTGGTTTATAAAGCTTTTCTCCATGGTTCTGGAAAATCTGTGGGGCATGTGTTTTAAAATATTGGATAAATTCCCCACTTTCCCTTCTGTAAGTCTAGATAGAGCTTTAATGCAACCTTTATCAGTAATGAACAATCTCTTGTTCTCCCATAAAATTAGAATTAATCCTTTTTTATGTTAATAAGGAAGGAACAAAGTTCAATTTTGTTCACACAACACACAGAGTTGGGAAGTCTAAGGTTACCTATAGAAAGTACTTAGAAAGTTATTCTAACCTGATTTTTTAGAGGGTTTTGATAGTTTGGGATCATCACACTTTCATAAACTCTTCCATGAGCAATTTCTTATTACATATCAGTTCACTGATCCCCTATTTGCAAATCTATCTGTTGTTCTCAGCAGGTTCCAGCATGGCACAGGCTCACCTCAGTGCAGGTGTTCTCTTCAGTAATGGCATTAAGGATCATTTTTCAACTGCTGAAGATTTCTGGGTTGCACAGGTGCATGTGGCATATGGAATTTTTCAGTCCCCACCTCTGACAATGGTCTTCAAAAATATTTTTTCTAGAGGTTTGCAAAGCTGTTCAAGCTCAAAACCAGTAATACCAATATGTGCTTATTTTGCTGAATTACATCGTGGTTTTAAGCAACTCAAATAGTCCTGCTGGTCTGGCCATGCATTTAGGCTGAGGCTGGCAAAGCTAAAGTAGCACCTGACAAATTTACACTCCAGCTCCATGGAATTACCCTGATGTGGGTAAATATGAAGTTCGAGTTTGCAATCATTTAAAAAGCCTTATTCTTGACTCATGTCAAAAGTTTGCTCTTGGAGATGGAATGGAGGAAATAAATGGTGCAGATAGAACAGGGATGAAGGAGTAAAGCCTGTGCCTGCAGAGGGGATGAGGAAGGACTTTGCTGGAGTAGGACTGGGGAGGTATTTGTTATGGTCTGGAGAAAGGTAGAGACTTGCTCAGCTCAGAAGTTCAAGTCAGCAGCAAAGAATAGCTTGTACATGTCACTAGCATCATAGAATGAAAGCCTCCTGTAATCTCAAGGAAAGCACTTCTATGAGCCCAGGTAGCATTTTTCCAACCCATCTTGTCCTTAATAACAAATATTTCGAGCCAAAAGATTAATGGTTTTGTGGAAGTGACAAAATATTCTGCTGTCTCCTGAATGAAGTTGTCTCAGCCATGCTCTGCCAACACCCCCTGACACCTCCCATTTATCCTAATGGCTTTAAACATCAGCCTCAGCAAACACCACTACCACCCTGGCTGAGAGGAAGCAAACCTGGCACCACCTGTCTTCCAGCAGTAACAGGAATGAAACACGGAGAATGGCCTGGAAAATCCCACCTTCAGCAACTCTGAATGGAGACCAGTGTTTCTGACAACATCTAGGGGTACTTTCCTAGGAGAAAGTCTCCTTTCCTGAAGGAGAGCAAAGCAGTTTCACGCAGGCTCTGCAGCTCACCAACATCCACAGAAGGGCAATCAGCCCTCACAGCGCTGTTGGGAAGGCTTTTCACAGCCCAGCTCCTGACAGGCAGAGTAAGAGTTAAGCTGGAGGGTGGGGGAGAAGCCAGAGGATTGCCATAACATATCATCAGTGGGACTATTAATAGGGTTCAGGTTATAACTTATTCATGAACTTCTGCACTTTTCACTCGTACAGTATGGCAGGGTAACTCAGGAACACTTACGAATGACACTACTAATGCACCAAAGAGAAAGGAAACACAGTTCTGCTGCTGTTGCACATTAAACCTATCTATTGCTCTTCAAGACCACAGCAGATCAGTCAAGCAGACATGGATACTGCTGTTAAAAGATCAGCCCTCAGAGCATCACCACCCCCGCTGGGTCTGGGATGCCTCTGGCAGATACACAGCGCATTAAATATTTTCGTCTTGGCAATACTTGCACAATTTGCCCTATGATTCCTGTTTCAGCAAACACTTATGAGCATTGTCAGACTCCACAGGCAGCACCTCTCTCCATGGCCATGGTGGCCCAGTGCCAGCCCAAAGGCATTCCTCTTGCCCTTTGCAAACCCAATGGAATTGGGAGCAATGCCTTCCTTAAAAGTTCCACAATACAACTCACAGTAAACTGATGCTGATAAACTAGGCTGAAGAAAAGAGTCCAAAAAGCTTCACACCCTGAAAAATCAGCTCTGTGTTTTTTGAAGTTCACCTCCACAGTTCTGCATGGCCCTGAGGGCAGGTGAGAACAACCACTGGCACCAGGAGGTTGTGGCTGACCAGGCAGCACCTGCAACATCAAAACAGAGCTTGCAAAAATGTGAAGGCTCCAATTCCCAGGAACCTACTTTGGTTCCCGAAGGAACTGAGGACTTGTACTATGGCACAAATAATTTAGGACTTAATAGATATGGCAAAGGGGATGGGGTGTGTCAGTAGCAAGGCTGAGGGAAGAACCTAGCTATCCCTAGGGACCAAGTTTATTCCTCTCACCTACACTCCTGGCAAGAGATTTAGCAGTTGTCACTGGTCACTGTTTTATCTCCAGTGTCTTAATTGTCTTCCTGCTAGTTAGGGCTCATTGTATGTTCTATTGATTGTTGTTTCCCCACTAATTGACTGTGTGGTTGTTGGCTTCTTTAATTGCCATCCTGAAAGGCGCTGTAAATTGTCCTACATCAACATTAGTGATGGTAAGAAAACCAGAGTGGTGCAAGGAATTTCAGTATTGATACAGCGGGGAAACAACAAGGTCTTGGAATGCTTTCAGCCATTTAATCCCCTTCTCTCAGCCAACTCATCCTAACCTTGTACACCAAACATTAAAGTTTTCACTTCCATATGTTGGATTCAAGTTCAGGTTTTGACCGATATTCCGGTTCAATATTCAATAACCCAGATTGAAGGATGTACAGGGCCTACAGCACATCCTTTCCAACACACATCTGCTTCCCCTAAGTCTGGCCCAAGACACAGAAGTCAATGGATATTTTCTTTAGACTTCCACAGACATTTTGGTCCAAATCTCGAACCATTTATTACTTCTCACAGACCTAAGGACACAGACAAGGGACCAAGGGAGATTTTTCAAGTCATCTAATTCCTACTAATTACCTCAGCCATGTTAGAGCCTTTAAAAGTTTGACAAAGCACTCACAAGCATTTTTAGACAGTTGAATTGCTTTACCTGGCTCAGTCCTCTAGCCCCCATTTTTGCAAACATTGTCTGCATATGCCAAACTCTTAATCCAGATACACAGGACAGGATGAGTCAGTCATGCAAAACATTCCGAAGATGACAGAAGAGTACGACAAGAAAGATTAATTAAAGACCTAGACAAGGAAAAAACCCCATTTTTTTTCAGAAACCACTTAGCAGTGAAAGGCAGTGGGCATTATTTGAGGCTTATTGAATTCATGCTGGCTCTCTGTCTTTTCTGGAATAGCATCAATACTGCAATTGATTCCAGGCCTTCTCTTAGAAGAATTCCTGTTCTAATTTAATCCTATTGAGCAGCAGTCAGAAGCCCACCAAGGGAGGAATTCCACTCATTTTAGCAAAATGGCCAAACAGTGGTGGGTTTGACAAAACCAAAAGACATGCCTTTTGCCTTTTTTGGAGGCTTTTTGCCTGTTTTTGAAGGGTAGCTGTCACTGTAGCAATCTCTGTCTCTGCCGCTGCCTACTCCCAAGAATGCAACATCCAGGACCTTGCTTGTTTTCCTATTAAGGCAACAAAAGAGCTTTGCTAAGTTTTGTGTAAAAATGAAAAAATATATTTAAAGATGATAAATGGTCCTTTTGGCTCCTGATGCTCCCTTTTTATTTTTTTTCTATTCTGTTTTCTTTTTTTTCTCTTAGGTAAGAAAATATCCCTCCTTCCCTGTGCAAATGTTCACAAGGGAACAGTTAAAGGTTCTTTTTCACACAGCTTTTCAGTCAGTACAGGAGGTCACATTTCAGCTGATGAGAATATGCTATGAAAACTTGTGTGTGCTATTCCTACATATCCTGACCTCCCTCTTATTCCTTCTCACCCCTCCTAGATGTAAGAAAAGCAACGGAAAAAGAATAATTCCCCCCTCAACACTCAAAATATATCCCTCAGCCTTCTCCAAATCACTTGAGTAGTTCTTACTGTAAGTGAGGAGCTAAGGGGGACTGTGAATTATCCTGCCACATTTACAGGACTTTCTTTAATTTCAGGACACTGTTCTTGAACTTTAATGGAATGATTAGTGATGTGCAGCAGCAGCAGCAGGAAGAGGAGGAGCACAACTCAAGCCAGGAAAGCCTAGGGATGCAATCCCATCCATCTTTAGGTGCCACATCCCCAGCAATATCTGCTGTGAGCACCAATTCATTAGACTGGTGCAATCTCCTCAGTAATAGCCCCAACCTGTCCCCCGCTGCCTCCTCTAAGCAGCTTGTTAAACCCTTACAAGTCACTGCAGAACCAATTTGCTCAGGCTTCATTGCTCCCCAGCACTAACCTTATTAACCTTTAGGCACAGCAGAAGGGTTGTTTATTTGCTGGAACATCTGCTTTGGACTGAAGTGATGAGGAGTGTGGTAGGAGCGTGTGGAAGAGGGAGGGAATCTCTCAGCAGTGCTGACAGGGCTCAGGTCCATCAGCCCTGGGAGAACAGCCCAAGAGGGCTCTGTCTCATCACCTGAGCAAGTGCCAGGTTTAGCTGGGCTTTTTTTCTGAGGAGATGGATGGAGGAGTTCTATTTCCATGTGTCCTGCTGCTCCGTGCAGATGTTCTGTCTGGCTTCACTTTGCTCTTTTATCTACAAATAAACCAACTCACCTCCCTCTCCTTCAGAGTTCTGCATTTATGTGCACCCAGGGCTAACACTGTAGCCAAACTCAGCCCATGTCTTTAACTCCTCCTAAAACTTAGACAAATTCACAATTCTTTGGTTGCCCTTCTGCCACCTCTTTTATGAAGCTGTCTCTGTTTTCCCACACTACCTTGGATCAGCTTGTCTCTGAAACCAGATTCATACTCAGCAGCTTGGAAAAAAAGAATACACATGCACACACACACAGACCAACCTAACCCACATCTAATTCTAAGGAGCTGATGGCTACTTGAGGAATGGTTCACTATATGAGTGAGAATATAAAAATACCCTACTGAGAAGAGAGGGCTGCTCAGTATTTCTGCAGCTTTGTGCAGTGCTCAGGTATTCTGAAGTATTTCTATATTTGGACAGTTTGAACAAGACCAGTTTCTCTGTCTGAATGCCTTTAACTCTCACCTTCCTCCCAAAACAGAGGCCTGTTTTCCCCATGCCTTCTAATCCAGTCTCATCACCTACTGCAAACCCCACAGGGAGAAACAAGAAATAAATATTCTCCTTTAGCCGTAGTCTTTGTGTCCTATGTGTGGTACTTATCAACATTATTTAACTGCAACCTTCTTGCTGGAACCTCATCTGATGGTCCACATTATTTCCTAGCTCTGCCTTATTGTAGGAACATGAATAGAGAAGGTGGCAGAGGTTCCTAAAACAAGAAAGGGAACAATCTCTGAGAGGTTTATGTCTGCATTTTGAGGTGCCTGACAAAAGTTTGCAAGCACATTTTGCCTGTGAACAGCACACTACCCACCACGTCTGAAGGTGCCAAGAAAGCAAAACTTGGAACACACACGGGGGAAGGACTGAGTTGAAAAAAAGCCAGTTCAGTGTCTATCTGCTCACAACAACCAACAAGGACATAAATGAGTCTTGCACTCTTCTTTCCTCATCTTCACTCTGTGGCCACTCTCCAAAGAGAAGGCGGTGTGATGAGCCAGGGGAAAGCAAAGCAAAACACTCCTGTTTCAAGATCTCATTAACTGGGAAGCTAATAAGTGCACTGAAGCTTTAATTCCTCAAGCTGAAACAGGAAAAGTTAAGAGGAGGAAAAAAATACTTTTAAAGTATCAGAATGTTTTACTTCTCATCTTTAACGGTGCCTCTGTACATTTTTAATAGCTGATCCTCCACATGAAACCCTCGGGAGCAAGGTTAGGGAGCCAGAACTTGCTGGAGTGCTTACATCCACATTTCAAAACCCAAAGCCTTTCCACAGAAAATAAGATGATTGAGAAACTGCATGAAGTGTCTCTCCCATATAATCTAGAAGCTTATTAGCTGCTTTTTGACTCTTGAGCTATTAAGGTTTACTGGCTCCATGCCTTCACTCTCGTCTCCTCTTCCTCTGGGCCAAAACTCTTCCTTAGTTTTCCTGCCCCGACCTTCTCAGAACTTCACCCTTCATCTCTGCAGTGGAGGGGAGGAAGGCAAAGAGTCTAGGAGCTCTTTTATGCAGCAGCTAGAGGGGGTCAGAGATTTAAATTTACCCAGAGGACAGATGATTAAAAAAAAAAAAACAACCACCAGAAACAACAGGTGAGATTCAAGGCTTTGTCTTTGTTTCAAGAACAAGAACTGAGTCAAATGCCTGCGGTCGTGACCACGGGATCCTCCCACCTTCAGGAAAATAAAGCATCTGAACACAATGGTAACATTTTACACAGGTTATAGGGTCTTTCTTTTATGCAAAAGGGAAAGTAATCCTAAGGAAAGTAGAAGCCGGAATAATTTTTCAAGTCATCCACTTTATTAAATAAATACAGGACAGAATCAATGGCTTCTACTGAAATTCAGCAAAATACCCTTGCCATTTTAGAACATCCCTTTTAATTTCCACTGGGGGTGATTTTTTCTTTCAAACTAAATTTTTTCTTTTTTTTTTTGAAGAATTGATAATCAAGAACATAATTCCTCACTTACTACATGTTTATTTGCTTTCAGCTTCTTAAGAGCAATGTACTTATGTCTAAAAATAATCACAAGGGCTACTAAAAGTGCAAATAAATTCTAAGCAGCCTAGCAGAGCAATGCTCCTAAACAATAGTCAATGTTTATAAGCAATCCTACAACAACAGACGAGATAAAGAATTAACTATTGCTTGTACTGTCTTAGGGGTTCATATCACTACAGAAAGTTGACCCAAATCAGCTGCACAAGACCCTGGGGCATGCATGATCCCACTTTTCAGAAAGTCTTTCCACTCCAGGTTGTGTGGCAGCACTTAGCCAAAGTTAAGAAAAACTTTTCATTTGCCTAAACTGGAGCCTAGTAGGCTTTGTTTATGTTTGTCTGCTAAAAGTGCCTCTGCCACTTAGAATTCTGATATTTGACTGGGAGCTCAGGCCAACACCCCTCAGTTTCATGGGGAGAGAAGGGCTGGGGTACCTTTCAAACCATGCCCTAGAGATACCAGGCTGGATTTCTTTTCTTATTTTCTTTTTCCAGTAAAAGTTTAAACATTTTTAAACTGACATGGAAAGAGGCATTTTTAAGATGATTGAATTCCTTTCATTTTCCTGAGGGAAACTAAAGACACCTAAACACACCCATGAAATTTGGGGTCCAGTTATCTGCCTTTAGTTAGCTGTAAAAATATTTGGCATAAAGATGCTGATCACACAACACGACGGTGCTAAAGGAGAAACTGAAACTCAGGGATGCCCAGATCTTTATCTCTTAAATAACTTTTTAAAGCAGTGAGAAAAATGCACAGCTCCAGATCACCCCAGCCCCTTGCCCAGCATGCCAGGAGCGTGGCTGGGATTGCAGTTACTGCCAGCCATGGCATTCCCCAAGCAATGACACCATCACTGTCATGGAAACCCAGTGGCTTTGTCACAGGCAACTGAAACCTGGTGCCTGGGAAGCAACAGTGAGAGCTCGAGTTCCCATTCCAGAGTTCCCACTCCAGAGTTCCCATTCCAAAAGCAACATGTGCCTCTGGCTCAGCTCCCTGCCCTGGAGAGCCTCCTCTGCTCTGTCCCGTGGCCACAAAGGTCACCCCTGGAGGGGGAGTCTCAGTCTGTTCCCCTTAAGCCAGACAGTGTCTGAAGTTTAAGAAAAGTTTTACTTTCTCTTGTGCTTTTTCTGATTTTCACTTGGGGTCACTTTCCTTTCAGCAGCAGAAGAGGCAAGAGGATTCACCCTGGCTGATGGAGTCGGCTGCTGACAATACATTACACTTAAAATTCCTTTTAATATTCTGCTTAGACACACTGTAAAAGAAGAATGGATATCCCGAATAATTAAAATATGTTTAATTTGCATGGAGCTCAGGGCATTGTTCTGACATCAAACATCACTGTCAACCATATGTGGAATTTCAACTGCCAAGTGCTTAATTTATGTGAAAATTAGCTTAAGTGTACAAAGAATGAAAAATTTATGATTATTTCACATTTTAATAAATGCAGTGCTATGCATTAATTTAGACTTCTAAAACAATTTTGACAGTGACAAGGGAATCCTTCACAGACTAAGTGCTGCAGCGTGCCGTGTTTCACATGTCCTGCGGAATTATGTGGTGGAGTGTTAAGGCAGTTAGATTTTTATGTTTTTAAACAGAGATATTATATGACTGTATCACTTAAAATACTGCTTCACTCTTCCCATGAGACAGAACCCATCAATAGCTTTCAGACAGATCGGCATCTCGCATTACACAAAAATGTTTGCAGTGAGAAAAAAAAAAGTGCATATATTACATTGCTCAATATAACAGGCACTGGCAACATTCCCCAGACTTTTGTTGCACAGGAAAATCTCTTGGGTGGTGACAGGATCTTCCACAAGGTGCTAAGATCTGGCACCAGTGCATTATTTTTCATGAGCATCTTCTGTTCATGAGCATCTTCTGCTTCATAGTGAAACATGAAGCAGCACCACCTCTCACTCCTTACAGGCCATGGGGGATTTCTCCAGGCCTAAATGGAAATCCTGCAATGTTTTTGGGTCTGGGGTACCCCAGACTAAGAGAGGAAACATTGGCAACACCTCACAAACTGCTCCTTCTCTTGGTCCAACCAGAGGTCCCCTTCAAATGGCACTTTTCATATGATGATCAACTTTGCCTTTTGCATGACAAAATTAATAAAGCACTTCTGTAAACATGGACTCGTAGGATCATGGACTAGTTTGGGTTGGAAGGGACCTTTAAAGGTCATCTGGTCCAGCCCCGTGCAATGAGCATCTTCAAGAAACATCTGAAGTTCTGTACAAACCCCCTGAACTCAAAATATAACTGACACAAAGAAAGAAGAGGATTTTAGCCATTGTCTAATGCCCACATAAGTCTGGCTTTTGTGCTTTGTAAGATCTGGCATTTACAGACATGTTAAACACAATACAGTCCCCTCTCTGCATGTATTGCACGCTCAAAATCTACATTAAAGGAAGGTTATTAACACCATCCTGCCAGAGTTCAGAAAAGAGACCAAAACCAACTTCATTCTGCCATTTCCTAAGGTGGGGCTCTTTGAACAAATCTCTTTGGTGTATTTCCATTTCTTCTATTCTTTCTTTTTTTTTTTTTTAAGAAAGCAAACTTATAAAAATGGAAATTCTATCACATAGCCTCACCTTGAGCACAGATGAATTATAAACAGGGTTTGATCCTTCAGATCCACCTAGAGCTCTCAGCATGTGAGCTTATCTAGTAACCAAAAGCAGCAAAAAGCCTTCATCCTATCTGAGAATCAGCTCTGAAAGGAGATGAGATCAGACACATGCTTTGCTATTGGCTTTCATGGCTGTTTCCTGACAGCAAAATAGTACTAAGAATAAAGAACCTTAAGACCCATTCCAGCTGCTTTAAACAGGTGTGATCTGGCAGGCACAGCTACTTCTGTAAACTCTGAATCGTGAGCCAAAATCTCCACTTCATGGTCTGGTTACTTCTGCCCTTTGTTGTTCAAATGCAGATCTTACTCCTTGTTGCAGTAACACCAAGATCAGGACTAACCTCTACTAGGACAGGAGTAGTTTTGCTCTCTGTGCCTTTGGCATAAGAAAGCTTGGCCTGGCACAAGGAATGAGAAAATCTGTTGGCTGGGTATTGAAGAAGCTGTACATGTTTATATTGCATTTTGCAGGTCCACAACCAGCATGTGGCCTCTTGGGTTCATGTGGAATGGGCACTCTCTGTGGGTGGGAGCAGAGCCCAGGACACTGCTGGAGCCCCCTGCGTGTCACAGTTTGGTGGTGTGGATGCCACCAGCCAAGCCCAGGCTGTCACTTCTGGGCTGGGTGGGCAAGCACAGGCTGATGTGGTGGCTGCCATGGGCCAGCTGCTCTCTCAGAGGGCTCTGCATGGAGGCAGAAGGAAAGGAGGGAGGAAGGAGTTTGCTGGTGTCCTTGGCATTGCAGAGAGAGCTGGAGAATGCTGTGGGAACATGTCTTTGAGGGAAACCTGCAGGGGACCTAGAGGGTCCCAAATTCCCAAGAGGACTGGCAGCTCTGCTGGCTCTGTGTGAGGCACTCTCAGCCTCAGCCATAGAAATGTTTCCATGAGCACTTTTGGTCTGAGCCTGAGGTGAATCCCTTTCCCTGGCCTGCAGCTTGCCCTGTGACCACTGTAAGCAGTCACTGGAGGCAGAGCTGGTGCTCCCTGCCAGCCTGCCACCACACAGGGACCAAGTAAATGCCACCTGCCTTGCTTGGTCCTCCCTGCCACTGCTCTAATGCCTCTAAAGCCCTCAGGCTAAGAGTTTGCACTCATTCACTTGGTGTCTGTCAAAGAAAATGAAAATGCAAACAAGAAAATCGATGTTTGGTGGTTTTTTTTTTTTAACAAGTTATTTTACTTACATTTGTGCTGCAAGGGCAAAGTGGTGTTTGTTATCACTGGCCTACCAAGGCAGGGGAAATACTGGCTCAAAAAAAAGCTCCCCTGGAATGAAAACATCTCCATGGGCTTCACACTGGATAGTAGATGTCTCATAACTTACATAATCACCTCAAGTGGGATTTCAAACGTATTCTGCTCTAGTCTTATTGCATTTCCACCCCAAATTGAAGATAATTTTAAGCACTGATTTGAACAGAGACATTTACAAGCCTTAATATTTCTCCAACACTTTTCACTAAGCTTTTGTGCAGTCTGTAAGTCAGATGAGAGTGGTATTTGCATATTTGTAAAATAGCACGTGGATCATTTTTATCTGGAGAATACAACTGAAAACTTCCATCAGAAATTAAGGGAAAATCTAGAAGCATGCATTTAGAAGCAGATGAGGAGCTGGTCCTTTATTTGGCTATCAGTTTGTGTAGACTACAACTGTCTGAATTTGTTGGGGAAAAAATTTCTTGTGATTCGAGGACCACAGTGGGATGTTTTCAGCCAGATAAAATCGAGATCATCCTGGTGTTAAATATTTGCTGGAGGAGGTTAGGCCTTCAACCTAATACCAGCAGGCTACCCCAAGGAATTGTTCCTAACTGCAGAATATTTTGTCAAAAGCACTATCATCACATGCCATTTTTAAACCAGTAACACTAAACCAGAGGACTGCAGCTGGGGAGAAGGAAAAGGCACTGAAAGGGCAGCAAAAACCAGAAGGAAAAGGGAGCTTCCCCCAGCCTGGAGAGCAAGGCAGCAGCCAAGAACAGCACCTTTTGTTTGTGTCAGGGGTGACCAAACCTGAACTTTCTCTCCCCATTTTGCAGTGATGCCTCGTGAACGCTGACCTAGAACAGAGCCTAGACAGAGCTAAAAAATAAAGTAGGGATTTATTAGGAGGCCTCAATGGATCCACCTTGGGCAGCACAAGAGCCCAGCCAGGGCTGCACCCCAGATGAGCCCAAAATGGTCACAAAAATGGACAATTGGTCATGGGGTCTCACACTTTTATAAGTTTTGGTCCATTTGCATATTGGAGTTAATTGTCCAATTATGGCTTTAAGTTATGAAGTCCCATCCTTCTTGTTTTTCTCTCTTCATTCCACTATTGTTTCTGCTCTTGGGCCTGAGATCTGGATCATTTGTCCTTGGTCCCCAGCTAGAGAAGGAATTGTTTTGTCCCCCTACTCTGTGAAGAGAGTTTACCATCCCCTAATATGAAGCCCAGACTTGCACACTAAAGCAGAACAGAATCTGAAAAATACAAAAGCTAAAACCTGAGGCATCAGCAGCACCAAGGCAATCCAGGCACACACAGTCTTGCCTCCATGGTTTGAGCAGTTTTAAGGATGAGAATGGGGGTATCAGTCATGGAACACCCTCTAAGGAGGTTGCAGATGCAGGGGGAGGAGATGGAGCTGAAGATGGCAATGGGCTGAGGGAGCAGAAGGGACAAAACAGGACAGACTGAAACTTTACAAGTGAGACTCTTATATTAAATGAAAATTAACTGAAAACTTGACAGTCACCTGTCAGATGCCAAAACAGGAATTGTCTCTTCCCCCCATCAAATTATATGGCCCCACAGAGTGCTCCAGAGAAGTAAAAATATTAAAGGTTTTGTGTGCAAACAATGCTGCTGAATTATGATGCTCATATTGTGGGTCAGGGTTTCTGCACTAGCCCAAGGCCATAGTCCAAGAAGACTTAAGACAAAAATCATTAGATATAAACTCCTCAGAAGCAATAAAAAGGCAGCCATGACTCAGGTTGGTCACCACATTTTTAGTGAGCATACACATGCCTGAATACATGTATATTATATATCTGCAGCTACAAATCTAGCACAGCCATAATACCTGGAGAAACCCAGAGTGGCTGTAGAACCCAGTGACACAGAACATTCAGGCAAGCCCTACAGAAAATCATTACGTTTGGAAAAGACCTCCAAGGCCATCAACTCCAACCTTTGACCAAAAACCCCCATGAACAGACCTCCTTGGTCAGGTTGTCTGGACAATCCCACACACCAATCTCCACACCAGACACAAGCAGAGGTACCCACAGCACAGCCACACCATGTTTACCACCTGGCACACCAGCTAAGACCTATTTAAGTTCCCACCCAGGACCTGTCCCAGCCCCAGCAGGGTGTGTGCACACAGAGCCACCTTCACACCAGGGACATCCCAGGTGGGACTGTGCCCCCGAGGCCCTGCAGGGGTGACAAAGCTGGGCTCGTGCCCCTAATCCTCTCAGCAGGAGGCAGAGGATAAACTCAGCTGCTGGAAAATGGATGTTGAGCACGTCCTTCCCACAGTTCCTGCCAGCTGCTTGCTGCAGGGCTGGCCTGAGATTTGCAGCTGCTAGCCCTGGTGGGAGGTGCAGTGCCACGAGAGCAGGTAGATGGAACAGGAAGAATATGTCAAGGACTTCAGAGAAACAAAAAGGAAAATGAAAAAGAAAAAAAAAAAATAGAAAAAGAGGTTGGGGGATAATTACAAAACAAGTATTTTTAATGGTTTCTGGCAGAAACCCCAACCCTTGTATTTAAATGGCTTTTTTAATTAAAAAACAGCAGGCTATGAATGCTAATCTCTCTGAGCAGAAAGCTCCTGATGGTTTGCCTGTTTCCAAAAGACTAAATCAATCAGCAAGAAGGCTAACCCCATCTTGGGAACAGGCATTTCAGAAGGGCCTCAGCTTTCAGAGACTACATGTGCTGCACTCCTGAACACGCAGGGCAAGGTGTAAACTAACACCAAAACTGCAACATTCACAAAACATGTCCAATAGTGCTTTAACTTCTATTTTTTCCTAGATCTGATCTATCTTTCCTTGTTACTTCAGAATGTTGTTTTTTTTTTTTTTTTCCTAGCTAAAAATATCAGTGGAGGCCTGCCAGGCTAAAATGTGCGGTTTGAGTCCCTAAGTGTTTGGGTAGGGAATATTCCAATTGCTCCACATTTTTGCCTATGTAAACTATTTAACTTGCAAATCAGAAAGCAATGTTGTATGACACACTTGGGTTTTTCTTGGAATCTCAGCAGACATGCAGAGAAAAAAAAAACATATTACCAGCAGAGAGAGTGAAAGGAGAAGAGAAAAAAGAGAGAGAGAAAGAGAGAGGGAGAAGGATGTCAACCATGTAGTACAAAAATAAATTGCTAGCAATTTTTTATGAACTGAGTTTTCCCAAATGTAAAGCAATTTAACAATTTTGTGCCATTGCAATTCACAGGATCTGTGGGTAGAGGGATTTTAAAGGAAAATCCAGCCCTATTTTATTCTTTGTCAAGAATTATGTGTCATTTTGTTTCTTTCCCACATTTTGTATTTGTATAAAGTGTGAGAGAAATGAAGCCTTACCAGGGAATGCCACTAGCAGGAAAAAGCATAAGAAAATCCTGGTGCTCAGAGCAGTGGAAGGCTTCCTAACCTGGCACTGCCATGCAGTTTGCAAAAAAAAAAAATCCAAATATTATGTCTATGCATTTAAGTTAACCCAGTCTGCTGGTCTCACAAAGGACAGAGATGCTCAAGAAACATTTTGTGCCAAGTTGCTACACAGAAAGAGGAGATAAAGAGGTCCATCACTGATGTGCACATCTTTTCTAGAATCTGCCTGCATCAGGAGCCATGGCTTCTGTAAGGTTCCTGCAAAGGCAGGAGAGTTCACTCTCCACCGAGGCTGTCACTGAGACAGGTGACAAGTGACAAGCCTCAAAGATATCACCACTGGCTCTGCGTGACCACTCTTGATGTGCTGGATGCTTGTACAGCTCGTGTCACAGCTTTGAGGAGCCCTGTAAGACTCACTGATGAAAGAAGCTTTGCAGAGGTGTTATTCAAATTGCTGCCTGGGCGCCCTTTCCTTAAATCAGGCTAAGCTCTCACTAGGATCAAGGTAAGGAACAGCTCCAAGGAATTTCTCAGCAAATTCATTTTGCAGGATGCTGATTTCTCATTATGAGAGAACACAAATCCATTTGACAAGAAATGTTCTCTTTCCATTCTCATTTTGTTTCACAACCTATGGCCTAAACATCAGGTGAATTTTCAAATAAGCCAGCACTCGTCCTTGCAAAGGAACTTGTGTAGGAAACAAACACAGAGAGCACATGTTGGCATCTTTTGTGTTATTGCCCAGTGCAGCAAGAGAGCACAGAAACACCTTGACAAAAGTGATGTGTGCCCCTCATTCTGCATGCAACACACCAAAAATATTTTGCAGATTTCTGTGAATTGTGCCACACAGCCTTGCCAAGTTGTTCTTTCCCCCCCTTTCTCAGATGGGGAACCTGAGGGGTGGCTGATGGGAAAGCAGGCCTGTGGAAACTCCCAAAGTGATTTAGGAGCTAGACCAAGTGAAATCTCCTGTACTTCAAGAACTAGACCACTCTGTGCTCCAAAACCAATAAATTGATGTTTCATGCAGAGATGGCTGACTTTATACATTTTGCATTCAAGTTTCACACTGACACTTGCCATTCTTGGCACAGAGGAGCTAAATTTATCACTGTCTTCTTTAATATGCCCTAGGAAAGACAGAATTAGAGATGTCCTCCTGCCTAGGTTGCAGCAGCTCCCTGTTGTTAACCCAGCCACGGAACAGCCACACCAGAAATCCCTTCCAGTTTGATTTGCTCTCTCCATTGAACAGCAGCCTGTGGATCAAACAAGCCCCAGCAGCTTGCTGTCCACCTGCTTCTCAAGTGCAACGAAGCAGAAGAAAACTACTCTGACAATTTGAAAGGGGACCACAACCAATTTAGAAGGAAATGATTGCACAGAGTCCAACCTGGTGCCTCGAACGGCGTCACGGAGCAATCCTGCATCGCTGAATGTGCTGGGCTGTCACTCTGCTGATTTCAAATGAGTTTAGGTAAACCAGTTCCACAACCATGACTCACTTTAAAACATTCCACTCCAGGGCATCACTCTGCATCGCTGGTACTTTTATACTTTCAAAGGGTATTTCTACCATGCTTTTTATTTCTCGAAACAGACTTATATAGATAAAATGTGGCAAATTCAGCCCCTTTGATGGCTAATAATCTTATTTCTTTATGGGAAACAGGAAAAGCTCTGGTATGGATGTAAGCACCAATTTGTTTATCATATCTAGACCTAGTTTTCCACCTATAACAGATCTATGCTAGTTAGGTATGGAGTAAACAACACTGGGAGCTATGCTTAGCTAAGACTGATCCTTAAATCTCTGGATTTTCAGATGATAGAGTCACGTTTTTGTTTGGTTGAACACTGTTGACCTAAACAGCACTTGCTGCCATGGAACTGCATTAAGTATTCCTTGACTTTCAGACCCAAACTACAGTTCAGCATTTTCTCTAGGCACTTCAGAAAGAAGCTTGGTTGTAGCATTTCATCCTGAAGTTTCTAATGCCACCCACAATTAATTTCTTTGCCAAGAATCGAGTCAGTCCATGTCTCTCTGTGCTCCAGGAGACTGCAGGGACTGTCAGAGCAAACCTCACAGAACCCTGCTAGGGAAATCCCAGGAAGTCAGTGGAAAGCCAAGCTGAGCTCTATTGCTTTTGGGACAGTATAAACACCACGGTGGATAAAGCAGCCACAAAACAACCAAAAAAAAAAGCAAAACAACACACAAGCAAACAAAACATGCACATGTACTTCCAGGGAACTCTCAGGAGGGAAGGAAGCAGCCTGCTGTTGTGGGTGCTTTAGGTTAATAATGGTCAAATAATACGACCTAGAGGGATCAGCAGGAAGGGTGGAGAGATCCTTTCTTTAACAGGTATATGGCTACAAGATGTATAGCTACAAGTTACATGGCTGGAAACTTCAAATACCCCTGCAAGGAAACATCACAGATAAAGCACATCCACAGATTATCTTCCACTTTCCATATGCCATAAATGGAATTTTGTTTGAAACTAAACTGACTGTCTTTTTCCAGGTCTTGCCATGGCTTCTTAAGGGAAAAGCACAAAAAAGCTGCAGAAATAATGACTAATAGAGATGGCCTTTTTTCCCTACACAATTTGAAAAGCAGAAGGAACCATTAGACTGCATTGTCCAGCTTGTAACAAAGGCCTTTCCTCCCATTAAGTTGCTACACACACTTTAGCTTCTCAGTGCTTCTCCTGGCATTAGGCTAATTATCGACTCGTTAGGGCCCCAAGTCTTACTTGTGAGGTGGTGAATGAACCCTAACTCCTTTATGGTCCTGCCCTACTTCCTAATAAAGTCCAGCAAGTTTGGGAGCAGGAGTAGTTTCAATGTTTTCAGGTGAGCATTGTTCCCACACTGAACCAAGTTACATTTATTATCTTATAGTCTGGCTTCTGGAATTTTAATTAATAGAAGTCATCTTCACCTAACTTTTATCTGCAAATCTGACAGCTGTAATAAAGCAATCCTGTGCATTTCCCCTGGCTCTGGTGTTATTCAGGCTGGGGTGAGAGGACAGAAGAGACCCAGGGCTGCCAGCTGGATAGGACAAGGGGGAGGCAGCTCCCAGGAGCTCCCACAGCTGAGGGCTAACCCGGCCCCATCCTTCCTCACATTCCAGATCAGATGTTCCAGACGCTGAGATGTGAGTGTTGGACCAAGGGACTGGGAAATCAGGGGATTCAGACTGCAGGGAGGCCGTGGCACAGAGGTGGAAATGCTCTGCTGCAGGGAAGTGAGGAGGGAAGCAGAAGCAAAGCAGCATCCCATGCTTTGGGGATGGGGACACATCTGGCTGTCACTGCACCGCAGGCTCCTGGCAGTGAGGCACTCCCTGAACTCCTGTGAAGAGCAAGAGCTGTGCTCATCCTCCTCCTCACCCCCACCCCACGGGCTGAGGAATCCATCCCTGCCCGGACTCCCTGCCATGAATTTGACCTCAGTGAAACCAGATGTGCTCCGTGGTCTCCCAGTCCCTCCCTTTTGACTGGGACATGTCCCAGCAGCTCCCCTCTGGTGCCTTCCGGAAGCTCAGGCTGCAGCTGCAGAGCTCACTCTGTGCTTCACTAAGATCAAACTGGGCTTTCAATGACATAATTACAGCCCTATATTAAAATGTTATATTTAAATGGTCTCATTCTTCATCAGCAAAGGATATTCCTAACCAAAACAAATTCTTCTATATCATTTATTGTATTTAAGATAATTTAATTCATGCTGGAAGGCAGCAAATGAATAAATTCCAAAGCACTTTATTTAAATATTTTTTGAACAAATCTTGAAAGATGTTTTCATTTAGCTGAAAGCAGACTAATAGCAATTTTTTCCTCTACCACAATAAAAAATATGGGTTTCTTTTTATTGCACTTGTTAAAATAAATGGCATTTTTAATAAAGACTGTCCCCATAACAACATATATGATTTGATCACATTATGAAATAAATGTCATGTGAGATTATACATTTCAAAGCAGACAGTTTATGTTCCTTTAGTTATTAAATTCAATCAGTTTTACTTTTTTTTTTTTCCTGAAGGTAGGTATGGTTTTGATTAAAATGTGACCCCAAAAGCAGAATAATTTTAGTGAGAGTGCATTTTCATTTTTTGAAGGTTTATCTACCTTCCCATAGGAACTAAGAAGAAAAAAAAAATATGGTTTTCAATGGCAGAATTAAAATTTGGTTTCCTTTGACTGACATTTTTATTCCCAAGAAGACCATGTCACAGCACTGCGCTGAGTGGAAAACTTCAAGCTAACTAACTAGTTACTAAGTTTTTAGCCCATAAAATGGGTCTGATGTTACAAACGGTCCCAGTATCCCTCTCCCTTGTACAGAAACCCAAAGGCAGCCCTGAGGCACAGCCCGTGCCATCAGACCAGGCTGTGGCAGGGAACCACACACCCCATAGGACCTGCAGGGAATTTTGATTTCCTCCAGAAACTGCCTGAGAACGATCAGATACGATCATGGGAACGCAGGGAACCAAGCAGTGGCAGAGGTGACCCACAGGGCCATATCCATGGTTCCATACAGGCTGGCACTTACTCCACAGGCTTTGGATTGCACCCCAACCAACAGCAAACCTCCATTCCTGTCTCTGATTCTCTACCTCCTGCCCACCACAACCCCACCAGCATCCCCTGTTTGCTGAGGGACATGATTTAGGGTAAAGCCCCTCCTTGGGAGGGCCACAAGTCAGGAGCTGGTCCAACTCTGAGATGGGAGTTGGATACTTGAGTGGTCTGGCCTTTCCTCCCTGCACAGGCTGCCTCTAGCACCTATCTCATACAATAATCCGTGGTCAACACAGTGGAACACCTCACTGGAAAACAGTATGGGAAAAACAGCCCATTTTCAGTCTGTCCAGAATTCCCATTGCTAATTTCTGGATCATTTTCCTCGTTTGGGAATGCAAAAATCAAAGCATTTTGGAAGGGAAGGCTTCGTGGTGCCCTTGAGGTCTCACTCACAACACCAAAGACACAGAATCTGGATCTGCCAGCCCCAGGATGTGACTATCACTGCTTGCTCTTCAGACACTGAATTTCTCTTAGGTGTCTTTCTAAAACCCACCATCCTATTCAGACATTTTAGCTGCACAACAGTCTTGTTTCAACAAATGAAGCTCCTGTTAAAAATCACTGACAACACGGGTGTTGGCTTAATAAAGAAATTACTTTTAATCTAAACATCACCATCTGTCAGGCCCTGAAAAGGAAAAAACAAGAAAAAAAAAAAAAAAAAAAGTGCAGTGATGCACAGCCATGGAGTAACATTTGAAAGCTCACATCCCAGCTCTCACCAAGCATGAACACTGAATATTAAACAAACACCTGAAGCTACATGTGCCACCACCTAAAACTATCACTTCATTTTCTGCTACGTGCTGTGACTTACGGGGAGCATCGTGGGTGCTGCCATCTGTGTCGCCTTTAATTATCCCTGGGCAGCACACAGGATATCTCACAGCTCCTTCAGGAGTCACCCAGGTGCCACCAGGGCAGGGCACCTGGAGCTTGTCCTGTGCCCGGGGTCAGGGCCACTTGTGGTCCCCAGGAAGCACCGCAGGAGGGGACAGGCTGCACGGCAGGGACAGGCACGGCCTCTCCTTGGGCAGGGGGAGCTGAGGCTCCGTGCCTGACATCTGCACCTGCCCCAGCTCCTGCTGGCTGCTGAGGGTGACACTTACCCACACCCTGGGTCAGGTGGTGGCTCCTGCTCAGCTGCTGAAGGCAGAGCTGTGCGAGGATAAAGAGGGGAGGATGCAGATCAGGGTGCAGAGCTGAATTCTCTTTTTATTGAATTCTCTTTTTATTCTTGAACACAAGGCGAGGAGGAGGAGCAGCTTTCTGCAATACTGTCAGGAATTCTACTGGAGAAAAGTTTCTGATCACCGACTTGCACTGAGGTTGGATGAATTGGTGGGAAGCTGGCTGGCTTAGGAGGGCAGTCAGTGATTGACTTCCCCATCATTCCCAACAGCCCTGAGCAAAAATAATCCTGGGATTAAATTATTCCACCAGCAGCTGAGCTCTAAGGAAGCTTGGTCTGTGCTTGCTGTACCTCCCTGTGCCCCTCCAGCAATCCTAACTGCTCTGTGCCACTTCCATTGAACTTCCACATTCCTGCCCAGTCCCTCACCTCGTGTCCACACTGATGGGGGCTGGCAGAGGAGCAGCAGTGTCTGCCCACCCCATCCCACCATCCAGGGGCCCTGGGGCAGGAGGGAAGGGGCTGGCAGGCAGAAATACCCTGGCAGTCACCACTGGCAACCGAGGATGGCTGTGGGCAAATCCAGAGTGAACAGTCAGATCTTTTGCAGACACTTAACTGATCTCCCAATATCCTGCTAAGTCTCTCAGGAAATGCTCAGTAAACCCTGCTGCCTGCACACTGCAAGTGACAGTCTTCTGCAATTAAAAATGCCTGGAAATGGAGCTCCACTCCTCTGCACAAATAATCCAGACTACAAGCAAATAAACGAAATAAAATTGCTTTTTCAGAAGCAGCTGCGGGACATCTGGAAAAAAGATGTTCAGGAAACCCAAGCAGAAACCAGTGACCCAGACTCACTCCTTTGGCAGTTCCTGCCCCACTGCCTGTCTCCTGTTTTCTGTAGCAAACTCTCCTTCTTATCCTTCATGGAAAATTTGTACTGAACTGCTCTGAAAAGGTAAAAAAAATGCAAAAAAATGCACCTTTACCAGCCAGCATCCCTCTGCTCACACGGGTTGCTTGCTGTGCTGGCGATGGCAGAAATAAAGCCAATTAAAACCAAACTCCAGAAGTCAATCAAATTTTTTGCCCTTCATCCCTTTGTTGTGAGGGAACACTGCATGTTCTCCTCAAGTTACCTCCCCAAGCAACAATCCCATTTACTTTTTGACCTCTGTAAATTAAAACAAGTTTGGAGCTCTCTTGGTTCAGAGCTGTGACTCCATTTACTTGTGAAATTGTTTATTCAAGCAATTCCCACTCTGTGGCATCAAAGTTTGTTGTTAATAGTTGCAGACCACTAATCTACACGATGAATATAACAAAGCTTGTGGAAGAATCCCAAATGGACAGGCATGATAAGAGATGGGAGAAAGAGGCTGGCAAAGCTCCAGGTACACAATATTTTTGTGCCTGACCTCTTTAATTACTTCAACACCAAGCTGACTGGCAGATGAGCTTCAGAGCTACTCCAGTGACTACCAAGGACTTTCATTTCTGTTAGAAAGATGAGGCCTAATTTTTATTCCACAGTACAGAGGTACCTCCATCCAGAACAATTCACCACGGCACAAAGAGGAAATTACTTGAAAACTAAAAAAACAAAACCAAAAAAAACCCAACAAACTTCACAGCACAGCAAATGTACACATATACACATATACCCTTCTGAGTGTCACTGCCAGAGAAATACCTCATTGCTAACAGGAGATTTGGGGTTGTGTTGCCACCTCAAGGTCTCAGATGCAGGAAACTGAGGGTGAGGACTCTGGAATGATGTTCTGGCTGCTTGTTTCAGCCACTCATCCTAAGGGACCATCATGGGGACCATGTCTGCAGCCACTGTTCCTGGCCCTGGGGACACCAGTGGCAATGATGTCTGGGTAAAAGATTATTGGTAAATGAAAGTTCTACCATTTCAAAGGTTAAATACTTGTTTTGTGCTGGTGGATTGAGTTTTTTCCCCTTTTTTATTTTTTAAAGGTCTGCAACACTTCAAAACAAAAGCAGCAACATTTTGATTTTTTTCTCATTTCATCTAGTGGCTGCATAAAAT
This sequence comes from Leptocoma aspasia, assembly GCA_013399835.1. NCBI lineage: Eukaryota > Metazoa > Chordata > Aves > Passeriformes > Nectariniidae > Leptocoma > Leptocoma aspasia. The sequence goes on from VXAX01004703.1 coordinate 1,492,022, forward strand.
CAAATATCTATTTGCAGCTGAAATCAGCATCAAGCTGCAGAGATCCTGACTTCTGGAACTTCTCCCTAAGTAGCTGAGATTTTGCATTTCCTCTCCCAGCTCATCAGGAGCCTGTCTCCTTTCCCCACATCTTGCTGTAGTCTATCATTGAGAAGGTTTAAAATTCCTCAAAGATTTTCATCAAATATCTGCAATTCCCTTCACCCTGGGATTGGAAATCAGAGAGGGAAAAAAGATTTTTCAGCTGCAACTTGTCTCAAACCATGAAGCCAAGACAGAATCCTTCACTGGCTTTTGTGCTATATACCCTCTATTAAAATCAGCAATATCTGATTTTGGAAGCAAAAAAATTAACAGATCACGATGTAATACTATCTTTCACTTCACAATTGAAAAGATCTTGCAAGAGTGAATAATATTTCATGAAGTACAAAAAGTTATCATTATCGTGTACATTTACTGAAGAAAAACATTCAAATGACTGAACTAATGTTACTCTGTTAAATAGCAGGAAAATCACAGGAGTTTCTAAGCAGAGATCACTCCCAAAATCAGTGAAAACTGCCTGGTTCAACATTACTGATTTGGGTGAGCAACTTGGGTTTGACTGATGTTCATCATTTTTTTCACGGCAAAGTGGAATTGTTACAGACCCTCCAGGCTGAACTGGAAAAACAATTCTGTATTACAGTCTTGTCAATCCAGAAAGCATCAAGACCTGAGCCTGAAACTTCATTCTTAACCTGAGATATGGAAGAAAACTCTACTGCTGGTGAGAGATCTGCAAGATGGATCAGGAAGAATTTTGCTTTTGGTTTGATGTTCAAATTAGATTACTAATTCACAGAGTCCTTTTACTGTTTAATAAATTCAGATGAAAAGGAAAGATACAAATTCTCACAGTTCTCTTGCTACTTAATACATTCAGATGAAAAGGAAAGATAGAGCATAATCAACACGTGTTAATTTATGCAGATCTTTCCCTAGCTCCATGTTTTAAAATGTCTTTTTTAGATAAAAGGCCAATAATACTCAGCATTTTTCATCTTCAAAGTGCTTTGAAAATATTAACTAGTGAATCGGCGCAGCACAACCATCAGGGTCCATAAAGATTAGCATCCCTGTTTAAAGAGCAATTCCAGGCAGAAAGGTTGTGGGATTTCCTCACTGACCAGAAGCCTATGCCAAGGGGAGGTGCTGATTTCATAACTCGAGGTGCAGCACTTAGATTACACCCCTGCCCTAAGTCATCCAGCACATGCACTGCATGTGCTAAATCTTGATAACTTCACTACTTGAAGCTTAAAAGGTGCAAAAAATGGGCATCCTGTAGAAAAAAGGTGCACTGTGGGGGAGTGTTTCAGCAGTGCATCATTTTGTTCAGGAGCAGCGCTATGAGACACTGTCACTGAGTGGGGGCTAAATGCAGCTCTTACACTGGATCCAGCATCTGGAACTGGGCTGCTGTCAGCTCCTTGGAGCTGTGCATACCCTGCTGCCACACCTCCTGGGGATGTGGTCTAGGAGGGCACCCCGCACTGCCCTGGGCACGGGGCTCGGGCAGCACACCCAGGTGAAGCTCTGGAGGAGCTCAGCACCCCCAGGTGAAGCTCAGCACCCCCAGGTGAAGCTCTGGATGGGCTCAGCACACCCAGGTGAAGCTCTGGAGGAGTTCAGCACACCCAGGTGAAGCTCAGCACCCCCAGGTGAAGCTCTGGGTGAGCTCAGCACACCCAGGTGAAGCTCAGCCCACCCAGGTGAAGCTCAGCACACCCAGGTGAAGCTCTGGATGGGCTCAGCACCCCCAGGTGAAGCTCAGCACCCCCAGGTGAAGCTCCTGATGCACTCAGCCAGTGCCTCTCAGCCCACTGAGCTCTGCTCTGGTCCCTCCCAGCCCTCCCAGAGGGTAAGCAGCTGATAAGCAGATCCAGGTCTTCTGATCAGTGCCAAGGGTTACGTGGGCAGATGCCTGTATCTCACAGAGGGCATAAACACATTGCAGAGAGGAGTTTCAGCAGCTTGTTTACAAAGCAAGAACACTTTCTAGCTCTCCCGCTGGCAGGTCCTTCCTGTCACCATGGCTCAACCTGAGCCACTGGAAAAACTTTCACTACGAGCAGTTTCAACACTTCTCCTTTCAAGTTCATTATTTCCTTCCTGTTCATTATCTCCTGTCTTTAAATAAAGGCACTTTCCTGAAGATGATCAGTAAGGAAACAGGGAAAGGGGTGCACAGAGATGGGTGTGCATTAGATTCACCTCAGCTGTTAGGGGCAGGGAGTGTGAGAACTGGGAATACCCCACAGAAAGGCAAAGTGACAAAGGCACACAAGAGCAGGCCAATGTGAAAATCATAATGACAGAGGGATTTATGCAGCGGCATAAGCCAGACCTATGGAGAAGCCTTCTTTTTGTGTCTTTTTATCTTTTTTAAAAATGGACAGCACAGGGGAAAGTGAGGATCTCTAGGTAAAAAAAAGAAAACTGAAAACATTCCCAGGCTGTAAGTGGGTCATGTGCAGCACCAAATCTTGCTGTAACATCACCACACCAAGGGCTCTGTGAATTCATGCAGTGCCTGGCTTTTTTTAGACACAGGGTGTTGTTGAGAGCTGTTTTGGGGAGTGCCCCCAGCAGCAGCAGATCTCTAATGGCACTTCCTCCAGCCATTCATAACAAGGCTCAGTGATGCAAGGGGAGGCAGCATCTCGATGGGCTGCAGGCCAGGAGGTGAAATGCCACAGCAATGTTGTAGCCCAGGGCCTCTAAGACAAACATCAGAGTGAGAGAGAAGAGTTCACCCGAGGTCAGCGCCCGGCCACCGCCTGCCCTTCCCCACAGCATCACACACCAGGCTCTGCCTCTCCTTTCAAACCTCTCCAAACTATCAGGAGACCTCTGAGAACGGTGCCAGTGGTGTGTCTGGCACGGCTGGAACCACTGAGGGCTTTGATCCCAGATAATCCTGTCCCTTCCTGGCGGAGGAGCGTCCCTCCTCTGCCTCTCGGGCCCTGCCTCACAAGCAGGTGCAGAACCTCTGGCAGGAGGTGTTTGCTCAGCCCCCAGCCCAGCATCCAGGATAAGGGATGGGGTTCCCATCTGTCACAGTGCTCCACCCCACAGCCACACCTTCACACCTCCCATCTGCCCCCCAAGCCCTCTGACAGAGGGAAGGCAGACACCAGACCCAAGCGTGGGGTTCTGAAAGAGCTCAGGACTGAAGCAAAGGCTGAATGGCATGTGCCAGCACTGTCTGTAATTATAACTGGCTCTCACTACGTTTCTGAGAGTAAAATGCTCATCTCTTACAAAAAGAACAGACCCACCACCAAACATTTAAATACTTTCTGAGTACAGTGCCTGGCTTACAACACCTTTTATCAAAGGTCTGGGCTATCAAAAGAAGGTTGAGTGCTCCATGGGAAAAGTAATATCCGCTTTAGCTTTCAAATATTTTGGCTTTTTTTTATTAAAAATTTGTACAACAAAAGCCTTACGCTGTTGTCATATACAAAAGAGATAACAAATGGCATATACAAAGCAGATAAAAAATGTGAAGAAGTGGAAATCTGTCAGCTAAAAGGCCACACAGAGAATGGAAGGCAAAAAAGTTTTTCTCTACATGAGCAAACCACATTCCTGTGTTTTCCAAGCAGCACATGAGGGGAGAGCCATCCCTACAGAGCTGTGCAGGACAGAGGTGTTATCTCAGCTGATGTCTGGGAAGAGTGACACCAGAGCCAGCACAGCGTGGAAGAAAGTCACGTTCAATCCCACATGATAACAGGGGAGCCCCTACTCCCCACATCAGGCAAATCCACACCAACTCACAGCACCAGAGTGAAAACTGCCACCCTGAAAGATGTGACCAGCAGCAGGGCAAAGCTGGCAGCCACAGAGCAGCCAGAGCCACAGCTCCCTTCCCCTTCCCCTGCCCCCCTGCTCCAGACCTGGCCACAGCTGAGAGGTGCTGAGCCCAGAGAGGCAAAGCTGGGCAGCACCTCCCCTCTTTGGGAGGCATGTCCCACTCCCACCAGTCTCTTTTTGGCTTTGTAAGCTCTAAACTGGTGCAGCAACTTTGAATAGTTCACTGATTTCCGTGCTGTAAAATCCACACACCCATTGTCAGATGGGATCAGCTTCTGACTCCTGCCGTTTGCTCTTGTACACACAAAGGCAGAAATGTCTGTCTCTGGCGATTCCAAACGTGCAGAAAAACAGAAATCTCCACAGATTGAAGTAACTGAAGCTTCATGGGGATTTTTTTAGTCTTACAATAGGGGAAAGCTTTGGGCAGAATGGAAGTTTGTCGGGGGAAAAAAACTTTAAATCTGGGGATAATGCTTTAATTCCTAATAATAAAAATAATACTAAAAAATGAAATGAAAAAAATAATACTAAAAAAGGGGAAAAAAACCCCAACAAACCAAAAACCAAACTGGCAACAAACAGAAATTTGCTTTAACTTAGCATTTCAGGTAGGGTAGAAGAGGGATGTATATAATAGAACAGACTTTTCCAATGGACAGGAAATTACATTGGGAGGAAGGAGGAATAGGATTCATAGCTCTGGAAGCAACCAAGGCAACGAGTTTAAGAAACCTTTGCCACACAACTTCTCTGTTTCCAGGTCACTGATGAAAGGAAGGCAAGTTCTTTTCTGAAAGGGTTTTGTGAGCTGTGAGCACACAAACACAGAATAAGCACCACTTTTAGTTTATTTTACATGAAGATAATTTTCCCCCTTCATTCAGAAAGATAGATACAACTTTTTTTTTTTTTTGCCTCATTTCACAGCTAAGGTGGATTTGGTGCTTGAAACTACCCTTATTTTCTCATTTAAAAAATCTGACGAGGCCATAAAGAATCAGACTTCATCAGGCATCTATGAAAAATATTTCCTACCTTTTGTTCATCTCTAGTCCTGTGTAAAGTACTTATGTTTTCACACTTCAGGATCCTTTAAAAGGTAAATTACTTTCGACAACCTATGCTTCTTTTTATTAGGGAAAAGATTGATGTCTGCTGGTTTACAGCACTACCATGGATGATTTGGAGGTCTATAAAGATGGAAAAGGAAATTATGTTTGTTGGGTTTTTTCCCCCTGAACTGATATTAAACTTTCCTTCCTTTGACCTTTTGGACTGGCTTGCACATGACACCACTTCATTTGCATTCCAGCCAAACATAACACTATGGTAGAACAAAGTCAGACAAACTCATAAAAATGGATGGTTTGGATTTTCAACCACTGGCAATGACACTAAGGTTGACAAGACGTCATTTTTTTCAGGACAGCACTTGTGTCACAGCTGCTGTGACAAAAACTGCTGAAAGAGCTGGGCATTGGAAAGCTCTCGGCAGAACCATCTATTGACAGAGGAGGCTGATCCAAACAGATACTGCACCAGTTTCCATCTTTCTGCTGGGAAAGTTTAAAGATGAATTTCTTTGTATTTGGCTAGAGAGTTTGCTGAGCAAGTTTGCTCAACTTGTTGAAGCACTGAAAGGGGAAGTACACAACAAAACGTGCTCCCGTGCAGCAATGTGAGTTTTGTGGGCAGAAAGGAGGAAAGGGGAATAATACGTTGGAGAAGACTCAAACTAGAAGCATGGGCCATTGCATTCAGAGTCCAAATATTTGGCATTTACAGAGCAATAACTGACCTGTGAACAGGACACTATTTAGAAATTCAGAAGTGCTGTGTACCAAATGTCAGTCACAGACAAGTCAATCAGTACTGTATAATGAGAAACGAAATATAGAAGCTCGTGGCTTTGGGAACCAACATAAATGGAAAATTTAAAAAAAAAATGTTTTGCTTGCCACTGCTTCCCTGCAACAGAGGTGAATTCTACATGAGGTGTTTGTCATCCTTAGTCACCAATGTAAAGTTCAATTAGTGACACTGCAGCCACACACTCCAGCAACTAAAGCTTAGGGTGTCCTTTGCTACCACGAGCATCCCAGCACCCACCAGGAAGGTTTGTCTCATCTCCCAGGGCACCTGGGGGGAAACTGAGCACCTGTCCAGAGTGTTCACACTTGGGCCACTCCTCCCACACCATCTCCTGCAGTCAGGCCTGCATCACTTTGGTTTCATTGACGGCTACCCCTTTCTCTCTCTCTGTCTCTCCAGAGAGTGACATTTTAATTGCCTGTACCCTTTTTTTTGGTCTGTCAGCTCCCAGTCTCAGCTAAACAGCTGGGTAACTTTGGCTGGAGTCCAGAATTAACATAAGTTGTTTTTAACCTCTCAATGCAAAGGCCTTTCACGTGGCTCCCCTGTGTGACCTCTGGGCACAAGGATCTGCTATTAAAAAACACCTCCACGTGCAAACCACCAGTGTCCTGAGACAGCTGGGCAGAGCCTTGGCCATGGCCTGGTCCTGGGTGGCATCTGGGCACTGTCACGGAGCAGAATATTATTCTCACCCCTTCTGAGCCAAACACACACTAATACAGCACCAGAAACAGCTCCAAAGGACCCCCCTCCAGAGTATTTAAATACCATTCAAGTTTTAGTTTTTATCAGTTTAGCGCCCAAACCCCCTTCCAGTGTCAGACAATCAGGTTTCCTGGCTAAAGGGGGACTGCACTGCATCCTGTCCACTGTCCAAGGCAGGAAGGGCTGCTGCAGGGTGAAGGGAGGGTTTGAAGTACAGGCATGAATTCACTATTTAAGAGCTTGGCCATGATTATCAAACACAAGCTGCCAGTGATCAGTGGCTCCTCTGCTCTGCAGCAGCAAATCCATACTCCAAAGTGCTCAGGCACAGCTGTGCCAGAGCTGTGTGGAATTTGCTGATGAAAGGACCTTGAGACTAAAAGTTAGTCTACTTTTTCCAACTTTCCAGCTCTCAAACGGAGATATCACTGCTTTCTACAAACCCCTGAAACATCAGGACATCCCTGCTTCAGAGGTTAGACGAGGACTCGGGTACAGCTCCACAAATGTTGACTTACATAACTTCAGTGGTGTGCACTGGCTGTCTGAGGGATCCAGGTGCTGTGCCACTGGCAGAGGAGGGGTTAGTAAGTGCTCAGCAATGTGGGGTAGGCTGCTCCTCTTTAATTGCAGGGACGCACAAAGCATGAGTGGTTATTTACTCGCCTGAGCAACTCTGTCAGCAAATGGTTTTATCCATGGAGCAGCAATCCAGCCTGCCCCACACTCGGAGCCTGAGCTCCCTGCTTTGGCCATCAGGACACAAAACCTGGGAAAACTACACCCAGTTGAGCCTGCGTGCTTGACAGGACCCCAAATATTTGTGTTGACTTAGTAATTCAAGAGTTATAATCCCATGGCTAAATATCAGCTGGCCCTCATAATTTCTCATTCAGAGGGGACAGAATGAGAAACCATTAGTTTACTTTTGGCTTCACTACAAAACAGTGTGTTCTCCCAGGCAGCAGCCATCCATTCCATCAATGTTAGCAGAGCACTCGCAGCAGCAGCAGCAGCGAGGTCCTGGTCCAGGACAGGGGTTGCTAAGCAATATGGAAATACAAACAATAAAGGAATAACAGCCACCTGCAAAAATTACACACCGAGCTGTACCTTACCATGAAAGCCTGTGTTTCAAACTTCATCTCATTTGGATTCAAATTTGCCAAAATCGAATTTATAAAGAAGGAATGATTACTGTACAGAACGTTTTGAGAGATGTAAACACTTCCTCTTCTATTACTGTGATTGACTTTGGGTTGTTCTCTACTGTTAGGCATTTAAAGCATGCAGCTCTGTGGAATACAATGCCTGGTTTACTTATTACAGCACGCACTGGAAACTGCTTAAATATATTTTTCTGTCAACACATATTTGTGATTCCCATATTTAAGGAGTGACTTCTACTCTGTGCACATCGTCAGCGTGACTGATGTCAGAACGGTGTTTGCACAACTCCACTTCGGCAAAGATTAAAAGCTGCTCCTAAGAAATCCTCTTTGCAGTGCCCAGCTATGCAAACACCCCATACTGGGACATCTCACCAAAGAAACTTCCTCTCAAGGCCGCCTCGCACTCTCTGTATCCACCCTGAGCTTGAGCAACAGGGCTGCTACTGTGCAGAGGGCAGATTCCTTCCCCATGGGCTCGCTTTGTGACCCATTGGAAAGGTTCCCGTTGCCTCTCATAGGAATTCAGAGCCGCCCAATTCTGCAGCACGTCCCACGCCGAGGGCTGGGCAGGGCCACAGAGAACAGGCACACATCAGTGCACACCACAAGATCCTCAGGCTGGGGCTTCAGGATTCAGTTATGCCTTTGGAATGTGATCCAGAGAGTTAAAAAAACCAAAAGATGCACCCTCTTTGTTTTTGTTGCCCAAGGACCTGTGAACCAGCAGAGGTACGTGATGCTGTGTATTCAAACAAAGCTAATTTGGGGTTTTTCTGGTTGCAAGTGAAACAATGGGAAATGAGGAAAAAAACCCACTTTTTGACAGTGGGAACCCTGCAACACGATTCACTCTAAATCTTGGCATCCAGCTCAGCCAAAGCAGCACTGAGACTCCTGTTCTGGCCATGTGGGAACCAAAGTGACCCCCCTTTTGTGCACTTCCACAGCAAAACCCTGAATTAGTTTGACTTCTTTTGGCTCACAGAGAGAGGGTTTAGGTTTGCAGCCACTGTAGAGAAATTGTTCTCACACACAAAGCTATGATTTGCTAAACTGAAGCAATTTAATTGTGAATTTGAACCTTTGTCATCAGAAGATTATCCTATCTGGGGCTAAATGCTCTTCTCAACCTTTGTACACTGGTACCCTGTACTCAAACTGGTACCCTGTACCCAAAACAAAAACCAAAAAGGTAATTTGCCCAGGTTATTTGGGGTTTTGGGTGATTTTTTTTTTTTGTTGTGGGGTTTTTTTGTTTGTTTGTTTTTAAGTTAAGAAGCTTTCAGCTGGAGCTTCCTCCCTGGCTTGGAGGCAGGAGGGCGGCTGCAGAGGATGGGCAGGTAAAAACTGTGTGCAAATCCCAAAGTGGCAACTTCTGTGGGAAGGTGTTTGGTGTTTGGGATGCTGGGGAAGTGAAGCAAGGCCAGGCTGCTGAGGCAGCAGAGGGAATTAGACTAATCCCAGCTCCAAGGGAGGTGCCACCTTACACAGCCGGATGCGAAGCTTAGCGGTCGCTTTCTCAGGAATGCAGTCCTTGTAACTCGGTTACTGAGGAGATTTCACTCCACGTTATTGCTTAAGCTCACAATCACTCCATGCTTAGAGATTAATCTGCACAATAAACTCAACCACAAGAGCAACTAGAATTGGGGGCATCAGGGAGCAACATGGACATTCAGGGTGGTTTTTTTCAGGGATGTTACGCATGCAGTTTAAGAGCTAAAAAGTTCAAAATGAAACTTGCCACAAGTCCTCAAGGCAAGTGCCACTGAAACAGCAAATACTGATGAGTGTGGTATCATGTACCATCAGCCCATTTGAGCTATTCATGTTTAATAAATACATAAAGGAAAACAATGGTGAAGCTCAGTCTGATATTGCAACAGTAGCATGGGGAAGTGCAGGTACAGTACCCCAGAAATCAGATCCATCAAAGTGTCAGTGGCTAAAATATCCAAATGTCACTATTTGAAGCTACCCAAGAACCTTGAAAACACAGTTCCCCTTAAATTTATCTTCCAGATGGCTTTCCAGATCCCAGCCTCAAGTTTGCACTGACATTCCCCATTTTATAAAAGCCTTTGGATGGTTTCCTGATAAAGAGCATATAGTGTTGACTTTCAAAACAGAGGACTTGGGATTGTGCTCATTTCTGACTCAAGGCGTGATGCTGAACAAGTCACCAGCTCCCTATTTCTGAGAACTATCAGTTATTTACTGGAAGGAAAACTACTTGCTCTACTGGGACAATTTGAGGCTTCATTAAATGCTTGCAAACAGTCCTAGAATGGGTAAAAATCTACATAAAAGCAAAGGCAGTTTTCATTTATGCACTGGTTAAGGACAGACTCTAGAGAGACAAACTAATGGCACCATACTGGGGGGTAATATCAGTATGATGTGGCAACAGAGAAATATCAGATGGGAAGTAGAGATCCCTCCAGATGACTTTCAGAAGTGGAATAATGGAAGTGAGATTAAGTTTGACAGCAAGTTCCTACAGTGATAGGAAGTCTGCTATACATTAACTCAAAGGAAGGATAACAACCTCAGCAGAGCCATTGATTGCAGCTGAATTATGAGCCCTCAGCATGACAAAGCCATGAAGATATTTCTAGAGAAAGACATTTCTGGAAAGATAATGTCTCTGTAAAATGTACTGTTACCACCCAAGATAAAACCCAGCACAAAAGCATCACTGATGGAGACAGCAGGCAAGTGCAGGAGACACTGAGTAGGATAACAGCAGATGAATTGGTGAGTGTATCTCCCAAGAAAAATTTAAAAGAGAGGTCAGCCTAGCAAAGGTAAAGTAGATATGATCTCTCATAAACTCTTCAGAGAAAGGGAAAAAAAGCTGCTCAAACTTGGCAGCAACATTTGCTCAAGTACAAATAAATAGACTGCTGCTCATTAGTAAATTCAAACTGGAAGCTGGGTGGGAGGAAACAAAACAATCAAGTCCCGGAGAACAATGTTCTCAGTTTATCTGCCATTAGTGTAGAAAAAGCAAAATTGGAACAGATGAACTTGTGGAACACTGGGACTTCAACAGGACCAGTAACTTAATCCCCTGTTACAAGTCCAGCAGCAGGCCCAGACACTTCCAGTGCTACAGAATAGTGGAACAGATATACTTGGAGAACTTTCCAAAATGAGCAAGAAGACCCTTACATCTTCTAAATTCTTCCTTTCCATAGCAGACTGTAATGTTTACTTTAACTCACCCAAAATATCATCATCTTATTCCTCCACTAGCCCAAGCCTTCCAAATTAAACTGAACTGTCTGACACATTCATACAGTCTGATGTGACCTGGAGCAAGGCAATTCAGGCTACAGCTGGAATGATTATTTCACTATTTATTCCCTCTTTCAAGAAAAAACATATGTACACCATGAAGTATGAATTCCTGGCTTGATAAAGTGCTGTGCTCTTTTTAATACATCCTTCCCTGGGTTTCAGTGTATATACACCCAGTATCCATAATGCTCAAGACACCACCCACATTTTCTACCATCATCTTTAATACAGAAAATTCATTTGTATCCTTCTACAGATAAAATAATGCCAGAAGAATTTAGGCAAACAAGAGATTGTCACACAACTTCCAGCACTGGGAGTCAGCAAGGGATAAGCAACAACAGGACTTTCTGTCCTGTGCTCAGGCTCCACTAACCAGTGCCAAGGGATTCGTGGCTCTGCAAGGATGTAGGTCATGCCAGAGGGGACACAGGCAGTCCTGCAGGAGCCTGCAGGCAATTAAAAGCAGTGATGCAGCTGAGCATCACCACAGGCAGTGAAAAGGGACTTCCCCTGAGACTGGAAATCGCAGGCAGGAACGATCTATTCATCTTCCATGTCCCTGACAAGAAGGGATGACTTGGTTATAGAGCCTTTAAAATACAATGAGTCACTTCTCAAAAGAGGTCACTGGTTACTGAAATTTTGCCATGAGTCACTTCTCAAAAGAGGTCACTGGTTACTGAAATTTTGCTGAAGTATTTAATACAGAGAAAACCCTTGAATAACAAATATGAATCCCTTTAATCATACCATATCTGATTCTTCGAGTAATTACATTTGGGGTACCTGACACCACAAATTTGTGATTCTCACATGCAGAGCAGAGGCAATAGTGCCCAGCAAACCATCCCTCTGCTAAAAAAGCTCCACTGAAGTTGGTTTCCCAGACCAGAAAAGAGTTTGTTACCCAGCAATAAAATAAAAGATCCCAAACTTCTGTGGAACTGCCTGTACAGTCCTTGCTGAAGGAAGAGAATGCCATGCAGGTTCCCTGAGCAGTGGGCAAGAGGGGCTGCACACAAAGCACCACCCACCCTAAATGCATTTAGCAAACTCCGCAGCCTGAGCAGCTGCTGCAGCTGAGCTGCCCTCGGGAGTGGAGCCAGTGGGACTCTCTGGAGCTCACCACAGGTCAGGTAAATGATGAGAAGCAAATCTCTCACACACAGAGGATGAGAATCCAGCTACATCTTGCACCACAAAAGTGAAACCTCTCAGGTACAGGTTCTACCTGAGCTCCAGAACAGGAAATCGGATTAGTCAGGTAAGCAAGGAGACCTCAAGAGCAACTTCTGCACAACCCATAACCCTGCAAAACATCACCAAGGCCTTGCCCAGAGTGTTTAATAATCCTGCAGCACTGGGGTAAGGGCATCAACTGGTTTCTGCCCTTGGTATTACAACATGCACTTAAACTGCTCTGATCTTACTCCTCCCATCATTAAGCCACTAGCTGGTTAAAACCTACCCAACCCCTCCCAAATCACGTGGGAAAGGGCCACCTTCCACCAGCCCCAGAGAGGGAGGAAGCCCAGACTAGGCAGAACTTTGCCAGTATTTTTTTCTTGAGGTCATCAGATGAGGGTCATCATTTTAACTAGATCAGCTCAGCGATGATGTCCTGTCCATTCTCTGGAAACTGGACAAACCAGCATGTGAGCTTTAAATTGGCAGAGATATTAATTTCAAATCAATAGGAAGCACAAAAATATCAATAGGCATTTACGAGTGCAATGTTAATTACTTTTCAAAGGGTGCAGTACACAAATTTCCTGGTGCCTTTACAAATAGAAATAAGTCAATAACATGATTTCATAACATTTATAAATGACTAAGTTAATTAACAGGGAATCTTCAGAGAGATGATGAAGGAAATTCAGAAGAACCTTGTCTAGCACTATTCAAAATTCTCAAAGGAAGGAAGTGACTTCTTAGAAGAGATTAATTGTAAGTTTTTTTTACTTTACCTTGATAGAATATCTGTTTACATATTTAAACTGGTTTTGACCTTCAAAATTCTGGCAAAGAACAATTTTCATTAAACCATCTCAGTGGAGAAACTTGGCAGTTCCTCATCTCATCTCTGAGGTTAAGAGAAGATATTGAGCATTTAGCAGGAAAGGTAAAACAAAATGTAAGTCCTACCCAAAGCAACCTTTAATTTATCACAGCAGACACAGCAAGGGCTGATGCACAACAAGCTCTTCTGTCAGGTCTGATTCCTTCATGGGATTTGGCTGGAGGCTCCAGAGTGAAGTAATCTCACAAAAGTTGAAGTTTCTCCTTAAGGATACCCTACCCAGTTCTGAGAACATACCACAACATAATGGTGACATCTCTTCACCATCCTTTGGCAATTCAAAGGAAACCCTGCACATATCCTGAGGACACATTCTACAGGAGTAAAATGGCTCTGGCTTCCCTTTCTTCTAAGTTTATTACATCTTATTTTCTGTGAAACTCTGTTCACCTGCTGCCCTTCACAGCCCAGTTGGGCCCTGTCCCCCACCTGCCTGGCCCAGCTGTGAGTGCAGGAATAAGCAGCTGGGAAAGAGGAAGAACATGCTCTGTTTCCCCACTGGCACCTGAGTGGTACAGAATCAAAGAGGAAAGTGTAGCAGAGATAAACCCTCATTTGAAGAACAACATTTCCAGGACAGAGCTATACATAGTAATAGATTAAAAAGGGAAATACACTGGGACATCAATTGGTTAAGAATCAAATAGTATCAGGGGTTTATTTCTACAAAATTAAATTAAGGTTGGCCCACAAAACGAAATTACTATTGTATATCACATTCTAATACAAAGTGACATGTGTCCTAAACCACCAGATTGTATCACATTAACTGAACCAAACATTCCTATAGAAAGTACTTCCATAAATCTAAAATGAGTTTGGGTAGGCATACAGGAAAAGCATTAGAAAAATGAGTCAGTCCTGACCTAGAAAATCTGTAGTGGTAGGAGAGTGAAGGCACTCAGTCTATTGAGGTGTTCATGTGCTGCAGAAATACTGGGGGAAGATATTAAGACAGGCAAATCAAGAACCAGGAATAAGAAGTTAAGCCAGAAAGACTCACACAGAAATAAGGCACAAGTTGAGCAGCGAGGGTAGCACTAAGCACTGGAATAAACTACTCAAGGAAAAGATGGATTTCACACTTTGATGGATTCTCAAGAATGCTTGATTTTCTGAGCAGCATTGCTGTGGTCCAGCCAAGGTTTCTTTTCAAGGGAGCAGGTGAGTGAAGTTTTGTGATGTGCTCTGCAGGGAGCCACGCCAGCTCATGGAATGGCCCAGCAGCCACCACAGCCTGCACACCTTTAGGCACAGCTAAAAACATCCTTATCAAGAACCACACTTAGATCATAGAATTGGAAGAGGCTCTTTCTTCCCCAGTTCACCAGGTGGCTGTTTTCACATAGCAGCTGGGAAAAGGAAGTAACAGAGGGCAGATTAAAGCCATTGAGCAGAATAAATCTGTCAAGGTGCCCAGTGTTTTCCACCACTCACCTGGGCACTGCCATTAAGTGGGAAACTTCCAGGCCACTGACCTGCAAAAGCAGGGGAACCTCTGAGAAATGAATGTTTTTAAGAGATACTGCTGAAAGATTTACTTACTCCATGTTATCACTTACAGACCTCAATGTGAGAATGAAATTTTCTTTGCTACAATCTAGGCATTGGCAGGGCAGGAAAAAAAACCAAACAAAAAACAACAAGAAAATGCTGCTGTGTGAAGCTCCTGAATGGCAAAGTCTGCCTTACAGTGACAGCAGGACTAGCAGACCTCCCAAGGAAATGCTCTAGTTCCGTGTCAGTCACCCCCAGGAATAACAAGCAGGTATTTCACTTCAGAGCCCTGCTGACAATTTGCAAGGCAGGAATCATCAAACACTCCTCTCTTGTCCCTCTGAGGCAAGCACAGAGGACAGACTCCCATTTGCAGAAGGAATTGCACGGACAAAGGAAGACCAGGAAAGCAGGCAGGACCATCAGGAACATTATCAAGTTGTGGATTTACATGGCACAGACAGATTTAGACAGAATAATGGCACGTGACACCTGCACACATACAGCTGTGTATGTGCACTAGATAGAGGTCCCTGGCTGCAGAAGAAAATGTTGATTTTGCCACTTCTTAAAGGTTAAATTCTGGGAACTTTAAGAGTGACTGGACTTTTTTAATTAATAAAACTTTTCACTGATTGAAACCTTAAATGAAAGTTAAACTGCTTGGGATTTTGGTTACTGACTTCACCTCAGTTGCACATACTAACTCTCTGTAGGAAAGGCCTATGTGACCCTTCTAAAACCTCTTCCTTGCCTTCCTGCACCATCAGACTTAGGATACTCCTCCACATCAGGCTGGATGAGTGAAGCTCAGTTACTTTGTAAGTTCAGGAAAGCCACAGAGTAGAAGTTGCACAATGTGGCAATAAACAACCTTTCTTGGATGAGCTGCATTAGGGGACAATATCTAAAGAGAAGCCAACCCTCAAGGGTGTCCTTCCCAATCCTAGCAAGGAGGGTGGCTCCTTGCATTGCCCTCCAAAGAGAGATGATCCTAAAACAGCACCTTCAGCCTTGTTTAACCCCAAATGGCACACTCTTGACTGCTTATTCCTGTAAGGATCTACAGCAAAAAGCAGAATTTGGTCCTGGAAAATGAAAGTGTCCTTGCAAATGCAAATAAACCAATGAGTGTCAAATGATTTTAATATACAGTGCAGGAAAAGAAAGCAAAATCCTACTTTACAGAGTTTTAGTTTTTCAGAAGCTAAGATTCTTAAAGAAATGAAAACACAGAACATTAACTTGGAGGCAATGCTTTGACCCATCCACCTTCCATCCTACACATTTTGAGAATTATTCTCTAAAGGTACTTCCATAAATCCTGCTGAGGACTCCATCAGGAAAGGTAAAATCATAGTTCATCTGGCTCACAAAACCAGAATGTCCAAATGGACTATTTTCAAGTATCAGTGGCTTAATACCCCAGCTGAAACATGGAGAAAGACATCTCCCAGAACACCGATACTCAGTTAATTAGAAGAAAAATGAGAAACACATGAAAGTGCATTTGGTTTTTAACTAAACTACAATTCAGTGAGATTTATATAAACACTTGGGCTGACATTAAAGACATATTTGAGTATAAAGGATATGAAACTCCCACAAAAGCTTTCTCATCTGAGCCTCCTGTGGAAGGGGCTGGTACCAGTGTGATACGGCACTGTCAAGGCACATTCCCTCTGCTGCTGTCCCACATCCAGCAGGGTGAACACCAAAGGGTGTTCACAGCCAATTCCTCTGATGATCAGCCTATCCCACGAAGCCTGCACCCCTCTCCACTCCAAAAGCATGAAAGCTCAGGCCAACTACAAAGGATACAAAAGCACCAACACACATCATTTCTTATCTTCTATTTCACAGAACTTTTAGCAATTGTTATATTACAATAAAAGCTAAATCACCCCCAGCCTACGCCTCTCTTGGGTTGTTCAGGAAATTTTCTGTGACTCTTTAATTTCAAATCACCACAGACCAAAATTCGGCATGACAGTAGGTAGCCTGATGCAATAAACATATATATTCATAAAGACTTTAGTTCCATTAAGGCTTTACTATCAATAAACAAGGAACATAAAGTTGATATTCTGCTAAATGTGGAGGAAACAATTTCCTTTGTAGGAAGAAGTTTTCTAGCCAGAAGGCAGTACAGAAAAAAAACCTTTAGGCTCAGCTTCTTCCTCCCCTCCCAGACTCACTTTCACCTTTGTTCTGATCCAGCCATAATGCAACTTCATCACTAAGTGAGGTATTTTTCTCTTTATGGTAAACAAATGATCTCAACCACAGGACCATGATTTCACTGCACAACAAGAGGGTATCTGACGCATGGAATGAAAGTTATTGTTCAAACATAAGCAGGAGAAATAATTGCAAAAGTAAAACAGATGAACAACCACATCAATTAATTCCTTCTTGAATCACTGTTCCTATTGTCCAAGTCCAAATGATTCTCTTTTCCTATTTAGGAACCCTGAGGGGATGAAAAAATATCCAAGATGGTGAAATTAAAAATTAGCTATTGAGCATGAAACATGCAATGATTGCACTTCATAACGCTTTTATTGCCTCAGTGTTGAATGAATCACTTCAGAGTTTCACACTGTTGTGATGAAAAAAATGACACCAATAAAGTCTGAGCAAGTGATGTTATGACTTCATCAATCCGAGACTAAAGGCACACACAGAATGACAAATATTTTCAAGAGTATGGAGAAAGCTACCACCTCATTCTGAGGAGGCACAAGTTGTGTCTTGGTCTCTTTCAGAAGAAAATTCTCATGTCAAAAAGATGGAATATTGAAATAATTCTCAGTACAGCTCCACGTGACACAACCTCGCTTTCCTTTCTGAAACCAGCCAGATTTGGTGTTCTCAAGAGCTATGAACACAGCTAATACACAGTGAAGCTACAGCTAATACACAATGTTCCCAATTCACACAATTCTCTGAGGTTCTGCATCAAGATTGTATCACTTTAACAATGACCTGCACTTAGCTTTAATTTTTAAAAGTCTATAGATTCTGGAAGTACGAAGTAGAATTATCTTTACAATTTCACTAAATCCCAAAAAGTTCAATTTGTTGCTACTTAAAACTTGCAAGCAGACAATAATCTCTGCTTAAGACAACAAAGCAGCCATCACAGTAATCTCTCAGATACAACATCAAAGGTAAAATGCAGAGAAGTGACCTCCCACAGGGAGAATGCACCTGCTTTTGACAGCCAACAACAGCTAACCAATGCAACCTTGAATTCCTACTTAGAGTTCAACTTTGACATCAGAATTTTACTATTAAAAAAAAAAAAAACCTCCCATCTCTATAAAGCACCAGTAAATCCAAACCTGTTCTGGAACAGCAGAAACTAACAATTTTTTTCCTTCTCTAATAAATACTAGCTTTCTTTTTTTAATTGAGTGGCTAGATTTCCTGGCTCAGGTATTAAAGTCCCTGGTAGGACTCTTTCCTTTAACACAACAGCTCATATCCCTTATAAAATCACTAATAGAAAATAAAGCCCTTTTTGTTAACTCTAATCTTGCTTCCTTGCAAGTGTGCCAGAGGCACTTTAATATGGATAAGATCATGAATATCACAAATGACTGCAGCAATGTGTGGCAACAGAAGATCAGATTAATCATATAACAGCAATACCTCCTTCCTGCTTTGATTAAAAAAAGAGTAAACTGTCACTTCCTCTTAAATCCTTGTCTTTCTGATCCTTACAAATCCAGGTTTGCAGTATGAGGTAATGGCACAGCACAAACCTTAGAATGACCAACAAGAGGTATTACAGGGTGTAATAAAACCTACTTCATTTTCTGTCAAAACTCTCTCCTGTTTCTCATGATGTACAGGTATGAAGTTACCCTGGAGCAGCAAAAAGTTAGTAGGGACTATTTTCTATAAAGTTTCCTATGGTAGATTCACAGCAAATACAATATGAACAAAGCAAACTATGTACAGGCGGGCACAATTATGGAAAAATTAATGTACCAACAAGAACAGCCCTGGCCATAAATGCAGTGTAGGAAAATGAAATGAAACTCACAGTTAATTTATACATCAGTTTTGCAATGCAGAAAAGCACACCCCATTAAAGTTCCTATTTTTCTTGGGTATTGCTGGAACACATAACTGCAGCCTATTTCCCTACTTCAAACAGACACACTGGGAACAATTGTACAACCTTGATACTGGCTCGTGGGGAAGGAGAGACAAGAATAATGACCAAATACAAGTATAAAATGTTATTCACACACCTGTTACCCCTGCAGAGCCCCCAGCATGCTGCCATACAACCATGGTGTGCAAAAATGGCTTATTATTGGCAAAAAACTTATTTCCAGTATCCAAAGTTTTAGTTCAAGTTGTAATACATGAAGAGGTGCTCTACCTTTAATATGTCCTATAACATATTATATATATATATATATATGTTCCTTTAACATGACTCAACAAAGTTACAAGTGACACATTAAATGCCACTTTCCCAGTCCAATGGACACATTTCTTAGCCCCATTGACACCATGTTTCATTTTTTTTGTGCCACCTAAATACCCCTGGTTGAACTCAAATGAAAACTAACCTGGGCTGATGAAATCTCCAAGAAAAATTTAATGAAGCCTTCCAAGATACTGTGCCCAAGGAGAACATCTAAACTCTTCAGCAAAATGCACTATTAACATCTGATGGGACGAGTATGTCAAGGAAAGAAAAATGATGCTGGTTTTGCAGAAGGAATTAACACCTCTGATTTTTGGGGCCAGGCTGGAGTCCTAACTCTAATTAAATTCTAAGCTGCTTTTTCCAGGTTTCATAAAATGCTGTCTCAAATAGGCTTATCTTCTAAGAAGTACAGCTTCATCTTCTCATTAAAGAATCTGTTACAATGGAAACACATTAGTACTAAAGCCATAAAAGACTGAGAAAATTATGGACATTTTCCCCAAAATAGTGGGTTGCCCTAGTATCACTTAAAAAAAACCCCAACCTTGTACATTCACAAGTCTGCTTGAAAAGGGGGAACTTGCTGTTTAAATGTTTTTTTCAGAGTTATCTCTATTTAGTTCTTTTTAATTAATAAAAGGATACATGCACTAACATTTTAAAGCACTAATTTGCTATTTAGCATCCCAAATTAGGAAGCATAAACATTTATGCACTTCATTAAACACTACCTAAGAACACTTCTGATATCAGAAGGAGACAAGGGAGGCTGTTCAAAGAAACTTCAGGGCACACATAAGACACTGGGAAAACACACTCCTGCTCTTTCCACCCCTCACCATGAAAGCTCTGGCTCCATCCTATGGGAAGCAGCTGTTGTGAAATGAACCCTGGAAATCAGCGGGATCTGACACACCTGTGGGGTAAGGGGAGGGACAGGAATGCAGGAACACCAGTGGTGAAAGTGGGGTGTTCCTGTTTGGCAGCACAGCATGAGGTTGGTGCAAGGCAACCAGGAAAGTGGACTTTAGAAAGCATACAGCAAACACTTATGAGTTAAGACATTATTTACATACAGGTGATGTACAGGGAGGAACAACCTGTTGTTCACCTCATCTCTTCCAAGAGAGGCATAGCAGTTCTAGCACACCTCCTCCTCTCCCCTCCTCTTTTTCTTCCACCCACTCAGCCCTTTAAAGAATTATGGAATCATTTAGGTTGGAAAATACCTTTAAGGTCATCAAGTCCAGGCATTCACCCAGCACTGCCAATCCCATCCCAAGTCCCCAAGTGCCTCATCTGGACTTCTTATCATTTAAATACTTCCAGGCAGAAGCAGCCTGTTCCTTTCCAAGTTATCTACATCTACAGGACACTGAAAAAGGCTTCATGTCAGGCTGAACCAGTGCTACAGGAAGGTGGTAAGAAATGGAAGTTTTTCAAAACTACAGGAAACAATTACAATGGTAGAAAAGAAACAAAACCTGACACTGGGGAACGGGCAGGCTGAAAGGCAGATAACCACATCCATGAGCATAGAATAAATGGAAGGTTAATCGAGATCACAAATAATCCCTCAAAATTCATCACTCCACACCTCAAGTTATCTCTAAATCCTTCATAAAAAGAGAGTATTTTGTTTCACTTGCAGACAATAACACATAGTTCAGATGACAAATTATTTCTAAAAACTTTGCATCGCAAGTCTAACTTCAATGTAGAAAATTATTTTTATTTGTAATTAAAATTTGTGCTAAAAGTGTCCATTGTTAAATTATGGACCCAAACAAAATTGTACTAAATTTTCTACTGTACATACTCTTGCCATAGTGTGGCAATTTTTAAATTGTTTGAAAGTACAAATACACTAAAAAGGCAATATTTCAAGAACAATAGTATGCACACTGAGGAACTTTATACCACAACCAGAAATCTGAAGTGTCTTGGTCCCTGAAAAAGAATTGCTTTTAGATTTATTTATTAAAATGAATTATCATGATTTTACAACTTAATAGCTTTGGGTTCTTTGTTGTTTATTCTTTAGTTTTCTTTTTCTTTTTTTTTAACTGTGATGGTAATAGTGATCTACCTACAAGATAACCGAAAAAGAAACGTTCTTTGTGTATTTTTGATCCAATATATTGTTAGAGATCAAAACAAAGATTTATAAAAACAAACGACTGAAACTTCATTTCAGAAAAAACACTTTGTAAAATACAATAAAACCCTTTTCAATAGCAAAGTGAATTTTGTACAGTTCTTCCTTCTAAGGAGATGTTTTACTGCAGCTGAGATCCACTAACTCCAGTGAAACTCAACGCAGGGCAAACGGGTCGGTGTCCGCAGAACCACAACCAATGTACAACCGCAGGTAACAAACTGCAGCTCGCTGGAGAAACCTTGGAAACTTCAGTTTTCATTGTGAGTGAACTTACAATATGTCTTACATTAGTTAAAAGCAGTTTACACCATGACAGAACCGCTCAAAAAACGAATCAGTTATAGGAAGAGAGCAAGGCTTCAATTCAGCTTCTCCCATCAGCAAAAATGCCACACAAATCAAAAACCAACACTTAAGTAAAACACTAAGACTTTATTAAAAATCCAAAATTTATTGCAAATTGTACTTTGCAATTTCCCTCCTTTCTTCATTTTTACATGATTTATTGATATCCATGATTTTTTCACAGATGTACTTGTTGACTTTGGAGAGTCTCTGTGCAATTTCAGTTTCATCCACAGTTTCTTGTGCTATTCTATCATACAAACATTCTGGGGAGAAAAAAGAAAGGAAAAGAGTCATTAGGATATTTTTACAAAACAAAATAGCCCTGAGTTGGGCTAACTACTCAAGAAACAGCAGTGAGTAAGCACTGTGTATATTTGTCGCAAGACAAGAGAAGCTTTCCTTGATTCACTGTCTATCTTGTTAAGGTCAAGATTTGTCACCAGGCTTGAATCAGTGGCATGACCAACTTCCAGTTATGCTGTGACTACATTAATAGGCTTTCCATACAGAAACAAGGCTAAACCCAACCTTCTACAGTGCCAGGCTTGCCTGCCTGACTCCTGCATTTGTCTGAATCTCCACAACAGATTTAGTCTCTTCCCAGGTGAAGTGTCCCACCAGAGCTGTATCCACAGAGAGTCACTCCCACCTTCACTCTTTCAGGAGGGTATGGAAATGACAATGCTTAGGAAGAGAAGCAGTAACCAGCAGGAGAACACTTTAACTCATTCATTTCATTTTTTGTATCTCTTCCACATACATTAATGTCTTTATCAGCTGCCCTGTCCCTGGGCTTATTTCACTTTTACTGGTGGATTATTCAGGACAAGCACCATCTCCTTGCATGTTTGAACAATACACTTTGTGAAATACACATTATCTGGAATACAAAAAGCAAGCCATAGCAATAACTGCAAAAGCAATGTGGGCAGTGAAAGCTGAGACAATTTTTCTTCCCAGATTTGGAAGTTTGGTGCCAGAATCCTGCAGAAGTTACTGAAATCTGAAGCAGTGCAACACACACAACTCCTTAGTGACAGGCAGGTTTGGGGTTTTTTGGTTTTCATAAACAGACCAATGTATTTTGTTGTGTAGGCTTCCCAGACTGGTTAAACAAACTGTTCTGCTTTGCCTAGTGATCTATTCCATTAGCTGTTTATTGCTTCATATACAGAAAGCCATAGAGATTATTGCTTAATTAATGTGCTTTACAACATTTCTAATGCACCATATTAAAAAGTTATGAAAATTAAGTACTATGCATGCTTTGTAGTTCATTTGGAAACCTCTGAGAAGTTTTATAAAAGGTTATTTTGCATTAACAAGGTTTATAACAGTGCACATCCATCATACTTTTTATCATTTCTTTATTACATACTACACAGTGGGGATTTTTAAGAAGCTATAGAGATATCAGACACATTAAGAACTAATGTTGTCGTTCAAAAATCTGTTTTAAATAAGTTAGTCTGTGTCCACAGAATGATGAGAACATCTAAAGCAATGTGAATTTTATGTTGTAAGACATACTGAATATAAAATAAATGAAATTAACCAGCATGCAGCCTGATAGCTGAAATGCTGATCCATCCATTCACTATGATTAGAAATACAACACCTAAGAAGAGGCACATCACTGAGAGCCTGAAGAAAGGCAGTGTGTTTGCAGGACATAAGCTGGCCCTACAACCATGTCAGGAACACTCCCAGGTAGATACACCCAGTAAGGTGAACTCCCAGTGGAAGACAGGCTGTGTTGTTCATTTAGCCACAAAGCCAAGCAAAGAATCACTTGACAGAACTCATTCAAAAGCTGTAATGTTAAAAGTTGGTGTGAACCAGACAGATCCTTGATCACAGTTTTTCCTCTCCATCTCTTCCATTTCTGTGAAGGGGTGCAGAAATAGTAGTTTAGTACTTGCATAAGGATACTGGCTTAGGGCTTCAAAGAGTAATTTGGAGGTTCTGCTGCCTTGTCTTTTGGCTTTACAGGTGCACAGAGACACCCCTTCGTACTGCTGAATACCAAAGATTCAAGTAGACCTCAAAGGCTAACCAGGAGCTTCACCACTTTTTGTGATGCCTGATCCAAATCACTGGCTATGGAAAACTCCCTCAAATCTCACCTATTTGTCCCCTTGCTGGTCATTTCTTTATTTTGTTTTACTTTCTTCTCCATGGTGGGGCAAGACCTGCTAACACTGACGCAAAGGACACGACAACATGGAAAATCATGGTTATGAGCTACCCAGTCTCACTGATACAGGCAGCCTGACACCTGCAACATTGGCCATGCAGTTTAACTGGTTCAAGAGGAGATTGTACAGGCTGGAGTCTAACAAAAGGGGAATCAGAGACAAGGTGAAAGAAACACTAAAAGAGGAACATGGAAAACCAGGGCATGTAACGGTAGAATTCAAATGAGGGTTGAGGCTTGAAGCAGAAGTATGACAGAAAACACAGAAAAATGAGGAAATAGGGAAGAGCTGAATTGCTGGTGAGTGTAAAGGTATGGAAGAGAAGAAAGGGAAGGGCCTCATCTGCCTCTCATCATGTACCTGTTGGAGCAGACTCCCAACCTCACTGTAGTCAAAACAAGGGGACGTAGAAGAAAGCTGACATTTAAATGGCTTGAGCAACACAGTGGCCCTGACCCAAGTAGAAGAGGAAATCCTCACAGAAACAACCTTGCCAGCAGCATTGAGGAGCAAAAGCCTCCAGCAGAGAAACTGGAAACCACATTGCAAGGGGCCAGTGGAAAATAACCCCTTTTGCTGTGTGCTTGTAAATGCACACCAGGGCAACCAATTCTGCTTCCCATTTGGAGCTGACAAGGGGAGCCACTGCCACAGAGTGGATTCCTTATGTGGCCAGTACATCATTGCTCAGCTACACATGTAAGGATTTTACCTAAAGACCCCAGACAGAACTAGAAAATCAGCATGAACAGTTTCCACTTCCACATATAATCTTGAAGCAGATTAGTGAAAAAAAACTCCCATGTCTTTTACTCATTTCTTATAAACTAAGAAAGATGACAGTACGGAGATAAGTTTCCAACTTTTCCCCACACAACACAGACACAGACACACGCACACACTCAGAGGAATTGTATTTCTTACTCCAAAACATGGTACTTTCATGGCCGATTACACCACCTCTTAATGAGTTCACAGTCAAGAGCACATAGCAACTAAGAACAGGAAATGCAGAATAATGAAGCTCTACCAAATGGGGAGGTTTCTTTCAGCCCTACCACAATTTAGTATGGACACAAAACCTAAAAATCCAATTTCAGTATGTATTCCATGAGGAACCAACTCAGTTCTGACTTAAAAAGAAGCCTGAAATACCAAGAGAGACAGAAATGATGCAACACAGGCATGATGATACAAAGGGACTGAAATTCACCATTCAGTTTAAACAAAGGAGAAGGCCTCCTCTCTCTCAAAGTACTACACACATGGACTCAGGCTTGCAGTTACTGAAAGTGTCACTGCAATTTTCCCTACCAGATGAGGTCAGCGATTTACACTTCCTGTCCAAATTCCAATTCGAGTGCAACAATTAATTTTTACTACTTCCATTTTCTTCACTTGAAAGGGTAAAACTATTCTTTCTTGCCTTTGAACGTATGCATATTTTTATAGTCACAGCTATAACGGTTTCTGTGCCTCATGCCAGAGCTGGTTATGTTCTGGATGAAAGAATGTGGTAAAGCTACTCTCAGTCTTGTTTAAAGGAATATATGCATTTTAAAAAATCAGCATGTTACAAATGAATTCCAGAACAACATGTTGTTCTCCAGGCTCAGAGTCCTGCCCTGCAAGTGGTCTAAAGTGATGATCTTTTCAAACCTTACTGAAGTCAATGTACAACTCTTCAGTTGTGGAGGCCTGCACTGTGCACAGCTATTGCAATGTGTTTTACTGTTCCTGGGTATGTATGCACTTCACAATGCAATAGCAATCTGAATTACAGTTTTTAATCAGTTAATTTTAAATGAGCTGAAAAGAAGCATCTTTCAACTCGGTGATTAATGGTTAAACTCCAAAGCAGGAAGCAAAAGTTTTCAAATAACCTACCTCTGACAATGCTTAATTTGTGAGGTGAGAGAGGTGGCTTGGGAACGGCATCTTTCTTTTTTTTGGTTGCAACTCCTGTGACACTTCTGTTCTTGAGAACATCTGTTCCCCAAATCATAACCGCTAGATTTTTTGTATACTTTGAATCTCCTTGTGTTACTTGCAGCTGGTGCCATTTCTCCTCATCTACCCAAATTCCACTGCCAAGATGGACCTAGAAGGTAGTAATAATAACAACTTATCTATGGTATGTAGCACACAACAGTATCCAAGTGCTGTAGGAACATTAATATTAGGAACTAAAATAACAGTAATTAGGGCTGAACAAATCCATTTTGCCTAACTCTGAAACTTTTCCAACTTTGTGGGTCAGGGAGTTCAAGTCAACCTCAATATATAATATAGTTCCTTTTAGTAATCCCTACTTTTCCCCCCCACATAACCTCTCTCCTGAAAGACTGTGGTCAGGAACAGAGATCGAAGAAGGAAACAGTGAACATATCCAGTATTATAAAATTATGCAGAGCATATAAACCAAGCAGTTGCACCAGCCTAATTCAGGAGCAAGATGAAAAACTTCCCTTCGGCTAAAACAGACTTTACCCAAAGCATACTCCAGAGGCAGTAGAAACGGAATTTCTTCCTAAGTTGTATCCTGTACCTGTTGGCAAGACCCAGCCTGATTGTTTAAAGTAACTGGAAGGGAGAAAGGATTTTGAGAGCTCCAATTTCAAGATATGCCAGAAGAGTTTGGAAGCTTTGTAAAACTTCCAGTTCTAACACAAAGTGTGTCTATCATGTAAGATCAATGTAAATGCACCACACGAATACTGTTTTGTGGTTAGGCAATGACCCATTGCAGCAACATCATAAACTTTCCATTATCCAAACAATGGGAAGTCGAGGTACTTCACTGAAGTAGTAAAGCAGGATAATGGGGGTACTGGGAAATGCAGTCTGGAGTCTCCAAAGGGAAGATGCTCAAATCTGGTTTTGCTTATTAGTCTTGCTCAGCACTGACTGTGCTTGGTTGTCTCCCACAAGGCTACCCTATGTCTCTACCCCAAGACTGCCAGTGCTCCAGTCTTAAGACAAATGCCAGACAAGAATCCGAGCACCATCCTTAGGCTGCCACTCCGTGTTTGAGCCGATAGTCCTGACACTCAGGACACCTTCCAGCACCAGCACTGAGGTAACTCCAGAGTAACCAGCACAAGTCTGACACAAGTGCAACCAGGATGCACACACTGGACCTGCATGGAACCACAAAGACTTTGCACCCTGTATGTCCGTGCTCCAATTCCTGGAGTACAGTGCAGACTCCTGAACCACCTCTGCACACAGCAAGCTTTGTTCACATGGTGATGGACTTCACTCACTGGGACACACACTTGCTCTCATCACAACAAGCTAAGCTGTGACCTGCACCTCCCAACTGCTGATCAGAGCTCGCTGCACTTACCTTCAGACAATCTGGACAAGTGCAACATACCAAACAACTGCATTGCTACATATCCAAAATCTAGCTTGGATTAGATCTGGTCCAATGGGGGTTCTTTCTGTAACATTAACACTTAAAAAAAGCTTCGACCTTCCTATGATTAAAAAAAATACCATCAACAAAATCCCACAGCAGAACTGCATCAGAAGACTGTTTGCCTTAACTGCTCTGCTGTTAGTTTTCTGTGGTTTTACTCATTTCATCTGGCTTTACATAAACTGTGCCTGCTACCCATACAAATCTGAGCAGTATCACAGAAGTCCCATTAAATGCAATGAAAATTGGACAAAGCTACTGTAAAATTTTATATACCCAACATTTTACTGCCTGTATTCAACTGAATACCATTTTTCCTTTAAATGGAAACCGGCTTTAATTATTAATGAGGACTATAACCCCAAGAAATTTTTTATTACAATGGCATCCTTCAAAAGCAACTAGATGTTTAAAAACTTAAATACAGTAATATGACTGGTTTGATTACAAGCTATGTTATATAAAGAAAAGAAAACTCTACCTTCCTTAAAGCATAAAACATGCAGGCAAGCTGCCTCTCCTGCAGAATCTTCTACACTAAAGGGATTCTAAGAAGCTTTTCACAAGTCTGCATGGACAGAAATTAAACTAGTAATAACCACAACACAAATAACCCCTTTTTTTTTTCTGTTTCCTCTGTTGTTGAGCCTCTTTTAAAAAGGCACACACTTTTTGGTGCTCTCTACATATTTTGTAAGGCAACTTCAATGAGGAGTGAGCAGTCTGTGCTCAGAAAATAATCTGAGCACATTTTTTAATTCAGTTATTTCTGGTTAGATCTTGGAAAAGTTCTCCAGGAAAATGTCTGAAAGTTACCTAGAAAATAACTAAGATTAGAAATGTTGTGACATAGCAAATTTTGGGTGTCTGTATT
Organism: Leptocoma aspasia; assembly: GCA_013399835.1. Lineage (NCBI taxonomy): Eukaryota > Metazoa > Chordata > Aves > Passeriformes > Nectariniidae > Leptocoma > Leptocoma aspasia. Next base: position 1,519,985 of record VXAX01004703.1, read on the forward strand.
ACACTCGTTGTAGGGACTGTTGTATTTCATCGAAAATCCAACTCCTCTCTGCCAAAATTAGGGTTTGCCTTTGCCAAAGATTATTTAGTCTCTAAAGCTACTACATTATTCATTAGCTTGAAGTTATTCAAAAGAAAAGAACAAGTTACAGGAAGTATCTTTAATATTTATGCTTCAGACAGATCATCTCTTCTTTTAACATGCTTCATTTATTAAAAAAACAATTGCTGGTATGAAACACCTATGGCAACAGCAACTATGTGACAGACAGCCACAGCCACAGCAATCTTACGTCTCCCTTTTTCTATTTCTAGCACTGTTACGGTGAGGAATTCAATCTGCCCGTGTCTCAGTTTACCTCTCTACGACAGGCCCGGTACTGTTTCCCATCAATCCCAAAGCTCCGGGAAGCTTACTGCACTCCACACTCAGAAGACATTCCCTTCTTGCTGGAAGAGCTGCCCCATGAGCCAGGCTCCTGTCTTGATGAAATCAATGGGAAATTTACTCCCATTTTCAGCAAGTGTGGGATCAACCTTCCAGCACAACGCAAGAGAGCCAGCAGCGAATTCAAAGCAACGCTCACCAGCGTGGCTGTGCCAACATCTGCAATAGATCTAAAACCTGTCTCAGAAGATGAACTCTCTTTTTTTCTTTCTTCTTCTTTCTTTTTTTTTTTTTAATGAATGCCATAGGCTCTTTTCCAGTGACTCGGTTTTCCCTCTGGAGGGAAGAGATTTATCTGCTCTGAAAGAATCCTACTAAGATCAAATCTGGTGCCACAAAGGGTAAGATTTGTAAAAAAAGTATGTCAACTACTATAGTGGTGCGTATCAATAAAGGAATACTGAAATAAAGCCATAAATAAGGAAAACTGAAGAAAACTACCCTCCAACAGTCCAAATACATTTTTAGTTCACATTTTTGGCATCTGAGCTGGCTGTAGACCCAGTAAATAGGCAAACCAAGAACCAAAATTACAAAAAGAAAATTAAAGAGATACTAATATCCATAAAGACAGAAAACTTCAGCAAAAGAAGTGCCAAGAAGCTGACAGATGAAAAAAGGGTGCAGGAAAAGCTGCATACAAATACTAAAGGATGTGCCCTATCCCACAGACCTTAAGTGGAAGAGAAGGATGTAAAGGAAAACTCACACAGTAATACACACTAAGTACTCACTGCACAAATTTACACAAAATAATCAGGAAAATGACATATTTAAATATATTAGGCAAGAAAAGCTATCTGAACCAAATACCTGTCAAACTGTCAAGATTCTACTATTTTTCACATACATTGTCCTCAATGAGTATGCTGAAATCTTCAAGAGGGACAGACACTGTGCAGTCAATCTTTTAACACAAATCGGAAAACGCAGTTTCACGCTATATTCCATCAGTAATTCCACCGTATGGCAAAGCTGGAATGATGTTCCCTCCCTAAGGGTTCTCAGATTAGGGTACCAAATGCATCTATATACACCAAGAAACAGGATCTGCACAGGCAATTCTGAAGGAATTACAGTTTTGTAAAAGAACGTTTATTTAATGATAACGAAAACAGCTGTAAAAGCAGGCCTAGGTAGATGAGCAGTTAATGTGTTAAACACGCTGAAATCTGAAAAGCTCTCAGTCAGGCTCTGGCAAACTAGAGCTAGATGGTATTTCAGCGACTTCAAAAAGTCTCTGGAAAGTAGCACTACAGCTCAATTCAGTGGCAATGCTCCTACCAGCATCAAGGGAGCCCATTTTCCTTCCAGGGTTCATAATTACCTCCTGCACTCCAACCCAAACTTGAGGGCTTCTCTGCCATATGACTACAGCACATTACACACATTGAAAAGCTTTTAGGAAGAAGCATTTTGGTTAAGTAGACTCATGTTACTTTATAACGTGGGTTACTGACTTTGGTCAATATTTAGTGTATTTACGGATGCCACCAACTGAAGACTATGTCAATTAGCCTGTGCTTGCATATTTAATAACTATATTCCTCATGTTGCACAGCATTCAATGCTCTCACCACTGAGGGTATTTTTCTATGCTCTTCACATCTGTGTAACTTCACAATTCTCCTCAGCGTAACAGCACACCTTCATGAAAACTGAGGAAGCTTGTACAAGCTGCTACCGTGCAAAACCCCCACAATCATCGTGAAAATTCCACAAGAACATCACCAGATGGACATTTAAAAATGACTCATGCTATATTTAATAGAAAATACCTTTCCATTCTCGAGAATATACTTGTCCATTACTGGAACAGGGGCAGGGTAGTACGTTGATGTATTTGCTTCCTCACTGAAGGTCTTCTGTACCTCAGGTTCAGGCTCAATTGATTCAGGTTTTACTTTTTCAACCTCAATGGCAGGTCCTAGACAGTTAAGAAAAGAGAGCTGTCTGCTATCCCAGAGAACATGAAATCAATCCCTTCATCACCCATGATTAGCATAAAATAACATATTAGTCATGTTCATTTTAATGTTAGGAGTAATCTAAACCAAAATCCTACTTCTGAACATCAATAACTAAAAGCAGGATAAGTATGCCTGCTTTATAAACATTAAAATGTTTAATTTGTTTAATTTTATTCCTAAAGCATAAGGACAATTACAGATATGGGTAAGATTTCTTCAATGCACACTAAGGAAATTATGTTAAAATGACACTGAAATTATAAACCAAAAGCAACAATAGTAATTCTTCAAATAAGAATTGCCATATAGTTGCATAGGAACCTGTATAATTTACTGTGATAATTACATAAATTATCCACACAGAATTACAAATATTATAGAAATCCAAAATCTCTTTAGATATAACAGAGGTATATAAAAATAGTGAGGATCTGCAGAAATGTTATGAAGAAAACAGACTTAGGCTCCTTATGCTGAAGTATCATGCACAGAAAGAATATCAAAGGTTAAAAAACCCCACATAAATTAGAATTTTGATTGTCCAATCCATCCAACACTGATTTTTTTATGTAATCAACAAAAATTATACACAAATTAAACAATGGAATACTATTAAGCATATGGTTGAGACTCAAAAACGGGGGATCATTATTTTGTTAGTCATCAACTTTTCTTTTCCAGATCCAAGTTATAAAATGTTCCTAAAAGGACAGAAGAACAAACTAAAAATAATTTGAACTGGATTTCATGACTCCATTCATTGCAGGGCTTCCACCAGAAGTCTAGGCTACGGCCCCAAGCGTCCCTTGAAGTGTGGCTCTAGGATCCCAAGAAGCTCCAGCACGCACTGAAGTTCCATGCAGGGCTGGTGGCTCCACAGCACAGCAAGGTTGCCAGCTCTGACTCTGGACACCAGGGAAATACCCCACATCCAGAACTCTAAGGACAAACTCACCCACTTGTCAGTGCTAGATTGTACCAGGCTGGTGCTGAGAGCACTGCACCACTCTGCAGCCCAACCCTTCAGCCAGGGACACCTCAATCATCAGGTCACCCTTCAGCTCCCTGCTCAGTGTTTGTGCACACAGACCCAGCCCTGAACTGATCCAACTCTGCTGGCACCACAACTCAGGTCTTAGTCATGCATCTCTTAAATAGTTCCTGTGCCTGGAACAGGCACAGCATTCATCCCTCCTACTTTGTGCAGTTTCATTTAGAGATTATTATACAGTGATACCAGTGCTTCCTCCGTTGTCAGCATTTGACATTTATCCTATAGCTTATTCTACACCTACATAGCCAGCTAAATGTTCTCAGCTGGCTGCCACTCCACGCTCACCAATGACTAAAAGTTGTCTTGGCAACTCAGACAATCCTACGCTGCAGTGCCACCAACAAGAGGGTCTTAAGAGCCAGCCCCAGTGCAAGCATGGCACAAACAGAGAAATCACAAAACATCCCATCTGCATTGTAATTCCATAGTGATCTTAGTAAGCACCTCTAGTACCATGAATATACAACGGTGCAGCCAAGACAAAGTGAACTTCCTAAACTTGAGACGGTAAAGCTGATTCAGACTGGGGGAAGACCCCAACTGGTTAAAGCACCCAAAGCCTGCCCACAGCATGGGCACAACTGAACAAGCAGATGCAGGGATGTAATTGCCAGTGTGACCTTAAGTCATCTCTGAAGCTGTTCCTTTACATTCTTCAACAAAGGGCTATTTTCTCATACTCTGAAAGGAAGACATCTAAGTATAACCACCTCCTTCCTAGCAGGAAATGTTTATTTCCCTTTAAACAGTTTTACTACTCCCTATTTAGAAGTCTTTTACTGTTTTTAGTCACATATTGACACAGCTGGAATTTGGTTTCCAGAGCTTCCCCAAGGAAAAAGCTGATTAAAGTCCACAACAACCACAGCTCTCACAGGTCAGAATACCTCTGCTCCAATTCATGCTTTAACTACTTGCTTAGAAGTCACCAAAAGAAAGCCTTCAAAATCTCTTTTTTAAATCCTGATTTTTGATTCCCAAACAGAAACCTGCCTCTAACCAGGCAGTCTCCACAGCCACTTCCACAACCACTAAACTCTACATTTTCAACCCCGCATGTTGTGAATTGCACATGCAACCTGCACTCCTGCCTACCAACAGTGGTGTGCCCCATTCACCACACTCCAAGTTCCCCCTCTCTGCATCTTATTTGAAAGATGATTAATGGGACATATAAAATATACACCTCCATCTAAAGGCTTAACAATGACAGCACTTATGTAATAAGGATCAGGGAAAAAAAAAAAAAAAAAAGACAATTTTCGAAATGCAAGAAGGAAACAAATGTTTTATTGCAAAATCTTTCTCCTTCTGACTGCAGTTTTTTTATATCTGAGAGGCCAGCAAGTTCAAATCAGGATGAAGAGGTAGAAGGCTTCCCTTTACCATCCTTTTTCCTCAAAAATGCATCTTAGGCTACATCCTACTCCTAAAATTAGTAAGAAAGTAAAAAGAAATTGACTGATAAAGTGGTCAGCATACATCTGTAAGCAGTAGGTTTTTGCACATGGTCTACCAGAATTTGAAACAAAACAACACCAGTCTGAGAAGTGGTAATATTGGCACTTTCTGTACTTGATAGAAACCTTGGGCCTTTTTTTTTAAACATCAAAAAGCCAAACAAATATAGAAAAGCTGAAAAACAGTAATTCCTGACATGTGGTAAGACATAAATCCCATTTCATTCTCCTACTCTGGTGTCAGTCCCAAGACACTGTAAACTGGATCAATGAAATTAAACTGGGATTAAGAATAAAACCTTGGGGGTCTGTGTGCACGTGCTGATGAATCAATGTTTCTGAATGAATGTGAATATACCCCCTAACTTTGGAGCAACACTAATTCTCAGCAATACAACATGAAAATGAGGAAGTTATCGGGGAGCTAAAAACACCCAAGCATTATCCCTATACAACTTCAGTACTCCTGACCATACTTCCAGCCATAGGAAACTCCACAGATCTTGCCTGGGAGACAGCTACTTTTTAAAGAAGTTACTGAAATTCTTCTTTTGCAATCTGAGGGCTATTTAAAGTCCCTACAGGGGAGAGTCAGTTATTTAATTCTTTAAATTATCTTACTCTCTATTGATAAAAAGAGGGCCAATTAGGTGTGTTTTCAGGTGCAACAAAACAAACTGCAAAGGTCTACAGCTGCAGGGCTTCCAGTTCCCCAAGTGGGCAAGGCAAGACACATTATTCCAGGAGCTCAAGAGAGACACCATAACCTTTCCCACAACAGGCATCACATTTTTCCACTGTTCTGGTCCCTAGAGCCCTGGTGAAATGCCTGCTTCCTCCAGGAAGGGATGTGCTGAGAAATAATACGCTAAAATCATAAAGATGGTATTAAGCATTTCTCCATGGATCAGTACTGATTTCACTGCTGTCATTTGCCACAGCTGCCTCCAAGGCTCTTTCGTGACAAAGAGTAATTCGGTGTCACCATGAGGAAGATGAACCTCCTCACTCCTGCCACAAAAGTGGCTCCAGTTTAGTAGCAGAGCTGAAGGCCTGAGTCTCAAGTACAATACATTGACTTCCAGCTCCTCACTGCATCCAACGCGTTGATAGGAAATTAGGAGACTGACTACTTGACTGCATGTTAGCTCAAGAGACTGTTCTATATTTGATCTGCAAGTTTAAAATGGCAACAGGCAAGCATTTCCCACAGCTGCAATTCATCAGCACAAACCAGCTGTCATCTCATGCAAAGAAATCACAAGTCTCTAAGGTGAAACAGAAATGCAATTAGTTTGCATTAAGTCCAGCCTGCTAGAAGTGCAGTGTAACATAAATTACATGTAATTTAAAACTCTAGGTTTAAGAGATCACTGCAACTGCAGATGAATTCAGGATGTAATTTATTTTCAGAACAATTTTCAGAGATTATTCACACACCCAAACATACCTCATTTATAAGCTGGAAAAGTAAGGAAGACTAAAAAAGTCTTTACGTATCTATTCTTGATTAAAAGTAGTACTTTTTCATACTGTCATCAGACTCTCTAATTTAGAACATGCTGAAGTTGTCTCCCTTGCTAATTACTCATAAGTTTTGTATTGATCTTTCTAGAACATGGTTGTTTCTCTGCTGTGAATGAGGCTAAAAGGAAAAACAACAGAGTAAGCAACAGTTAATACACTGAGTCTTAGGAAATACAAACCCTGTGAAGGACAAAGCCAGCACAGCCAAATTCTACCTTTACCATCCAATGTTCCTTACAAGTAATAATAACAAGGAATTTTTTTTTTGCAAGTGTTGTATAGCTGATATTTTTCCAGGTATGTGATTAAATTTAAAGAAATTGTCTTCAATGTAATTTGGTTTTGTTTTCAGTTGTCAGACTGATACATACAATAGAAATGCCCAATATTTAGAGAATATTCAGTATTTTTTTCCCCTCTTTCCTTTTTTTCTTTTTTCCCTTTTTCTCCTAAGGTTTCTTTATTCGGCTGAAGCAAAAAAATGCATCTTCTTTTTCTTAAAGTGAAAGAAAAGAGACAGAATTCAGTAGCTGTCTTCATTTCACTGCTGGTCTCACCACTCCAACTGCTGTCAAGTCTACCAACTAAATTGGTACTTTACGCTGTTCAGCCCCATTGCCTACCAACATCTGGCTCGTGCTCCATTCCCATAAATTCCAGCTAACTACTTGCAGATGAAGAAACATCTTTCCATCCAAGGAAAATTTTAGAAAGCTCAGTGGAATCTCCTGCCAACCACATCGTGTTTTCCAGGCTGCGGCAACCTTGCCTATTTAGTTTTATTTAGAAAGTTAACTAGAGTGTTTATGGTAAGTAAAGACATTTCAGTTGTGCACAGTGTAACAATGATGAGCATTCACAATCAGACACCCAGTTTGGGTTGTGGGACACTCCGAGAACCTGGCTCCAAGGGTGTGGGCACACCTGAACACATGCTACAGCACAGGCACATGCTCTCCCAGGTTCAGCTCTGTACGTGAGGGTAACTCAGACCCACATGCAAATTGCATGCACACGTTCCAGTCCAGGAGAAGAGCCAATATCCAACTGACATGCAAAAATTAAGTTTCCAGATACACAAAGGCAGACATAAGAATGGCATGCTAAGTTTGGATGCATAGATTTCAACCAAGTTTCAGTCACCGAGCAAATTTTCAACACAGCAGTACCACATTCTAATCGCAAATAAATGTAATTAGTCAAATTTTTGAAGGTATTCCAAGGGTACCATCTTCAATGAAAAGGATGAACTTTTTATTTTGTCTTTTTTCCCATTTATTCCAACATAATGCTTAAATAATTGTTATAAACCGAAACAAAGGAGCAATTGACCCAAGATACGTAAAACTGAAATCCAAATTACAAAAACCTGCATTTTGCAACAAGTGTTGATAAACGGGACACTAATATCAAGTTTTTTTAAATTATGCTTTAACAATCCATTGTTTTTCAAATAGCATGGCTGTTTAAAGCCACTGCTAAAGCTTCAGGAATATATCACATTCTAATAAGCTACTAATGGGAAGAGGGGTCAGAAAATGGAAGGTAACATAGTCACATAACAACAAACAAAATCCCTAACTGCAAAGGATAAATTAGCTTAAGCCCAACTATTCATTCCAGCGCCTTTTCTTTTTTTTTTTTTTTTTAAACTGGAACATATTGGTATATTTTGCATATGATGCTTTATTAACTTTTTTCAGCATATATTGGAAAGTCAGAGACTCTTTATAACACAGCTGCTTAAAATGGAACTCTGATTCAGCCATACCAGCACAAAGACCTCTAGTTTTTAAAGAAAACCCCAGACGTACATAGCATACAAATTCGACACATATTGTACAGCCACAGCAGAAAACCCTTTTAACATTCAATGTCCGGTTTGACAACCACTGCTATTCTTCAAATACATTTCCATTACTATTGATCACACCTGCAAAATTCATTCAAACTAGTCCCACTTAAGTCCGGCACTTACCACTACCTAGTCTTAGGAGCAGTACATCCTGGAGCCTCCTGTTCAAGTCTCTGAGCTCTTTCATTTCTGACACGAGTGCCCCATACTCCTTTAGCTTCTTTGCCTGCTGCACAAGCTGTCTCCGCGTTCTCTCAAGCTCCTGTTGAATGTGTCTCATTTCTTCCTGTTGCTGCTGGTAACTCCTCAGCAATTCCTCATAGAGAATCCGAGGAACTACAGCATCGTCCATATTGTTCATGCCTTCTGTAGCCTCCATAAAAGCCTCCTCAGGGCTGGAAGTATTACTGAGACTCATCCCGTTCTGTTTTTCAAGGCGAGCAACAACTGCTTCAATGCTTTTGTGTGTACCTTCACTTTGTTTCCTCCCATCTTGTCTCTGCACGTTACAATAAAAAACAAATAAATTAGGAGAGCAGTAAGACATAATAAAATCAAAACTCTACAGTCTTGGGAACGGTTAATGTTCTTGTTTTCCAAAAGACTAAGAGGAAGCCAGTCTGCAAAAATATTTTGCCTAACAGGTTCTTAAGGATATAATATGCAGCATAACTAACATGCAATTGTAACTCAGCTAAATGCACGTACAAACTTCTGAAGCAGTAAAAGACCTTCCTACATTTGTGCAACACTCACAAAGGCACTGTATATAGGTCACTTGATTCCATATCATTAATTTTTTTTTAAAAGTGGATCTAGATCTCTTTTTCTTTAAAGTTTACCCTTAACATTCAGATTCTGACAGCAATTGATTTTCTGATAAGCAAGAGAAAGAACAAACTGTGTGCTCCATTTGTCACCTGTGACGACATCAGAGGTGAAAGCAGCATAGGCACAAAGCTGTTCTGCGAGCTGAGGGCTTGTCCTTCCCACACTTCGGGAGACAAAACCTTCTCTGACTATCCCTACAGCACGTTCACCCAACTGCCTGGTGCAAGTGACTGAGTTAACACTATCAGCAAACACTGAAAGGGATTTGAAAACACTGAAGCTGGAGACAGAATATATCATCCAGCCTCATCTTCCTTATCAACTGATTCCTTCTATTAGTACTGCATTGCAGAGGCTTCAGGACCTGGGAACTCTCAGTGGAATTTTACCTTCAGTCATCTGCACAAACCTTACAAATTAAATCACTGCTTTCCTGGGGCCTGGATAGTGGGATTAATATGTGACAGTACAGGTAAAGTCACTAAGTTTTACTGGCCAAATAGGAAAGGGCATTTGAATTTCCAAGCAACTGCCAGGAAAGCAAATGCAGCTCATAGACTAGAAGTGAGAAGCTGACACTGTCAAATCCCCATACCACAATATCCATGAGTAATGTGGCAGAAAACAAAATTATTTGATGTTACACCTGCTGCATTCATGTTCTAAAAAAAAATTACCAATTAAAAAAAAGGCTGGCCCACCACAAGGAAATGTACTAATATCACTCCTGCAGCTGCAAAACACATGAAGCCATAGAGCAGTACCTTATTCTGAAGGTTGGCAGACTTTTAAAGAAATAATTTGATATCAAAAAATAAATACATTTCCATAGAGGGTTTCTGGCATTTAAAGCTAAAAAGGCAACTGGGAGTTATAATGGAGGGATACAGTCCTGTCAATTCTTCTCAGTCACTGCTGTAGTTGGGCAGTCTCAGAGCACCCCTCCCAATTCCAAACAAGCAGTGAGCCATATGTCACAAGTGCCACCAAGAACAGCTGGTACAGTCAGGTACTGGTGACTTTGAAGGCATTCTGAGCCAAAGTGGAAGAGCATTGTTGCATCAGTCTCCAACGGCAGTTACATTGTGCAGACAGTATACACAGGAAAACGTTTGATTGCACTTAAATCAGGTTTTGAACACCCATACCCCACCCCCACACACAATGTGACCCAATTTCACCCAACACACCATTTTAAGGGCACCCAAAGCAAGTCTGGAACTCTTAAGCTAGGATGTTTATATATGCCCCAAGCACTTACAAAAAGGATAAAAAAAGGAAAGAAGGAAAAAAAACCAGAAAGACTTCAGTACCTTACTGTGTCTAAGCTCCACATCTTCTTCCCCATAATCTGTAACCTCCCCAGCTTCTTCTATGTGATTGAGTGAGAGTTTGGGGATTTTAATTTTCTTCTGCATCACACTGTTCTCAAGGTCAGTTTTGTCCTCTAAAATGTATATTAAAAATAAGGTTTTGTTACATTAATCAGTGTTCTTATTTCCAAATACTACATGACTTAGGCAAGACCAGTTACAGAAACCCAACCTCCCATGCTCCAATCCCCTCATAATACCATGATCAAATTAGCCCATGGTGTAAATCCACTGATGCCCACTGGCAATTCTAGAGTTTCAACTGGAGATCAGTCTGGCCCAACACACGAATAAATACTGAAAAATGCTAAGCTAAACTCAAGCCATCGAAAGTGTTGATGAGTGGCTTGTACTATGACCAAAGTAAGAGTTGAAGAGGCTGTAAATAAAACTTCCTGTATTGTTCTGAATTGTGTTTACCAATGGTATTTTCATGTTCATAATCCATTGCTGCAGTTCAAACTCTGCTTAGGGTTAAAGTGAAAATAAACTTGGTAATTCATCCCATACTCTAACCATCATCTGTCAGTAGCACAGATCTATTTACACACATGGCAGATTCTGCTGTTCTGCAAAGTACAGGGCTGGAAAAGGGAATGTTGCTGCAAAGCTTCAAAGTGCATTACACAGAAGTTGCTCAAGAACCAAATCTGTAACAAAATTACTCCACAACCCTATTTCATTAATTAATGGTAGTCATCCTTTTCCTTTAGATATTATTGGCAAAAGCAAAAAATATTTATATGAATCTTTGCATCTCGTTAAAATTTTGAAATAAAATATTTTCAAGTCTGTAACACTTTGACGTGTCTCAAAATTAGGTATTAAAAAATATTAATCTGAAAATACATTAAAAATATTTTAATATTCCTGAAGAGGTAGAGAGGGGACAGTGAACCAAGAGTACAGTCTCCCAAAATGTGCCTGTGATAGGTAAAATTCTTGCAGAACAGACAAGGTCTGAAAAGATTCACTTGCTCCTGACAGTATCAAGGAGAATTGCATTTAAACTGTCAAGCATTGCCCTCATACACTGAGAGCTTATGAACAGGAAAATATTTTGAGTCTTCTTATCCACCTGCAAATTTTATTCTGCAACATGTCCCATGAATATTTTTGAAAGTGCCAGAGAGGATGGCCCCCATGAGTGCTTAGTTGCATTGACTTTTGCTTTCTCAAATTAGCATCTCTCCACAGGACCTCAAAATGGTTCGTGTTGACAGTGTAGGAAAGGGAAACAAAGGTAAATCACTGTTTAATGAGGAGCACGGCATTCATTAGAAATGAATTACACAGATGAATGCAATTCATTTTGTTACAGATAGAAATGGATCTCTTGTAGGCAAATGGTGATATTACAGCCCAAGGCTATGTAAAAAGAATAGGCAAAGAACATGCAGAATGAGACATTAGACAACCTGAAATGAAACGCAGATGGTAGCAATAAATACTAAGACAGATGCAAAAAGAAACAGATAAACAACAAAAAACAGCAAGGCTTATTTTAGATCATTCTCCATTCCCCAGAGCATCGTGGATGCTTATCCCAGTAAAACAAAAAAGCAATCCAACTGTTTCAGTTTTGAAAAATAAACCCCTATGTTTTCATTTATCTGGAAAATGTAGGTTCATCAGAAAAGTGAGATAAGCCAATTCTAATGCCAGAGAGATGAGAAGAAAATAAGGGAGCCCTTCCCAAAAAAAACAAATGATGCAAACTCCCAGACTAAAGGACAGACTGATGGATATTGGTATTTTATTGGAATTTAAGAATAAATGAATCCATATTGGAACGGGCAAAAGAAGAAAACCACCAACATTTTCTGTGTTTATGTATTTTGGGTATTGGATAGATTGAGGAATCCTTTGCTAAAATACGTTCTCTCAATTCCTTTCAGGAAGAGCAGCACATGGATCCTGCAGAGCCAGCTTCTCCAGACTGCTTTGCCAAACCATCTTCCATAGGACATGCAGATGATTCTTCATATAAAGAATTCAGACCAGTTTCTGTCCTCTGAAATAAGCCTTGGCCTCACAACCAGATTGACACAATCCCTTACTTGACACAGTTAACAAATTCGTCTGCTGACAACTCGTGGTCACCAGGAGCCAGAACAACACAGCAACTGGACAGGGACACAAGCCATTCTCCCCATGGCAGGGAAAAGTGACCCTTGAAACAACCAAGGACAGGGGCCACAGAGGAGTAAGGGCCTGTGCAGACTACAGAACTCAGCAAAGCTTTCCAGTGAATAAACCAACATTATAGCAAAAACAATTTGGAAGAACATATTTATCTTTGATTTTGGCTTTTTAAGTCCATTCATAAAGGTTAATAACACATTCTATGCACTTAACAATGAAAATGAAAGAAAATACTTAGTTTGGGGATCAAAGAAAACAAATGCAAATTATCTGAATTCTTCATTCTCTTCACTCTCCACTCAACTTCAGTTTGCCTATGAAATTTATGTTTGCAAAACTTCATTGGTTTTGAAGTTTGTTTATACATGTCCTTAGAAATGCTTAGTTTGTACATTGCTGGCATGTAACTATCAACAGAGTTCTTTCTGTTCATTTGACTTTTTGGTTTTACTGCTTATCTGTACATGAACCAGCAAGATGAAAAAAGGAACTGTTTTCTCCACACACAAAATTTAAAGAAACAATGAGTTTATGTAAGTTAAAACTCAGGAACTTTCAACACAGTCAGTAAGCAAATAAATGTTCCTCTGCCTTCCAACAACAATACATATAATATTTTTTTACATATGCTCTGGTCTTTGAAAGCTTATTTATACCTAACACAATCCATCCAGTGTGTTGAATATGAAAAGGCCTTTTGTTCTTTTTCTTTTTTTTTAAAGTGCATTTCTAACCTCTGTTGTCTTCTGCATTAGCTGCAGATAGAGCCAGAAAAATCTCATTCTGAATTTGAGATTAATGCTGGAGTTCTGGCTCTTGTTCTGTAAATATTAATGGAATTTGGGAAGGGGTGGGAGGGAGAGAGTGGAGACTGGGGGAAGGGTAGGAGAAACATGAACATGCATTTATAGCAGTTCTCTTTAGGATTCTCTGTCTGTTGTTGTGGCAGCAAACAAAAGACAGGTACAAAAGAAGATTCCAGCAAAAAACAACACACCTGTGATTTTGAGCCAGAAGAAAACCAGGATAGGAACCAAATATATGGACAAGCTGCAGTTCAGTGCCTGAGGCTACAGAGGAGAGAAGGGCAGACTAAAAGCATCGTAGCTCAGAGCCTCATTTTGTAACGACCTAAATAATTTGTCTGGACTTTGTTCCCATTCATTTAAACCTTGCTAGAAGTTAAAAACTACACCTTCCCCTAGGTGGCTATGATCAGCTTGTTATAAAGTTGTGTCTATTGTTTTCCCTAGATATGCAATGAGTGGTTCAGTGATATCAATTACTGAGAACTAGCACTTAACATACTTAATTAGGCACTTGTAACAAAATATGCAGGGTGGAATGCATGATACAAGAATGGATTCCCTCTGTTCTTTAGGAAGGGACATTCTGAAAGACACATGTAAATTAGGAAAAATTGCTTTTGTTCACAGAGAACCTGGTATTCTGTGATTCAAGATAAAGAGTAAAGCATGCTGGAATAACTGTACTCCAAGAAAAGGTCAGACTTGGAGAGATCTTGGCAGTCAACTCCTCACGGTACTGAGCGCAGGGCTCAAGAGCCAGGGCACATGACAGCGCCTCTCCCCATCCAGGCTTTTCCCAAAGCTGAACAGGCAGTCAGAAAAAACGGAACCGCTGAGGAATTTCAGAGTGCCTGGGAACACATTTGGCCTCAGCAGTGCTCAAAGAAAGAAAAGCCAAAAAAGCAACCCTGCATTAGAAAATCTCTATCAACTAGCAAAGGATAAACTGTTCCTGGAATGCTTTCTTCAATGAGGCCCTCATTTCAGTGTCAGGATGCGTGGATCCAGGCCAAAAGGTAACAGTTTCAAGTCTAGAGGGGAAGGGAACTGAAGCAGAGAAAGCAACTTTAACAGGGCAGGGAGTTGGTTAAATCCAAGGAGAAATATGTTAGTACTCTAAAACTGAAAACCCTATTGTGGGATGTAAAATAAAATTGTGAAAATCTCAAAGTCTCCTTAAATCGTTCCTTACTTTTTAATTTAGAAATAAGGGCCGAACAAACTAATCCCTCCAAAAAAGAGTTCAAATGTTGATTTTTTTCCCGTCTTTGAATGAAAGCTGGAAAAATAAAGGAGGAGAGCTCTGCACTCTAAATGGATGAGGGATGGCAGGTCTGGTATCAGTCCAAAGAAGGGGCTTGGCAATGCCATAAATCTTACAGTAATAAAATGAAAGAACCTTGAACAGAATTCGTCCTTCCCCTAAGCCTTCAAAAAAATTCCACTCCTTGTGAAAAATGATATGCTGACAGATGAAAAACTTACCATCAGCCTTCCCATTTCCAGGCATGTACCCAGCACATATGGACAACACCTGCACAAGATTCCCCACACACTGCTGCACTGAACTGGTTTGCTACTGATTCAGCCAGGTTGCTCCTACAGAGAAGGTAAGATCACCTGCCTGGGCAGGCTGTGCACTGGTTACAGATCAGGAAAAGCAAAAGATGCATAAGAACCAAAGCAAAGATCCCATAACCAAAGGTGTATGTGGTGCTTTAAAGCAAACATACCAAGCACAACAGGGCATGGATTCCTAAGTGCCACTTACACACAAATAAACAATATTCAGTACTGCTGTGACTGAGAAGGAAAACAGCATGATAATAACAATAATTTTTAAAAAGCCACCTAGCTTATTTGAAGCTGGAAAAAAAAGAACTATAAATTACTTTCTTAGCTAATTTAATGCAAACATTAAAGGAGGACTTGAAGAGGAAGAAGGGATGAGATTTCAGAAAATGTAATGATCCTGCAGGCTCAGAAGATATTCAGGATACAAAGCAAAGAGAAATGTGCCTCATATAAAACATGTCTGAGCTAGGAGTACACTGAGATTACGACACTACCAAAGAAGAAACTGAGAATGACAGTAACAAACAGAGGCCAACAGACAGCAGCAGAAATGCAGAAGTTATTTGAAGAGGACAGGTGCCATCAAAATCAATCCAGCTAAAAAAGGGAGGCATGTGCAAAAGCGGGGTCAACCAGGTGCTGGTACATTCAATTCAGGATTTGGATAGTAAAATTTACTATATTGGTTTGCTTCTTTATTTTTGCAGACTAGAGGAGTGCTTTGTTGGAAGGACAGAGAAAAAGATTCCAGAAATAAACACTGGGCACAATGAAAGCACTTCAGAAGTAGATGTAGTTGGACATAAGGGTAGAGCTGAGTGAAAACAACAAAGCAGATGAGGAGTAGGTAAGAGACAGCAAGATTTTGGGTTGGGAATGACAAACGAGATTATTCCTCCTCTTGACTCCAAACTCAAAACAAATGGCCAAAAATTGTAGGAAAATATGTTGGGACAGCCTAAGCATAAACTGAAAAGGATTTCTGCTAAGGGTGTCAGAAAGGGAAGCTGACAAAAAATGTGAGAAAAGTTAGCAATAAAAAGGCAGAGCTGAGAGATGCCATCATCTGGGCTCGTATCACTCTCAAAATTTTAAGAACTAAGTAGTTCTGCAGCACTTCACCAGAAAGAAAAAATGACAGCAACACACAAATGAGTGACTGGAGGGTTGTCCTCAGAGCACAAAGAAGAGTGAGCAAAGAAGGCAGGGAAGAACAACACATCAGGCAGCACCGTGACAGGCAGGGCTGATAAGCACAGGAAGGTGAAGACATGCACTTGAGGAACTGGCCCAAAAGGCTGCTAAATCTTGTGAAGTGAATTTCAATAAAGTCTAAAGAATAGGAAAGAGGGTGAAAATAATTCTTAATCAAACTGGGGGAAGGCAAGATAGAAAGGTCTTAAACCACTGCTTGACAGGTTTAGAGATGATGGGTAAGAAGGATGATGTGCCAGGAGCCTTAACCAAGACTGCTCACTGATGATGGACAGAAAGCCACACCTGCTTTGCACAAAGGCACTAAAGAAGGGAGAGAAAGATTAAGGAGCCAAAATCCTACAGAAGCAGAGCACAGATTATATAAACCTCTTAAGTCCTCTCTGAAGTCCTGCATCAAGACTGGCTCTTGCTCATTAATATTTAATACAGTACCACAAGTAAATGCACAGAGCATGGACCTGCTGCTGCTCTCACAAAACCCAAAACAAACTAAAGCTAAAAAAACACCCTACCATGCCAGCTACTGAAGCAAATAATGTTGAGGTCTCAATGCATTTTTTCTTCTAGTGAAACAACTGAGATACCCAGTCTAATTCTCCTAGGAGTGGCAGTTATTGATATGGGCACCTATTTGTAGTTAAATTTCCAATGCACATGAAGACACTCAAGTATTCTGTAACATTCTCCTTTTGCATGTGCTTATCAGCAGATTGTTCAGATCTACAGTCTTGAGTATCAGCCTGGATACATCAAACCTCTGCTGCAAGAAAAACTTACATGTATTTTCTTCCTTACCTTCCATTATTAATATGGAATCTATTTTTCAGTTCAGAAGTGAATACAAAGTCTCATCAAAAATAATTAACCAAAGGCAACAAGGCTCAAACTAATACAACTAAAAATAGTCATTATTCTTCGTCAGCAAAACTCTCCCTTTCATTTAACTTTTAGTGGTACTAGAACTTGGCTGCAGCACAAACACATGGAGCTGGACAATCAAGTTAAGAAAAGACTACACTGAGAAACAGGAAATCAAGCCCTCTACAAGACTGAGGATGGTTTTAATCCTGGATCCAATATTTACTTAAATACTGACCTTGAATAATTCAAACTTTTCATCTTACTGTCCCCATCTAGCCCACTGAAGTGTTGTACAGATTTGTTAATATTTGTACAATACTCTGCACATGTCAAACACAAAGGATTACAGCTATTATGGAACAACTCTCTTAATCCTTTCTGAAACAAGTACACTAATACAGCATTACCATTAAATTTAAAAGAAACCCTGAAAACAAGCAGGATGTGAAAATGCCATCCTTTAAATCTTTCCTCTGCACCTACACATAAAACTCAACTATGGGCATTACTTTTCAAAAACTGCAATGTGATAAATATTTTACAAAAAATATTTATAACAAAAGCTATGTATTTCTTTTGAAGTTCAAAAGCTCATTTAAAGAGATCATCAGTCTCAATGACAGCTATAATTTGTCAATCTGGCTGCCCTCACCAGTCCATCTGTATTAGACTGTACAATTATTTTAGGACCAAACCCTGTGATGATTTGATGGTCACACAGGCCACAAAGCCACGGAGAAGCTGCCCACGAGCATCCAGCAGCCTACAGAGAGGACTCCAGGAAGCCTCCACAACATCTCTGCCCAAGGAACAAGCTCACTATAGAAACAGCAGATAGATTTATGCATTTTGTTAGTTTCCATACAAAAATCACGATGTGGTTCAGCCTCTACTACTTTTAAAGGAATTCTTTATAAAACACAAATAATTGACTGACTGGCAGATAGGCAATACACTGGAAAAAATGTTTTACTGTTAAATTATGAAAACAAAATCATTAAGTTACATTTTTTCCCTTTTCACTCCCCTGCAAATTTTAGCATATTTTAATTAGTTTTAGTTACCATAGCTACCATAACCATACCATCTTTGAAGTCAATTTTATTAAAATCCTGAATTTCATGTGTTTACTGTATGCTAGCTGAGCTTATAAAACATTTACAAGCATAACTGATGTTAAGTGGTGCAACACAGGTACTAAGAGCATGAGAAACAACAATAGAGTAGGTCACTTGTATGTCTTTATGTTACAAAAAGAAATTAGATGACTTCTGACTATGAAGATGAAGCAAAAAGCAAATGTGACTGAGGAACAAGCAGGTCAGTTGAGAAGGGTTAAAGACAAACAACAAATAAAAAGTATATTAAGAATAAGCAGGGTAATACAGGAAATGAGGAAATTAAATATAAGTGCAAAATCTTCTTGCACAGATAAATCCTAGCTTTATAATTAATTTTTACTGGCATTTTAGTCTGCTGATGACATCACCACTCTCAACAGGGTTAGTCCAAACCACTACTTAGCAGTTACAGTTTTAAAAGTTCCAAAATTTTTTGCTGCTGCCATTTAGCTTTGTGTCAATGTGCCATAATAAAGCTTCAACACTGAACAAACACAAACTACACCAAGAAGACCCCACAAAATTTTGCCTTTGCAGAAGTCGTTCATATCTCAGATATGGTCCTACACTAGAATTTAGAAGGGAAAAAAATCCTCCACTCTTCATCTTACATGAGTTAAAAATAAACCAGAAATGGATCAAATACAAAATGAGTGTGAAATTTAGCTTTAAATATTTTTCATGAATACTGCCACGCTTGTGTTCAGGACTATATTTAGGAGTGTGAAGTAGTTAGTTACTCTGTTATAGAAAATGATTTGCTGAACCTCTGCATACAGCCAGCTCTTTTACCTGCTGAAAAGGTAAAATCACAGCAGCAGCACGTCAGCTAAGGGTGACAAAGTAGGCCATGCACGTCAAATATCAAAGTCAAAATTCTAAAAAAATTTGAAATATAAAAAATGCTATTCTGAACAAGGTTACTTCAGCACTGCCTGAACTGGTGGGATTAGTTTCTCTCAATGACTGGAGTGGGCCCTTGGCATGGCAAGACCTGCACAGGCACAGGAGGTGACACCACCCTTGGGGACAGCTGGACACAACAGCTCATCCCAAGTACTCCCAAACTAGCCCAGGAAAAATCACACAAATTAAAAAGAGCCTGTGAGGAGCCACTACCAGTACTGGGAGGTTTCCTACAACCTCTTCCTGGTACTTCTTTACTCAGGACAACCCAGGGATCACCCCAGAAGCATCTGCAGGTGCTTGGATGTTTTCCCTGGTGCCATTTCTCCCCAGGTCACTGTCACACACCATCCAAGCAAGGTATCCCAGCAGGGGACAGGCCCAGAGATTCCTGGGAACAAAGAGTCAGCTGTCCCTGCCACAATGGTTCATTCACCCTACGACTGCCCTGGGAAAGGAAATGGGACACATGGAACATGTAGGAACATGGGATGGAGCATGGGGACACTGGCCTCAGCCAGGACCTGCTTTATGTACTCCAACTCCCCAAGTGATCAGAATGATCCAAGGAGGAAAATCCATGGAGAAGCCCAAGACTAGAGAAATACCAATAGAAGTTTGGACTTAAATAACTTCCTGACCTAAATTTTGTATATTCTTAATATAATCTAAAATCTCATATTGCAAATTTTTCACATATTGCAGAATTTGACAAAGGGTCTTTCCTCCATGACCTTTCCATAGCAAAGAAGCTTGTATACACACTAAGAAGTTGAAACACTCTCAACCTTACTCAAAACCCAGTCCTAGAACAATTTAATTTAAAATTTTTCTATGAACTGAGATTTTACATCCTTCTGAAATACAGAGTAACATCTCACCATGAGCTGCACAGGCTCTTAAAACAACAACAACAAAAAAATCACACAACCTACTCCAACAAAAAGTGGAGCATAACATTTTACAAAGGGGCAAGGACAGGGATGCACCAGGTATTAACACATTTGCTGTGGCAGCTAAGGAATTGCTGTGAGAACCTGATGGAGATATGTTTGCTAGAAAGTGTGGGTGGGAAATGTTGAGGGCAGCAGCTAGGGAGCACAATTATTTACCGTAGTCAGGAAAGAACACCTCCTAGTACAGTCATTATTACCTCGTTAACAAACATAGCCTGAAGTAGGGAACTTTTAGAAGTCCCTGAAACTCAATTCATTCCACCTAATATTCATCGCTTAGAAAAGAAAGAAAAAGCTCCAACGGAGTCACCTAAAGATCATGCTGCTATAAGGTGCATATGCTCAGAGATAACATTCTGCTGGTGACTATCAGACAAGTGTGGAAAAGCTGCAAGTGGCATATGTGTGTCAAAGAGAGGGACCAGAAAAAACAGCTTTGGAGCATTTTGAGGAGAGGACAGAAAAGGAGAAAAAGGAAGGGTGTGGATGATCAGGAAGACAGACTCAAGCTCTTCCTGAAAAGCTGTCTGCTATTTTTGTATTCTCAACAAGACAGACCAGCTAACGTCACCTCAAGAAACTGCTCTGTAGTCAAACTGCAGTCTGCTGAGTTCTATTTTCCATTCAAGAGGCAAGTAAAGTCATTCCTTCATTAGTACACAGCATCAGGTAGTTTTGGCTACCACAGCATCAGCTGCTGGTAGCCAAACGGTGAACTTGCTAAGGCAAGGGACATTGACTTTAATATGCCTTCTGTGGCTGGAAGGTCTAGAATTATCTGAGTCAGGTCAACCTTTCTAGGTTGAGTCTATGGCTAACTATTGATAAAGTGGAAGGTTCCCAGGCCTACACATGCCAGCAGTGTCAGCAGTTCCCAACCATGCCCACAGGGACACAAGGGATGGCACAGCTGTTCAGAGTTCATCTTCTCTAACACTACCATGTACTACTCACCACAAAGAAGAGACAACAGTATTTATCTCCACACCATACCAAGTCCCTCACAATTACCTGATGATCTGAGCATGTCCCAACACACTTCCCTCTTTTATTCTTCCTTTTTAAACTTACGATGCCTTCACAGCAGCGCTCTCTGCTCTGCAGCAACAATATCCCTCACAACTGCATTGGCTTCCAACCATCCAACCTCAGCACAAAGGATCAAAGAATTGCTTCTAGACTCTCAAAAGAGGACAATTGTTTTATGAACTCTTCACACAACCAATGCTCCAATAAATCTTTGCATTATGGGCATAAACCTGTACTTAGGCCTGTGTGAATGCCTACATTACAAGGGTAGAAGTTTGAAAGGTATCTAAATTTTTTTAGATGTAATAGGAAAGAAAAACTCTTTTCAAAAGAAAAAAAACATTAATATGTGCCTTGTATCTGTGTTCTTTCTTTCCTTCTTTTTTTCAAGTTGCTAGAAAGGAAAAACAAATGGATCTGTTCCTCAAACTATGAATAATTTCCACTGCATGGACAGTGTTTGATCAGGAAAATATATATAAAAAGCTAGAACTTTGCTTACTTGAGCAGCTTTACATGCAAGAAAATTGGTCACCATTCAAACTGTAAAAGAACACTTTGCAGGCTCAAAAAAATCTATTTTCTCTTCTTATTCTTTTTTTGTTGTCTCTTTAATTTATTATCTGTAGCATAACTTTGATCCCGAAACCTCTTCCTAATGGGAAATTCTTGGACCAAAGCAGTAATCCCTTAAAGTCATTGATGTATGGTTTGTGCAGTTAAGGGTTCCTTCCAAAAAAATTCAAAATCAACTATGCATATTTTAAATATAAAACACATTATTTACCTTATTACTAAGATAGGCTGGAAACCTTTGGAATTAAAAGTTTTGTACTGGTATGTGAAACGTTATTGCAGACTTGGAAATTTATTTTGAACTAAATAAGCAGTTTGTATGACATTACACTTGCAGTGTTTGCCATAAAAACTTGTCATAATCTGAGTTGCTCACTATAAAGAAAGAACTGTGCCATGATGTCTTCATGGAAGACCAAGTTTTCTCTCCAAGGTTTTAAACCACAATAAAAACAAACACCAATAATAACATTTTGGGGAGAAATTACAACTTTAGAAGTAAGTGACCCTTTGTGTATGACTTCTGTTGAATTCACCTAAGATATTTTTACATGGTACAGGGTGGAAAGAAGCACAGAAGTAAAGACTCATTTGGTGTTCAGGTGAGAAGTTTTCCAAGAATGCAAAACCCAGAGCTAGTCAGAATATATTGAGATGTGAGAGCTGTAATAAAGATAGCTGTGTGTTTCCTTGTGTTCCTGACTCAACAGGAGAATTTCCTATAGAAATTAGAATCTCTGGAGAGCAATTAGTGCAAACCACTAATACAGGTAACAAGTCCTGTTCTCTGGAGGAAACAGCATATATTGGTTTGTTCTGGTTCAAGATACATGAAACAAAGAGAAACTGCACAGAAAAATTCAGGAGAGCACATCTTGGGCAGACACAGGCTCTGCCTGGAACAAGGGAACTGGCAAAAATAAGCACTTGCTGCTGGAAAACTGAGGCAACCTGGTGGGCTCAACATGTGAGCAAAGAGTCTACTTCTAAATATTTCTCTGCAGCACCTCAGCTGTGTTGAGACAGACAGGAACTGAAAGGGCACTGCTGCTGCAGTTCCCCAGTGGGACAGAGCAAGGTGAAGTCCAGTGGGATGCTGCCTTTGGGAAGAGGCCATGCAAACCCTGGACACTGAGATTGTTGTCTTCCATGGATTTGACAGGGAAGCTGCAAGAAACACTT
Organism: Leptocoma aspasia; assembly: GCA_013399835.1. NCBI lineage: Eukaryota > Metazoa > Chordata > Aves > Passeriformes > Nectariniidae > Leptocoma > Leptocoma aspasia. Next base: position 1,542,880 of record VXAX01004703.1, read on the forward strand.
CACGTACACTCCTCTGCCACAGACAGGACAGCCAAAACATGGGCTGGCACAAGACAACAAAAACTTAGCAGGAGAATCCACTCCTCTGCTGGATGGCCTAAACTAGTTCTCCTGAACTTCTGGAGTTGCAAATACTCAGAAACTGGAAAAGCTTTGCAGGGAACTCATGCTTGGCTGTTCCTGGTTCTTTTGAGGTATTTGTTTATGGCCAATACTAGAAACAGAATAATGGCAAAAGTCACTGGCTGAGCCACGGACAAACTGGGCCACCACCAGTCTAAACCGACTTAGGAACTGTTAACTTCCAAAAATAAAACTAGAAAATTACCAGTTTTAGGTGACTTCAACACCAAGTTACTCTGTTTAGACGTCAGAACTCAGCACTGCCTTCTAAGAGCTCAACACTTAAACAAAAGTGTTTTTTTAAGCCCATTCTATATTCGGGGAAATAGCCATAACCAGTACTTTGCCCAAAAGTAGGCAGGATAAGAACCCAGTGTCCTCTCTGCTGCCCAGACTGACATTCCACATGGTCATTACAGTCTTTCAAAAGCCTATTGGGCAAGTCCACGCTAACCAGCAATTTGCTACAACCACCAAACTTCCTTTCCATGTCAACTATGACTATGGCAGCGAGGAAACTTACACAAAGTCTTCAAGGAAATACTCTGCCGAAGAGTCACTATCTGAGGGCAATGTACCAACAGTACAGGGCTGAACACCTTCAAATGGCCAAAACACGGGGTTACTTCATAGTACAGGCTTTAACCGGTCCTCTCAGCTTGGAGACATTCGCTACCTTTAAACATGAAACAAACCATATGCAGCAAGCCCACGCTTAGCGAGAGCAGTACCTGGAGCTCTGCTTCCACTGCTGCCTTCCAATCGGTGAAGTCACTTAAACTAACAAAGCGGACATAAAACAGCACCCCTCAAATCTGGCAACGACTGCAAAGGTACACAAATGACTCCATGCACTATAAATAAGCGGTAGACGAAAACCTAAACTTTTTTTTTCCTTTTTTTTTTTTTTTTTTTTTTTTTTTTTTTTTTTTTTTTTTTTTTTCCCCACCCCCCTCCCCCTCCCACGTGC